>CM040431.1:70071811-70516679 GCA_022702705.1 Papilionanthe hookeriana x Papilionanthe teres
TGGTCAAATGTTAACCTATTGGGTCAATGCGTCATTACTCTGGTCAAGGATCGACCATTTTAACCAAAGTCGACTTTTTGGTCGAGATCGACTTATTGGGTCAATAATCGTCATTAGGTCAAAAATCGATTATTTTGACAAAAATTAATTTTTTGTCAAAAGTTAACTTTATCGGATCAATCGGGAGGTCATCGTGCCAAAATCGACCATTTTAACAAAAGTCGACTTTTTGGTCAAAAAGTCAGACCTATTTGGTCAATGAGTCGGTAATCGGGTCAAGAAATGACCATTTCGACAGAAGATGACTTTTTTGTCAAAAGTTGATATATTGGGTCAATGGGTTGGTCATTGGGTCAAAAATTGACCATTTTAACCGAAGTTAACTTTTTGGCCAAAAATTAACCTATTAGGTCAATGGGTGGTCGTTAGGTCAAAAACTGACAATTTTAACCAAAATTAACTTTTTCGTCAAAAATTGACCTATTGGGTCAATGGGTTTATCATTGGGTATAGGATTGACCATTTTGACCAAAGTTGACTTTTAGGTTAAAGATCGACTCTATCGGGTCAATAATGTCATTGGTCAAAATCGATCATTTTAACCAAATTCGAATTTTTGGTCAAAAGTTAACTCATTTGATTAATAGGTGTCATTGGGTCAGAAATTGCCTATTTTGACCAAAGTGGACTTTTTGGTCAAAAGTTGACATTTGGTCAATGAGTTAGCAATTGGGTAATGAATTGATCGTTTTGACCAAAGTTGACTTTTTTGTCAAAAGTTGACCTATTGGGTGAATGGGTTGGTCATTGGGTGAAAAATTAACCATTTCGACTCGAAGTTGACTTTTCGGTTAAAAGTCGATCTGACCTATCGGGTCAATAGGTGATCATTCGGTCAAAAATCGACTATTTTCGACAAAAATCGATTTTTTGGTCAAAAGTTATCCCGTTGAGTCAATATATTCGTTATCAGGTCAAGGATCGACCATTTCGATCAAGAGTGACTTTTGGTCAGAGATCGACTTATCGGGTCAATAACCTGGCCATTAATTCAAAACTAACTATTTCGACCAAAATTGTCTTTTTGGTCAAAAGTGGACCTATTAGGCCAATGGGTTTTACATTGGATCAATGATTGATCATTTTGATCAAAGTTGACTTTTTTGTCAAAATTTGACCTATTGGGTCAATGTGTTGGTCAATGGGTCAAGGATTGACTCTTTTGACCATAGTTAACCCTTTGGTCAGAGATTTATTTACTGGGTCAATAATTTGTCATTTGGTCAAAACTTGAATATTTTGACCAAATTTGAATATTTGGTCAAAAGTTGACATATTGGGTCAATGGGTTGGTCATTGGGTAAAGGATTTATCAGTTTGACTAAAATTGTCTTTTTGGTCAAAAGTTGACCTATTCAGGTCAATGAGGCGGTCATTAAGTCAAAAATTAACAATTTTGAGAAAAATTGACAATTTTGAGGAAAATTAACTTTTTAGTCAAAAGTTGACCTATTGGGTCAATGGGTTGGTCATTGGATCAAAGATTAACCAATTTGGCCATAGATGACTTTTAGTCAAAAGTTGACAAATTGGGTCAATGGGTTGGTCATTGGATCAAGGATTGACCATTTTCACAAAAGTTGACATTTAGGCCATTGCTTCAGAAATTGACCATTTTGACCAAATTTGACTTTTTGGTCAAAAGTTGACCTTTTGGGTCAATGAGGTGATCATTAGGTCTAAAATTTACAATTTTAACTAAAATTGACTTTTTATCAAAAGTCGTCCTTCGGGTCAATGAGTCGTCATCGGGTAAAGGATCGAACATTTTGACCAAAGTTGATTTTTTGGTCAAAAGTCGATCTATTAGGTCAATAATTGTTAAATAAGTAAAAAATTTACTATTTCTACAAAAATTAACTTTTTGGTCAAAAGTCGATCTATTGGGTCAGTGGGTAGGTCATTGGGTCAAGGATTTACAATTTTGACCAAAGTTATCTTTTTGTTCAAAAGTTGATCTGTTGAGTTAATAGTTTTGTCATTAGGGTCAAGAATCGACCATTATGACCAAAGTCGACTTTTGGTCGAAATTGACTTATCGGGTTAATAATCGGTCATTAGGTCAAAAATTGACTATTTTCGACCCAAATTAACTTTTTGTTCAAAAGTCGACTTATTTGGGTCAATGCATTGGTCATTCGGGTTAAAAATCGACCATTTCGACCAAAGTCGACTTTTTGGTCAAAAGTCGACTTATTGGGTCAATGGGTTGGTCATTAGGTCAAAAATCGTCCATTTCGACCAAAGTCGACTTTTGATCAAAAGTCGACCTATTCGGTCAATGGGTCGTCATTAGGTCAAAATTGATCATTTCGACCAAAATCGACTTTTTCGACAAAAGTCGATATCGTTGGGTCAATGGGTCGGTTATCGTGTCAAGGATCGACCATTTCGACCAAAGTCGACTTTTTGGTTAAGAGTCGATCTATTGGGTCAATAAATGTTAAATAAGTCAAAATTTTACTATTTTGACCAAAATTGACTTTTTCGTCAAAAGTCGATCTATTAGGTCAGTGGGTTGGTCATTGGATCAAGAATTTACATTTTTTACCACAGTTGTCTTTTTGTTTAAAAGTTGATCTGTTAAACATTATGACAAAAGTTAACTTTTTAGTCAGAGATTGACTTATTGAGTCAATAATTGGTCATTAGGTCAAAAATTGACAATTTTGACCTAAATTAATTTTTTGTTCAAAAGTTCACTTATTGGGTCAATGCGCTAGGTTATCTGGCAAAGAATCGACCATTTTAACTAAAGTCGACTTTTGGTCAAAAGTCGACCTATTCATAACCGGATTGTCATATCGGATCAAAAATCGACCATTTCGATTAAAGTCGAGCATTTGGTCAATGGGTGAACATTAGTCAAATTTTAACTATTTCACCAAAATCGACTTTTTTTCGGACAAAAGTCGACTGTCGAGTCAATGGGTCAGGTTATCGGGTCAAGGCTCGACCATTTCGACCAAAGTCGACTTTTTCGTCGTTGATCGACTTATCGGGTAAATAATCGGTCATTATGTCAAAATTAATTATTTCGACCAAAATTAAATTTTTGGTCAAAAGTCGACCCTATCGGGTCAATGGTGTCAGTCATCGGGTCGAAATCGACCATTTCGACCAAAGTTAATTTTTGGTCAAAAGTCGACCAATTGCGTCAATGAGTTGGTAATCAGGTCAATAATTGACCATTTTTACCGATGATGACATTTGGTTAAAAGTTGATCTATTAGGTCAACGGGTTGGTCATTATGTCAAAAATTGACCATTTTGACCAAAGTTGACTTTTTGGTCAAAAGTTGACCTATTGGGTCAATGAGTAGTCATTAGGTCAAAAATCGATCTATTTCGATCAAAGTTCACATTTTAGTCAAAAGTCGACATGTCAGATCAACAGGTTTATCATCGGGTCAAGGATCGACCATTTTGACCAAAGTCGACTTTTTGGCAAGAGATCGAACTGATTGGGTCAATAATTGGTCATTAATTCAAAAATTGATTATTTTAACAAAAATCGACTTTTGGTCTAATGTTAACTTATTAGACGATAATGCGTCGGATCTATTCAAGCTAATGATCTGATCATTTTGACCAAAGTTTAGTTTTTTGTCAAAAGTTGGCCTATTAGGTCAATGGGTTGGTCATTAGGTCAATGATCGACAATTTTGACCAAAGTTCACTTTCTAAGATCGAGATTAGCTCGGCCATACATCAGTCATTAGGTCAAAAATTGACCATTTTGACCAAAATTAATTTTGTAGTCAAAAGTTAACATATTGGGATAATGGGTGGTAATTAATTCAAAAATTGAATATTTTGGTCAAAATTGACTTTTTGATCGTAAAGTCGACCTATCGGGTCAATGGGTTTCTCATTGGGTCAAAGATTAACCTTTTTGACCAAAGTTGACTTTTTGGTCAGACATTGACTTATTGGGTCAATAATTGGTCATTAGGTCAAAAATTGACTATTTTGACCAAATTGAGGTCAAAAGTTATCCCATTGGGTCAACGGGGTGGTAAATGGGTTAGAATTTGACCATTTTGACCAAAGTTAACTTTTTGGTCAAAAGTTGACTTATTTGGTCAATGAGTTAGTAATTGGGTCAAGAATTAATCATTTTAACCGAAGATGACTTTTTGGTCAAAATTCGATATATTAGTCAATGGGTCGAGTTATCGGGTCAAGAATCGTCCATTTCGACTAAAGCCGACCTTTTGGTCAAAAGTGACCTATCAGGTCAATAAGCGGTCATTTAGTCAAAAATTGACTATTTTGACCAAAATTGACTATTTGTTCAGGAGGTGACCTATTGGGACAATGGGTTTGTCATTGGGTCAAGGATTAATCATTTTGACCAAAGTTGGCTTTTTGGTCAGAGATAGACTTACTGGGTCAATAACTGGTCAATATGTCAGAAATTGACCATTTTGACCAAAGTTGACTTTTTGGTCAAAAGTTGACCTATTTGATCAATGAGTTGGTAATTGCTTCAAGGATTGACCATTTTGACCAAAGATGACTTTTTGGTCAAAAATTGATCTATTGGGTCAATGGGTCGGTCATCAGGTCAAGAATCGACCTTTCGACAAAAGTTGACTTTTAAGTCAAAAGTTGACTTATTAGGTCAATGGGTGGTCATTAAGTCAAAAATTGAATATTTTGACCAAAATTGACTTTTTGGTCAAAAGTTGACCATTTAGGTCAATGGGTTTGTCATTGGGTCAAGGATTGACTATTTTGTCTAAAGTTGACATTTTGGTCAGAGATTGACTTATTAGGTCAATAATTCAAAAATTGACTATTTTGAGCAAAATTGACTTTTTTGTCAAAAGATGACCTATTAGGCAAATGGGTTGATCATTGGGACAAGGATATATCATTTTGACCAAAGTTGACTTTTTGGTCAAAAGTCGATCCAGTGGGTCAATGGGTCAGTCATCGGCGAAGGATGTGACCATTTCGACCAATGTTGACTTTTTGTCGAGATCGACTTCGTGGTCAATAATTGGTCGTTAAGTAAAAAATTAACTATCTCGACCAAAATTGATTTTATGGTTAAAAGTTAACCTGTTAAGTTAATGGGTTGTTCATTGGGTCAAAAATTGCCCATTTTGACCAAATTTAACTTTGTGGTCAGAGATTGACTTATTGTGTCAATAATTGGTCATTAGGTCAAAAATTGATTATTTTGAAAAAAATTAAATTTTTAGTCAAAAGTTGACCCATTAAGTTAGAAATTGACCATTTTGACCAAACTTGATTTTTTGGTCAAAAGTTAACCTATTTCGTCAATGAGTTGGTAATTTTTTTAAGAATTGATCATTTATACCAAAGATGACTTTTTGGTCAAAATTTGATATATTGGGTCATAAAAGTCTATTTTGACCAAAATTGACTTTTTGGACAAATGTTGACATATTGGATTAATTGAGTGGTCATTAGGTCAAAAGTCGACCTATCAGGTCGTCATCGGGTCAAGCATCGACCATTTTGAGCAAAGTCGACTTTTTGTCGAGAGATCGACTTATTGGGTCAATAATTGGTCATCAGGTTAAAATTGACTCTTTTGACCAAAACTGAATTTTTTGTCAAAAGTTAACCTATCGGGGTGAACGGGATGGTCATTGGGTCCAAAATTGACCATTTTGACAAAAAGTTGACTTTTTGGTCAAAAGTTGACGTATTTGATCAATGAGTTAGTAATTGGGTCAACAATTAACCTTTTTAACTGACTTTTTGGTCAAAATTTGATCCATTAGGTCAATGGGTTGGTCATTAGGTCAAAAATTGACCATTTTGACCAAAGTTGACCCTTTGGTCAAAAGTGACCTATTGGGTAATTAGGTGGTCATTTAGTCAAAAATTCACTATTTTGACCAAAATTGACTATTTGGTCTGAAGTTGACCTATTGGGACAATGGGTTTGTCAATTGGGTCAAGGATTGGCCATTTTGACCAAAGTTGACTTTTTGGTCAGAGATTGACTTACTGGGTCAATAATTGGTCAATATGTCAAAAATTGACTATTTTGACCAAAATTAAATTTTTGGTCAAAAGTTAACCCATTAGGTGAACGGGGTGGTCATTATGTCAGAAATTAACCATTTTGACCAAACTTGACTTTTTGGTCAAAAGTTGACCAATTTGGTCAATGAGTTGGTAATTGCATCAAGGATTGACCACTTTGACCAAATATGACTTTTTGGTCAAAAATTGATCTATTGGGTCAATGGGTTGGTCATTAGGTCAAAAATTAACCATTTTAACCAAAGTTGACTTATTGGGTCAATGGGTGGTCATTAAGTTAAAAATTAACTATTTTGACCAAAATTGACTTTTTGTTCAAAAGTTGACCTATTGGGTCAATGGGTTTATCATCAGGTCAAGGATCGATCATTTCGACCAAAGTCGACGCTTTGGTCGAGGATCGACTTATCAGGCAATAATCGGTCATTAATTCAAAAATCGACTATTTCGACGAAAATCGATTTTTCGGTGAAAAGTCGACCTATTAGGCCAATGGGTTGGTCATCGGGTCAAGGATCGATCATTTTAACCAAGGTCGACTTTTTGGTCAAAAGTTGATCTAGTGGGTCAATGGATTGGTCATTGGGGAAGGATGTGACCATTTCGACCAATGTCGACATTTTTGTCGGAGATCGGCCTATCGGGTCAATAATCGTCGTTAAGTAAAAAATTAACTATTTTGACCAAAATCGATTTTTTTGTCAAAAGTTAACTCGTTGGGTTAATGGGTTGGTCATTGGGTCAAGGATCGCTCATTTCGACCAAGGTTGACTTTTTGGTCGAAGATTGACTTCTTGGGTCAATAATTGGTCATAAGGTCAAAAATTGATTATTTTAACCAAAATTAAATTTTTGGTCAAAAGTTGACCCATTGGTCAGATATTGACCATTTTGACCAAGGTTAATTTTATGGTCAAAAGTTGACCTATTTGGTCAATGAGTTGGTAGTTTGTTTAAGAATTGACCATTTATACCAAAGATGACTTTTTGGTAAAAATTTGATATATTGGGTCATTGGGTTGGTCATTGGGTCATAAAAAGTTGACTTTTTGAACAAAATTTGACATATTGGATTAATTGGGTGGTTATTAGGTCAAAATTTGACTATTTTCACAAAAAAATTACTTTTTAGTCGAAAGTTAACCTGTTGGGTGAATGAGTTTGTCATTCGGTCAAGCTTTGACCATTTTGACCAAAGTTGACTCTTGTCAGAGATTGACTTATTGGGTCAATAATTGGTCATTAGGTTAAAAATCGACTAATTTTACCAAAATCGAATTTTTTGTCGGAAGTTAACCCATCGGGTCAACGGGGTGGTCATCGGGTCCAAAATCGACCATTTCGACTAAAGTCGACTTTTTGGTCAAAAGTTGACCTGTTGGGTCAATTGGTGGTATTTAGGTCAAAAAATGACTATTTTGACCAAAATTCAATTTCAGGTCAAAAGTTGACCTATTGGGTCAATGGGTTTGTCATTGGGTAAAGGATTGACCATTTTGACCATAGCTGACATTTTGGTCAGAGATTGACTTATTGGGTCAATAATTGGTTATTAATTCAAACATTGACTATTTTGACAAAAATTGTTTTTTTGTGAAAAGTTGACCTATTAAGCCAATGGGATGGTTATTGAGTCAAGGATTGATCATTTTGACTAAAGTTAACTTTTTAGTCAAAAGTTGACCTATTGGGTCAATGAGTATGTCATCGAGTCAAGGATTGACCATTTGACCAAAGTTGACGTTTTGGTCAGAGATTGGCTTACATGGTCAATAATTGTTCATTAGGTTAAATTTAATAATTTTGACAAAAATTGACTTTTTGGTCAAAAGTTGATCTATTTGATCTATGGGTTGGTCATTGGGTTAAGGATTAACCATTTTGGCCAATGTTGACATTTTTGTCAAAAGTTAAAAAATTTGGTTAATGGGTTGCTCATTAGATCAAGGATTGACCTTTTTCTCCAAAGTTGACATTTAGGTCATTTTGTCTGAAATTGACCATTTTGACCAAATTAGACTTTTTGGTAAAAAGTTAACCTTTTGGATCATTGAGGTGGTCATTAGGTAAATAATTGACAGTTTTGACCAAAATTGACTTTTTGGTCAAAAGTTGTCCTTAAGGTCAATGGGTCAAGGATTGACCATTTTGACCAAAGTTGACTTTTTCTCAAAAGTTGGTATATTTGGTCAATTAGTTGGTCAATGGGTCAAGGATTGATCATTTTGATCAAAGTTTACTTTTGGGTTAAAATTTTACCTATTGGGTCAATAATTAGTTGTCGGCATATTTTTAGGTTATGTGTTTTATTTTGAAAAGGGATCGCCTAATAGACGTTGTCGGCGAATTTTAGATTTTAATTTTAATTTAAATATATATATATATATATGATTTAGAAAGTAGTATTTGATTTTGAAAATAATTTTAAGATATGAAATCAAACCGATCTCACATCCCGCATAGTTTATATAAACGAAGCGACGCATCACAAACCGTGTATTTATCCCGAAGAATGTATACAATCGTTTCGGTGATGGGGCTCGATTAAATAAACTAGAAGATTTGTGACATCCGTTTGGTCTCGCGAACCAATTTTATAAGCCGACAAATTCTCCCCGCTTAATATAAATGAATTAAGCGGTGGTTTATATTACTCCGAGTTCTTAAAATTCCCTATAAGGGCAAGCCCCTATAGTTAATTACATCTTAAGTGACGGGAATCACCAAAGAAAACTCTCGATTAGGGCTGGCAATTTGGCTCGTTGTTCCCGAACAGCTCGTGTTCGCCTCGTTAAGTAGCTCGTGTTCGGCTCGTTCGTTAAGCCTAACGAGCCGAACACGAACAAATTTTTAAGCTCGAAATGTTAACGAGCCAAACACGAACAACCGTTTCGTTCGCTCGTGTTCGGCTCGAATCGGCTCGAAATAAAAAAATAATCATATAATTATTTATATAATAATTTATTATATATATTATTATATATTAATATATTATATATATTTATATTTAAGTTTAAATCATAACCGCTTTGTGGTAGCGTGGTTATGCTTCGTTTCCATTCATTCGGTCCATGTTCGAATCTCGCGTTGGACATATATTTTTCCAATTAATTTTAACGAGCCAATTTTGAGCCGAACACGAGCCGAACACGAACAAGAATATTTAATTCGAGCCGAACACGAACACACCTTTCACGAGCCATTTCGAACACGAGCCGATTTCGAGCCGAGCTAATTTCGAATGAGCCGAACACGAGCCAAGCCTGAGCTCGCTCAAGCTCGACTCGTTTACAGCCCTACTCTCGATAATAATCAGTAGTTCTGCTCTCAAGAATTTCAAAGTTTAAGTTTTCAAGGGATTGAATTTTAGAGTTTCAATAGGGAATGGATCAAATTTGGAACATTTTGTTTTGGGAATTCAAAGGAAGAAAGGTAGGAGAAATTACAGATTCGAAGCGAACTTCGGTAATTTCCCGACTATCCTATTGCTTGGCTTGAATTTAGGAAAGTCCTAATGTTTATTTAATTTTTTGATCTTGCCAATTTTAATTAATTAGAACTTATATTCGTATGAATGATCATACAAATAGCCTCGAAGATGTGAGGGTTTATGTCGTATCGAACGACTACCTCGGAGTCCTAACACCGGTTAGGGCTTAATTTGCAATGCAAATGCCTAACAAAAGGTTGAGGATTTATGTTGCACTAGGCAAACTACCTTGAAATCCTATGGCTTTGTTGTTTAATTCTAAGAAAGTTTTGCTAAAGTAGACTCGGGTTTTGCTGATGACGATGGTCGTGTCGCCCACCATGCTCCGAGCTCCTTGTTGTCGCGAGGGTTTAGTTTTAGAAGATTGTAATCAAAAGAGAAGAGAGGAGTTTGGTTTTAGAAATCTTAAAGTCCAAGTGTTTTTTATGTTTTAATTAAAACAAATCTTAAAGTTGATTATAACAACACCTAGGTTAAGATCCCACGGTTCCATCCTTCCGGCATCGTTATTTTTATCGGATTCACTTAGTCTAGATGAATTTGCTAAACTAACTAAATGAGTTCCACACTTTCATTTAGACCGTGGAAATTCCCGTTAGCAACACGTAGGTTACATCATCCGAGGTATTCCCGATCATCCAACAAGACGTTTTAATTTAGTTATAATTGTAGTTTTGCGTTCTGTTTATGATTAAATTTTGAGTTGTTTTATATTTTGAAATGTTGTGGCGGTGAATTTTATCTTGTAATGACTTTTAATTTAGTTTTGGTTTTGGTTTTAGGGACTATCCTAAAGGTGTGGGTTTTCATGCAACAGTTGTTTATCATGCAAGAAAAGTAAGTGCATTTGCAATAAGGTAAATTACAAGAAGGTAAATTGCAATAAAATAAAAGCGTACCTGGAGGGTCTTCCCGTCATCCCAGGCTGCACTTAAACACAATTTAGAATATTTAAGCATTCAAAGTAAGTTCCTAGGAAAAGCTAAGGGAAGGGTTATGGTTTTCTACCAAGAGCCTAATCCTATAGCTAGTCATCTCCTATGACGTCTAGGTTCTTGTGTTTTGGTTTGAGGACGATTTTCTTCATCAAAGAACAATCAAGTTCAATTGTTCTTATAAACATCCTATCGTACCGAGGAAGTGCTTAAGACGAATCTTAAAACATCTTTTTCAATACTTCTAGGATTATTTTAAGTCCAAGAGAATTTAATTATACAATGAATCAATCATCCAGGAGTTCAAGTTTTGTTATCTTGCTCGAGTGAACTAGGACATTTGAATATCCTACGAGTGAAGTAATATTTCACTTAACACTCCATTTAGGAGTTATGACAATAAGAGCTCTTGGGGGCAAATCGATGTTCAAATGATTTGTGATTCGACTTAATTTTAATTAATGAGTTTAAGTTTGAAATAGTGTTCAAGTTTTTTTAGATTTACTTTTGAATTCTTTATGTCTTAAGTGATGTTATATTTAATTCAATTTAATTTAATTTAATTTAATTTGGTTTAGTTTTAGTTTTAATTTAATTTTATTTATTTAATTTAATTTTAATTTTATTTTAACTTGATTTTATTTTTTTATTTAATTTAATTTAATTTAATATGTTTTGATTTAAATTAATGTGATTTGATTTAATTTAATTTAAATTAAATTTTAATTTAATTTAATCTAATTTAATTTCATTTTAATTTTAATTTATTTTAAATTTTAATTTGGTTTTATTTTTAATTTTAATTTAAATTTTAATTTTAATTTAATTTAATTTTTTTTAATTTAATTTTAATTTAATATTTTATTTTTTATTCTTTAGGGATGATTTAATTTTAATTGTTAAAGTATTAATTTAATTAAAATTTTAAAAGGATTTATTTTAAATGTTTTAATTTTAATTTAATTTAATGATTAAGCATTTTAAGTTTTGAATTTGGATTATCATTTTAATTAGAAATTAAATATTATTGAGGTTATTGATTTAGGGATTCTTAGATTAAAGAATAAATTTCTTCCTAATAATATCCCTATTTTAATAATTCCAATTTTTTTATTATTCTTCCAAGTTTAAACAATTATTTAATTAAGGTTTATTTTAATTACTTTCAAATTATTTGGTAGGTTTCTACCCTTTAATTACTTAAGTTTCAAACATCCAAAATCAACTTAGTATCAAATATTTTACCCACCCTTTTAATTAAACCTAAAATTTTTAATTATAGGTTAAAATTTTAATTACCATTTTGCCCTTTAAACTTACTAATTCCATAACTCACTAAATTGAGCTTAAATGAATTTGAAATTTTTATGTAACTTCACTCATATGTCAATCAAGACATTAGAGGAGAAAATGTGATTTTTATGTATTTAATTTAATTATATAATTATTTTTGGTGGAAAATAAGAATTTTCAAGGAAAATTTAATAACATAACCAAGAGAAAGTTTCTATTCTTAAGAAAATTATGGGACATTCCTAATGACCAGAGGACCACTTGGACCAATTTTGGTGATTTTTTGAATTATATTATTTTTATTATAATTATTTTGAATTTTGGAGTATGAATTAATTTAAAAATAAAATAAAGGTTGAAAATTGAATTTTATATTTTTCAAAAATCTCTCTGATAACAAGGAAACCAGAGAACCAATTTTTATAATTTTCTGATTTTTCTTTGATTTATTAGAATTATTTTAGTGGAAATGCTAGAAAATACATTTTTTTAATTTTAAAATTACCTTAGGGCTTTAAAATTTAATATTTCATCATAGAGACTTAAGAAAAATATGGGGTTTGTTCCTAAGTGATTAAAATTCAAAATGTGACATTTTGGTGAATTTTATTATTTTTGTGATTTTTATTATTTTTTAATTATTAAAAATATTAAAATAATGCAAAAATCCAACTTTTTTGGAAAATTGCAATTTTAATTTTCTTAAATTCCCCTGATATTAGAGATGCTCCAAAACCAATTTGGTGAATTTTTGAAAAGTATTTTGAAAGTTATGAATTTTTAAAGTTTAAGTTTGGCTAAATGGCTTAATCAACCCATTTGATAGGGCTAACCAAGTCCAGTTGACTTCAAACTTTTATGGTGGGTTCCTCTGATCCTAAAGGTCAGTGGAGAATTGATTTCAATTCAATTTGATGCATGATTAGCTCTAATTAATTAATGTTCCATTTTGGGTGTTTAAGCCAATTAAGGTCATTACAAGTTAGTTAGCTCAAGACCTATTTTCCCTAGGGTCTTCTGGTCATAAGAAACATCACCAAATTTTTCTAGAATTTATTTCACAACATGCAAATTATTAGAATTAAAATACTCAGAGTAGTGACCTAGAATTGAAAAATCAATAACTCTTCATAGGGTGGCCTCTGACTTTGGAAAATTTAGGGAATGTTTCGAAATTTAGAGGCTTCAAAAGGCCTATGGTCTCATGCCATGGTGAATTGTATATATGCATGGAGAATTGAAATAGTGCAGAGAGTAAATAAATTATTAAAAATCAAATACTCAATGAAATTAAATGATTTCTTTTCCACATTATTCTCCTCTGTTCACTGAGCAAGAGGGTCTTTTTATTTTATTTTTCTGATTTTCCTACACAAAGTTATGCATTTTTGAAGTTTATGGAATTAAATAAATCAAAAATACCCTAATTTCCTACTTATGCACGCGGCTCCAGCTCAACCTAGGCATCTCTGAAACGCCGCGTGTCGTCTTCTGATTCGGCGCAGCCATCCGACTCAGCGCTCCAGGGCCCCGCGGTTCACGTACCATCGCGCTGTCCGGCTCAATCCAGACCGTCCGCTCGATACACGCTCGATCCGATGGCTCCCAGTCATCGTCTACGACTGGTGTGCACCCGTGACCGTCAACCTTCTAACCCTAATTTCTCACTCGATTCTCAACGAATTTTCGTGTTCTTATGCTCTATGGATTCATCATGAGGAGACAAACACATCCATATGGTAAACATGTATTGAAATTGACTCAAATTAATTAGAGAATCTCTGTAAGCTCGGGAAGAAGAGTGAGTCCATACCTTTGCTCAGAGAAGTGAAGCTTCGATCTGAGAGTTGTGTCACCTTCGATTGGGTCCATGTAAGCTCCGGATGAAGTCCCTCGGCTCGGTGAATTGTCCAGGTATGATTTCGACCACGGTCGATTACAAAGCTTGGAGTCCGGAACGGATGGGTGGCCCGGAGAAGGGGCTTTTGCTGGAAAACTTCTTCTCTTGGTCCGGTGAAGGTGTAGGACCAATCAATTTGGGGATTGGCTCACTGTGGAGAAGTGTCCTGGTTTTGGGCTTGGATTTCAACTCTAAAATTGAGCTCACAGAGAAGAAATGACAGGGGGATTTCAGTGGGGATCAAGTTCTCTATGTGTGGGGAGTAGTCTGGAATGATTTTGGCAGAGTTTCCTTAAGGTTGGTTCAGGACCTATTCCATGGCCGAGAGAGGTGGTGTTTAAATAGGAGAGGCTGGAGGGCCTCCCAGGGGGAGTTAGGATCGGGATCGACTGCTCTTGGCAAGAGAAGAACAGCTGCAATGGCCACTGGGTATGGGGCAACTCAGCAAGGAGGAATTTCAATGTTGGATCACATGTGAGCTCTCGAGTGTGGTATTTTCCGGCGATCCAGGCGGCTGGCCGACGAGCATGCGGTCACCTCGTGTCCAGAGTGGGTCGGGCCGGAGGTTTGTGCAGTCAATTGGCCATGGACATGTGTAAAGAGCTTGGATTAAAATGGTATGGGGAGAGGCCATTTTTGCTTGATTTGGTCCAAGCCATGATTTTGGGTTAGGTTAACCTCCCCAAGGCTGATTGGGCTGAGAGAGGATCATTTGCATCAGCTAGAAAGGGGTGGTGAAGTCCCCATCTAAAGTGATGTGGCTAATCATGGTTTAGTGTGTAACATGGAAGGGGTTAAAAAGCCTAATGAAGGTTTAAGAAAGGGGGCCCTCCTCTTGCTACTTTGGGCATGGTTACATGTCAAACATCCCATGTCTTCATATGGCTTGTACATGGCTTGTCTTTGGCTCACCTATGACTTGGGACAAAGCTTGATCATTTACATGAAAGAAGGTTTTGAATTTTTGGGACTTATGGGTGATTTTGGCATGAGGCCTAATTTAGAATTATTTGATGATTGATTTAGGACTTAAGGGATGATATCAATTAATGGGGTGATGAAAAGAATGTCATATAGGCTTTAGCATGAAGTTTGGGCCATTGAAATTTAGTGAAGATGGACTTTTAAAATGGTTTAGGGAAGTGGGCTTTTAGGTTTAAGAATGAATTCATGGATGGGAATTTTGTAGAAGTTTGATCCAAATAATTGTTGGATTTGGTTTAGGGATATGTCATGAGTGATTTGAAATGATTTTGGAGTGATTTGGGTTTGAATTGGGTTGGATT
The DNA here is from genome assembly GCA_022702705.1 of Papilionanthe hookeriana x Papilionanthe teres. NCBI lineage: Eukaryota > Viridiplantae > Streptophyta > Magnoliopsida > Asparagales > Orchidaceae > Papilionanthe > Papilionanthe hookeriana x Papilionanthe teres. The sequence continues at coordinate 70,086,806 of CM040431.1, forward strand.
TGGGCCTCTATGGTAAATGGGCCAATGTAGATCAAATTGGGCTAACTTGGGCCAATGTTGGGCTAAGGTTGAAATTGATGTAAAATTAATGTTGGGAAATGTTTATGGGAGTGTTTCAAAGAGGTTTTGACTTTGGTTGGGTTTTGATTTTGGGGTTTAGGCTTATTTGGGTTAGGTTTGAGTTTAGGTTAAAATTGGGCTTTTTGGTTTTGAGTTGAATTTGAGTGGGGTTTGGGTCCAAATTTTGGGCAAATTATGTTAGTGTTTTGTTTGTGGGGATGTTTGGGAAGGTTTAGAAAAGGTTTGTGGTTAATTGGAGTTGAATTGGGTTAGTTTGGGCTAAGTTTGGGTCATGGGTCCAAATTGGGCTTTAAGGTCAAAAGTGAAATTGGATTCAAATGCCAATAAAATTGAGCTTGGATTTGGTCTAGATTGGTGTTGGAGATGTTGAATTGAATTTTAGAATTGAATTGGACCAGAATTTGGGTCAGTTGGGTAGGTTTGGTTTGACATTGGGTTCATTTTGGGTTAAAATGGGTCAAATTGGGGATTTTGACAAAAGTGGGGTAAATTGACAAAATTGGCCCATGGTGTTGTTGAAAAAAATGAAATTGGGAATATTTGGGATGTTTTGGAATTTATTGGCAATTTTATGAATTTTTGGATTTTTGGGTCAAGAGGGGCATTTTGGGTATTTGGAGTGTATTGGGGGGTATTTTTGGAATTTTTGGTATTTTTGGCTATGAATTATCAATTTGAGTAATGTGGGAATGTTTGGTATTGGTCTTGAGGAATTTGGGTATTTGGAGATTTTTTTGAAAAATTTGAGTAATTTCAAGGGTTTGGGTAAGTTTGGCATGTGTGTAGGGTCCCCGGGTCAAAATCGAAAATTTGGAAAATTGAAGATTTGGTAAATGTAAGTGAAATGAAATCATTTTGGTTGAGCCATGAAGCCATATCAAGCCCACATGAGCCATGAAGGGACTCATTTTAGGCTTTCATCTATGTTGTTCCTAACCCTGTTGGACCAAGGGCTTAAGGGTTAAAGACCATCCATGTGAATCACCTCCATGAGTCAGGAGGTCAAGTTGGGTATGGGTGTGGTTTAAGGAGGTGTGTGAAAATATATTGTATGAGTGTAGTGTGTAAGTCAGCCCTTCACGAGACCAGGCCACCCAAGCGGCGTCCTAAGGCCAAAGAGTTCTAACATGAACTCATCCTTTAAACTTCCACATTCGATTTCAACCCTCTAGGTGATTAGGGGTCTACAATCAAGTTTGTGGAGTTTGCGCAGGAGTTAAGAAGTGGTTTGAATTTCTAGGTGGTGGGTTCCACTTCTAGTCCTCTAAGATAGTCAAAGGAAAAGCCTAAGGCTAGATCCTAAGTACTAAAGAGAGAAGAGAAGACCTCATAAAAAATGAGGTCAACATTGGTCATTAAGTAAAAAATTTACTATTTTGAGCAAAACTAACTTTTATGAAATGTTGATCTATTGGGTCAGGGTGTTGGTCTTTGGGTCAAGGATTGACCCTTATAACCAAAGTTGACATTTTGGTCAGTGATTGACTTATTGGGTCAATGATTAGTCATTATGTTAAAAATTGACTATTTCGACCAAAATTGACATTTTGATCAAAAGTTGACTTACTGGGTCAATACATTAGTCATTGGGTCAAGAATTGACCATTTTGACCAAAGTTGACTTTTTGGTCAAAAGTAGACCTGTTGGATCCAAGGGTTGGTTATTGGGTGAAAAATTGACCATTTTGACCAAAGTTGACTTTTTGGTAAAAAGTTGTCCTATTTGGTCAACGGTTGGTCATTAGGTCAAAAATTAACTATTTTGACCAAAATTAACTTTTTGGTCAAAAGTTGACCAATTGGGTCAAGGGGTTGGTCATTGGGTCAAGGTTTGACCATTTTGATCAAAGTTGACTTTTTTAATCAAAAGTTCACCTATTGGCTCAATGGGTTAGTCAATAGATCAGAAATTGACCATTTTGACCAAAGTTAACTTTTGGTAAAAAGTTGACCTATTGGGTCAATGGGCTTGTCATTGAGTAAAAGATTAACCATTTTATCCAAAGTTGACTTTTTGGTCAGTGATTAGCTTACTGGGTCAATAATTGGTCATTAGGTCAAAAACTAAATATTTTGACCAAAGTTGACTTTTTGGTCAAAAGACGACCTATTGGGTCAATGGGTTGGTCATTGGGTTAAGGATTGATCATTTTAATCAAAGTTGACATTTTGGTCAAAAGTTTACATATTGGGACAATGGGTAGGTTATTTGGTCAAGGATTGACCATTTTGACCAAAGTTGACTTTTTGGTCAGAGATTGACTTATTGGGTCAACAAATGGTCCTTAGGTCAAAAATTGATTATTTTGACATAAATTTAATTTTTTGTCAAAAGTTGACCCATTGGGTCAACGGGGTGGTCGTTGGGTTAGAAATTGACCATTTTGACTGAAGATGCCTTTTTGGTCAAAAGTTGATCTATTGGGTCAATGGGTTGGTCATTGGGTCAAAAATTGACCATTTTGACCAAAGTTGACTTTTTGGCAAAAAGTTGACCTATTGGGTCAGTGGGTGGTCATTAGGTCAAAAAGTGACTATTCTAACCAAAATTGACTTTTTCATCAAAAGTTGACCTATTGGGTCAATGAGTTTGTCATCGAGTCAAGGATTGACCATTTTGACCAAAGTTGACTTTTTGGTCAGAGATTTGCTTACTAGGTCAATAGTTAGACATTATGTCAAAAATTGACTATTTTAACCAAAATTGATTTTTTGGTCATAAGTTTACCTGTTGAGTTAATGGGTTGGTCATTGGGTCAAGGATTGCTCATTTTGACCAAAGTTGACTTTTTGGTCAAAAGTTAACATATTGGGTCAATGGGTTGGTCATTGGGTCAAGGATTGACCATTTTGACCAATGTTGACTTTTTGGTCAGAGATTGACTTATTGGGTCAATAATTGGTCATTAGATTAAAAAATGATTATTTTGACCAAAATTTAATTTTTGGTCAAAAGTTGACCCATTGGGTCAACAGGGTGGTCATTCGGTCAGAAATTGACAATTTTGACAAGCGTTAACTTTTTAGTCAAAAGTTGACCTAATTGGTCAATGACTTGGTAATTGGTTTAAGAATTGACCATTTATACCTAAGATGACTTTTTGGTTAAAATTTGATCTATTGGGTCAATGGGTTGATCATTGGGTCAAAAAATGACCATTTTGACCAAAGTTGACTTTTTGGTCAAAGGTTAACCTATTGGACTAATGGGTGGTCATTAGGTCAAAAATTGACTATTTTGACCAAAATTGACTTTTTAGTCAAAAGTTGACCTATTTGGGCAAGTATTGACCATTTTGACAAAAGTTGACTTTTTGGTCAGAGATTGACTTATTGGGTCAATAATTGGTCATTAGGTAAAAAATTGACTAGTTTGACCAAAATTGAATTTTTTGTTAAATGTTAACCTATTGGGTCAACGGGGTGGTCATTGGGTCCGAAATTGACCATTTTGACCAAAATTAACTTTTTGGTTAAAAGTTGACATATTTGGTCAATGCGTTGGTAATTGGGTCAATTTGACCCAAGATGACTTTTTAGTCAAAAGTCGATCTATCAGAGTCAATGGGTTGGTCATTGGGTCAAAAATTGACCATTTTGACCAAAGTCGACTTTTTGGTCAAAAGTTGACCTATTGGGTCAAAGATTGACCATTTTGACCAAAGTTGACTTTTTAGTTAGAGATTAGCTTATTGGGTCAATAATTGGTTATAAGGTCAAAAATTGACTATTTTGACCAAAATTAACTTTTTGGTCAAAAGTTGACCTATTGGGTCAATTGGTTTGTCATTAGGTTAAGGATTGATCAATCTGACCAAAGTTGTCTTTTTTGTCAAAAGTTGACCTATTTAGGTCAGTTAGGCGGTCAATAGGTCAAACATTGACATTTTTAAGTAAAATTGTCTTTTTGGTTAAAAGTTGACCTTTTGGGTCAATGAGTTGGTCATTGGGTCAAGGATTAACCATTTTGACCAAAGTTGACATTTTGGTCAAAAGTTGAGCTATTTGGTCAATGGGTCAAGGATTAACCATTTTGACCAAACTTGACTTTTTAGGCAAAGGTTGACTTATTGGGTCAATAATTGGTCATTAAGTTAATAATTTACTATTTTGACCAAAATTGACTTTTTGGTGAAAAGTTAATCTCTTGGGCCAGTGTGTTGCTCTTTGGGTCGAGGATTTACCTTTTTGACCAAAGTTAACTTTTTGGTCAAATGTTAACCTATTGGGTCAATGGGTTTGTCATTGGGTCAAGGATTGACCATTATGACCGAACTTGACATTTTGGTCAGAGATTGACTTATTGGGTCAGCAATTGGTCATTAGGTAAAAAATTGACTATTTTGACCAAAATTGACTATTTTGACCAAAATTGACTTTTTGGTGAAAAGTTGACCTATTAGGTCAATGGGTTGGTCATTAGGTCAAGTTTTGACCATTTTGACCGAAGTTGACTTTTTTGTCAAAAGTTCACATATTGGGTCAATGGGTTGGCCATTGGGTCAGAAATTGACCATTTTGACCAAACTTGACTTTTTGTTCAAAAGTTGACCTATTTGGTCAATGGGTTTGTCATTAGGTCAAAGATTAACTATTTTGACCAAAGTTGACTTTTTGGTCAGAGATTGGCTTACTAGGTCAATAATTGTTCATTAGGTCAAAAAATGATTATTTTGACCAAAGTTGACTTTTTGGTCAACAGATGACCTATTAGGTCAAGGATTGACCATTTTGACCAAAGTTGACTTTTTGGTCAAAAGTTGACCTCTTGGGTGAATGGGTTGGTCATTGGGTCAAGTATTGTCCTTTTTGACGAAAGTTGACTTATTGGTCACTCATTGACTTACTGGGTCAATAATTGGTCATTAGGTCAAAAATTAATTATTTTGACCAAAATTAAATTTTTTATCATAAGTTGATCCATTGGGTTAACGGGGTAGTCTATCGGGTGAAAATTGACCATTTTGACGAAAGTTGACTTTTTGGTCAAAAGTTGACCTATTTGGTCAATGGGTTGGTCATTAGGTCAAAAATGATTTATTTTGACCAAAATTGACTTTTTAGTCAAAAGTTAACCCATTGGGTCAACAAGGAGGTCATTGTGTCAGAAATTGACCATTTTGACCAAAGTTGACTTTTTGATCAAAAGATTACCTATTTGGTCAATGAGTTGGTAATTCCGCAAAGAGTTGACCAGTTTGACCAAAGATGACTTTTTGGTCAAAAGTTGACCTATTAAGTCAATGTGTTGGTCATTGGGTCAAAAATTGACCATTTTGACCAAAGTTGGATTTTTTGTCAAAAGTTGACCAATTGGGTCAATGGGTGCTCATTATGTCAAAAATTGACTATTTTGACCAAAATGGACTCTTTGGTCACAGGTTGACCAATTGTGTCAATGGGTTTGTCATTGGGTATAGGATTGACCATTTTGATCAAATTTGAATTTGTGGTCAGATATTGACTTATTGGATCTATAATTGGTCATTAACTCAAAAATTAACTATTTTGACCAAAATTGACTTTTTGGTCAAAAGTTGACCTATTAGGCCAATGGGTTGGTCATTAGGTCAATGAGTGATCATTTTGACCAAAGTCGACCTTTTGGTCAAAAGTTGACCTATTGGGTCAGTAGGTTGGTCATTGGGTCAAGGATAGATTATTTTGACCAAAGTTGACTTTTTGGTCAGATATTGGCTTACTAGGTCAAAAATTTGTCAGTAGGTAACAAATTGTCAATTTTGACCCAATTTTGACCAAAATTGATTATTTGGTCAAAATTTGACCAATTGTGTCAATGGGTTGGTCATTGGGTTAAGGATTTACCATTTTGACCAGAGTTAACTTTTTGGTCGAAAGTTGACCTATTGGGTCAATGGGTTGGTCATTGGGTTAAGGATTGACCATTTTGACCAAAGTTGTCTTTTTGGTCAGAGATTAACTTATTGGTTGAATAATTGGTCATTAGGTCAAAAATTTATTATTTGGACAAAAATTAATTTTTTGTCAAAAGTTGACACAGTGGTCAACGGGGTGGTTATTGGGTCAGAAATTGACCATTTTGACCAAAGTTGACTTTTTGGTCTAAAGTTGACCTATTTGGTCAATGAGTTCATAATTCGGTCAAGAATTAATCATTTTGACCGAAGATGACTTTTTGGTCAAAAGTTGGTCTATTGGGTCAATGGGTTGGTCATTGGGTCAAGAACTGACCATTTTGACCAAAGTTGACATTTTGGTTAAAAGTTAACCTATTGGGTAAGGGTGGTCATTATGTCAAAATTGGACTATTTTGACCAAAACTGACTTTTTGGTTAAAACTTGACCTATTGGGTCAATGGGTTTGTCATTGGGTCGAGGATTGGCCATTTTATCCAAAGTTGACTTATTGGGTCAATAATTGGTCATTCGGTCAACAATTGACTATTTTGACCAAAATTGACTTCTCGTTTAAAAGCTGACTTACTGGGTCAATGCTTTGGTGATTTGGTCAGGAATTAACCTTTTTGCAAAAGTTAACTTTTTCGTTAAAAGTTCGCCTATTGGGTCAGAAATTGACCATTTTGAATAAAGTTGACTTTTTGGCAAAAAGTTGACTTTTTGGCCAAAAGTTAACTTTTTGGTCAAAAGTTGACCTTTTAGGTTTATGGGTTTGTCATTGGGTCAAAAATTAACCATTTTTATCATAGTTAACATTTTAATCAGAGATTGGCTGACTGGGTCAATAATTGGTCATTAGGTCAGAAATTGATTATTTTGACCAAAATTAACTTTTTGGTCAAATGATGACCTACTGGGTCAATGGGTTGGTCGATGGGTCAAGGATTGACCATTTTAACCAAATTAGACTTTTTGGTCAAATGTTGACCTATTGGGTCAATGGGTTGGTCATTTGGTCAAGAATTGACCATTTTAACCAAAGTTGACTTTTTGGTCAGAGATTGATTGGGTCAGAAATTAACCATTCTGACCAAAGTTGACTTTTTGGTCAAAAGTTGACCTATTTGGTCAATGAGTTGGTACTTTGGTCAAAAATTGACTATTTTGACTAAAGATGACTTTTTGGTCAAAAGTAGACCTATTGGGTCAATGGGTTGGTCATTGGGTAAAAAATTAGCCATTTTGACCAAAGTTGACTTTTTGGTCAAAAGTTGACCTATTGGGTCAATAGGTGGTCATTAGGTCAAAAATTGATTATTTTGAGCAAAATTGACTTTTTGGGTCAAAGATTTACCTATTGGGTCAATGGCTTTGTCATTGAGTCAAGGATTGACCACTTTGACCAAAATTGACTTTTTGGTTAGAGATTGACATACTGGGTCAATAATTGGTCATTAGGTTAAAAATTGACAATTTTGACCAAAATTGTCTATTTGGTCAAAAGTTGACCTATTAGGTCAATGAGTGGTCATTAAGTCAAAACTTAACTATTTGAACAAAACTGACTTTTTGGTCAAAAGTTTACCTATTGGGTTAATGGGTTTGTCATTGGGTATAGGATTAACCATTTTAATTAAAGTTGAATTTTTGGTGATTATTTAACTTATTGGGTCAATAATTGGTCATTAGGTCAAAATTTGACTATTTTGACCAATATTGAATTTTTGGTCAAAATTTAACCCATTGGGTTAATGAGGTGGTCATTGGGTCAGAAATTGACCATTTTGACCAAAGATGACTTTTTGGTCAAAAGTTGACCTATTTTGACCAAAATTGACTTTTTGGTTAGAGATTGACATACTGGGTCAAAAAATGGTCATTAGGTTGAAAATTGACAATTTTCACCAAAATTGTTTATTTGGTCAAAAGTTGACCTATTAGGTCAATGAGTGGTCATTAAGTCAAAACTTAATGATTTGAACAAAATTGACTTTATGGATAAAAGTTGACCTATTGGGTCAATGGATTTGTCATTAGGTCTAGGATTAACCATTTTGATTAAAGTTGACTTTCTAGAGAGAGATTAACTTATTAGGTCAATAATTGGTCATTAGGTCAAAAATTGACTATTTTGACCAAAATTGAATTTTTGGTCAAAATTTAACCCATTGGGTCAATGAGGTGGTCATTGGGTCATAAATTGACCATTTTGACCAAAGATGACTTTTTGGTCAAAAGTAGACCTATTTTGACCAAAATTTTTCTTCAAAACTTAACCCATTGGGTCAACGGTGCGGTCATTGGGTCAGAAATTGACCATTTTGACCAAAGTTGACTTTTGGTCAAAAGTTGACCTATTTAGTCAAGGAGTTCGTAGTTGGGTCAAGAATTGACCATTTTGACTGAAGATCACTTTTTGGTCAAAAGTTGATCTATTGGGTCAAAGGGTTGGTCATTGCCTCAAAAATTGACCATTTTGACCAAAGTTAACTTTTTGGTCAAAAGTTGACCTATTGGGTCAAAGGGTGGTCTTTATGTAAAAAATTGACAATTTTGACCAAAATTGACTTTTTGGTCAAAAGTTGACTTATTAAGTCATTGGGTTTGTCATTGGGTCAAGGATTAACCATTTTGACCAAAGTTGACTTTTAGGTCAGTGATTGACTTATTAGGTCAATAATTATTCATTAGGTCAAAAAATGAGTAGTTTGACTAAAATTAAATTCATGGTCAAAAGTTAACCCGATTGGTTCACTGGGTGGTCATGGGTCAGAAATTGACCATTTTGACCAAATTTAACTTTTTGGTCAAAAGTTGACATATTTGGCCATTGAGTTGGTAATTGGGTGAAGAATTGACCATTTTGACCAAAGATGACTTTTTAATAAAAAATTGAGTTATTGGGTCATTGGGTTGGTCATTGAGTCAAATATTGACCTAAGTTGACTTTTTGGTCAAGGTTGACCTATTGGGTCAATGAATGTTCTTTAGGTAAAAAATTAACTAATTTGACCAAATTTGACTTTTTGGTCAAAAGTTGACCTATTGGGTCAATGGGTTTGTCATTGCGTCAAGGATTGATCATTTTGACCAAAGTTGACTTTTTGGTCAGAGATTGACATAGTGGGTCAATAATTGGTCATTAATTCAAAAATTGACTATTTTGGTCATTAGGTAAAAAATTAACTTTTTTTGACCAAAATTAAATTTTTGGTCAAAAGTTGATCCATTGGGTCAACAGGGTGCTCATTAAGTTAGAAATTGATCATTTTGACCAAAGTTAACTTTTTTGGTCAAAAGTTGACATATTTGGTCAATGAGTTGGTAATTGCATCAAAAATTAACAATTTTGACCAAAGATGACTTTTTGGTCAAAATTTGAACTATTGGGTGAATGAGTTGGTCATTGGGTTAAAAATTTATCATTTTGAGCAAAGTTGACTTTTGGTCAAGAGTTGACCTATTGGGTCAAAGGGTAGTCATTAAGTTAATAATTGATTATTTTGACCAAAATTGACTTTTTGGTCAAAAGTTAACCTTTTGGGTCAATGGGTTTGTCATTGGGTCATGGATTGACCATTTTTACCAAAGTTGACTTTTTGGTCAGAGATTGACGTATTGGGTCAATAATTGGTCATTAGGTCAAAAATTGAGTATTTTGACCAAAATTGAAGTTTTGGTCAAAAGTTAACCCTTTGGGTCAACGGGGTGATCATTGGGTTAGAAATTAACCATTTTGTCCAAAGTTGACTTTTTGGTCAAAAGTTGACATATTTGGTCAACGAGTTGGTACTTTGGTCAAAAATTGATTATTTTGACTAAAGATGAATTTTTGGTCAAAATTAGACCTATTGGGTGAAAGGGTTGGTCATTGGGTAAAAAATTAGCCATTTTGACCAAAGTTGACTTTTTGGTCAAAAGTTGACATATTGGGTCAATGGGTGGTCATTATTAGGTCAAAAATTGATTATTTTAAGCAAAATTGACTTTTTGGTCAAAAGTTTACCTATTGGGTCAATGGGTTTGTCATTGAGTCAAGGATTGACCACTTTGACCAAAATTGACTTTTTGGTTAGAGATTGACATACTGGGTCAATATTTGGTCATTAGGTTAAAAATTGACAATTTTGACCAAAATTGTCTATTTGGTGAAAAGTTGACCTATTAGGTCAATGAGTGGTCATTAAGTCAAAAATTAACTATTTGAACAAAATTGACTTTTTTGTCAAAGTTGATCTATTGGGTCAATGGGTTGGTCATTTGGTCTAGGATTTATCATTTTGATTAAAGTTGACTTTTTGGTGAGAGATTAACGTATTGGGTCAATTATTGGTCGTTAGGTCAAAAATTGACTATTTTGACCAAAATTGAATTTTTGGTCAAAATTTAACCCATTGGGTCAACGTGGTGGTCACTGGGTCAGAAATTGACCATTTTGACCAAAGATGACTTTTTGGTCAAAAGCAGACCTATTTTGACCAAAATTGAATTTTTGGTCAAAACATAGCCCATTGGGTCAACGGTGTGGTCATTGGGTCAGAAATTGATCATTTTGACCAAAGTTGACTTTTTGGTCAAAAGTTGACCTATTTGGTCAATGAGTTGGTAATTGGGTCAAGAATTGACGATTTTGACTGAAGATCACTTTTTGGTCAAAAGTTGATGTATTGGGTCAAAGGGTTGGTCATTGGGTCAAAAATTGACCATTTTGACCAAATTTGATTTTTTGGTCAAAAGTTGACATATTCGGTCAAAGGGTGGTCTTTATGTAAAAAATTGACAATTTTGACCAAAATTGACTTTTTGGTCAAAAGTTGACTTATTAAGTCATTGGGTTTGCCATTGGGTCAAGGATTGACCGTTTTGACCAAAGTTGACTTGTTGGCCAGTAATTGACTTATTAGGTCAATAATTAGTCATTAGGTCAAAAAATGACTATTTTGACTAAAATTGAATTTTTGGTTAAAAGTTAACCCGATGGGTTAACGGGGTGGTCATGGGTCAGAAATTGACCATTTTGACCAAATTTGACTTTTTGATCAAAAGTTGACATATTTCGCCATTGATTTGGTAATTGGGTTAAGAATTGACCATTTTTACCAAAGATGACTTTTTAGTCAAAATTTGACCTATTGGGTCAATGGGTTGGTCATTGGGTCAAAAATTGACCTAAGTTGACTTTTTGGTCAAAAGTTGACCTATTGGGTCAATGGATGGTCATTAGGTTAAAAATTGACTAATTTGACTAAAGTTGACTTTTCGGTCAAAAGTTGACCTATTGGGTCAATGGGTTTGTCATTGCGTCAAGGATTGACCATTTTAACCATCAAAAGTTGACTTATTGGGTCAATGGGTTTGTCATTGCGTCAAGGATTGACCATTTCAACCAAAAATGAATTTTTGGTCAGAGATTGACATAGTCGGTCAATAATTGGTCATTAATTCAAAAATTGACTATTTTGTTCATTCGATTAAAAATTTTCTATTTTGACCAAAATTAAATTTTTGGTTAAAAGTTGATTTATGGGGTCAACAGGGTGCTCATTAAGTCAGAAATTGATCATTTTGACCAAAGTTAACTTTTTTGGTCAAAATTTGACCTATTTGGTCAATGAGGTGGTAAATGCGTCAAAAATTGACAATTTTAACCAAAGATAAATTTTTGGTCAAAATTTGAACTATTGGATGAATGAGTTGGTCATTGGGTCAAAAATTTACCATTTTGAGCAAAGTTGACTTTTTGGTCAAGAGTTGACCTATTGGGTCAAAGGGTAGTCATTAAGTTAATAATTGATTATTTTGACCAAAATTGACTTTTTGGTCAAAAGTTAACCTTTTGGGTCAATGGGTTTGTCATTGGGTCATGGATCGACCATTTTTACCAAAGTTGACTTTTTAGTCGAGATCGACTTATTGGGTCGATAATCGGTCATTATGTCGAAAATTGACTATTTTGACCAAAATTCAAGTTTTGGTCAAAAGTTAACCCATTGGGTCAACTGGGTGATCATTGGGTCAGAAATTAACGATTCTGACCAAAGTTAACTTTTTGGTCAAAAGTTGACCTATTTGGTCAATGAGTTCGTACTTTGGTCAAAAATTGACTATTTTGACTAAAGATGACTTTTAGGTCAAAAGTAGACCTATTGGGTCAATGGGTAAAAAATTAGCCATTTTGACCAAAGTTGATTTTTTGGTCAAAAGTTGACCTATTGGGTCAATGAGTGGTCATTAGGTCAAAAATTGATTATTTTGAGCAAAATTGACTTTTCGGTCAAAAGTTTACCTATTGGGTCAAGGGGTTTATCATTGAGTCAAGGATCGACCACTTCACCAAAATTGACTTTGGTTAGAGATTGACATACTGGGTCAATAATTGGTCATTTGGTTAAAAATTGACAATTTTGACAAAAATTGTCTATTTGGTCAAAAGTTGACCTACTAGATCAATGAGTGGTCATTAAGTAAAAACTTAACTATTTGAACAAAATTGACTTTTTGGTCAAAAGTTGACCTATTGGGTCAATGGGTTTGTCATTGGGTCTAGGATTAACCATTTTGATTAAAGTTAACTTTTGGGTGAGATATTAACTTATTGGGTCAATAATTGGTCATTAGGTCAAAAATTGACTATTTTGACCAAAATTGAATTTTTGGTCAAAATTTAACCCATTGGGTCAAGGAGGTGGTCATTGGGTCAGAAATTTACCATTTTGACGAAAGATGACTTTTTGGTCAAAAGTTGACCTATTTTGACCAAAATTGAATTTTTTGTCAAAACTTAACACATTGGGTCAACAGTGTGGTCATTGGGTCAGAAATTGACCATTTTGACCAAAGTTTACTTCTGGTCAAATGTTGACCTTTTTGGTCAATGAGTTGGTAATTGTGTCAAAAATTGACCAATTTGACCAAAGATGACTTTTTGGTCAAAATTTGAACTATTGGGTGAATGAGTTGGTCATTGGGTCAAAAATTTACCATTTTGAGCAAAGTTGACTTTTTGGTCAAGAGTTGACCTTTTGGGTTAAAGGCTAATCATTTAGTTAATAATTGATTATTTTGAGCAAAATTGACTTTTTCGTGAAAAGTTAACCTTTTGGGTCAATGGGTTTGTCATTGGGTCATGGATTGACATTTTTTACCAAAGTTGACTTTTGGTCAGAGATTGATTTATTGGGTCAATAATTGGTCATTAGGTCAAAAATTGACTATTTTGAAGAAAATTGATGTTTTGGTCAAAAGTTAACCCATTGGGTCAACTGGGTGATCATTGGGTCAGAAATTAACCATTCTGACTAAAGTTGACTTTTTGGTCAAAAGTTGACCTATTTGGTCAATGAGTTCGTACTTTGGTCAAAAATTGACTATTTTGACTAAAGTTGACTTTTAGGTCAAAAGTAGACCTATTGGGTCAATGGGTTGTTCATTGGGTAAAAAATTAGCCATTTTGACCAAAGTTGACTTTTTGGTCAAAAGTTGACCTATTGGGTCAATGGGTGGTCATTAGGTAAAAAATAGATTATTTTAAGCAAAAGTGACTTTTTGGTCAAAAGTTTACATATTGGGTCAAAGGGTTTGTCATTGAGTCAAGGATTGACCACTTTGACCAAAATTGGCTTTTTGGTTTGAGATTGACATATTGGGTCAAAATTTGGTCATTAGGTTAAAAATTGACAATTTTGACCAAAATTATCTATTTGGTGAAAAGTTGACCTATTAGGTCAATGAGTGGTCATTAAGTCAAAAATTAACTATTTTAACAAAATTGACTTTTTTGTCAAAAGTTGACCTATTAGGTCAATCGGTTTGTCATTGGGTCTAGGATTAACCATTTTGATTAAAGTTGACTTTTTGGTGAGAGATTAACTTATTGGGTCAATAATTGGTCATTAGGTAGAAAATCGACCATTTTAACCAAAATTAAATTTTTGGTCAAAATTTAACCCATTGGGTCAATGAGGTGGTCATGATCATTTTGACCAAAGATGACTTCTTGGTCAAAAGCTGACCTATTTTGACCAAAATTGAATTTTTGGTCAAAACTTAACCTATTGGAGTCAACGGTGTGGTCATTGGGCCGGAAATTGACCATTTTGACCAAAGTTGACTTTTGGTGAAAAGTAGACCTATTTGGTCGATGAGTTGGTAATTAGGTCGAAAATTTGACCATTTTGATCGAAGATCACTTTTTGGTCAAAAGTTGATGTATTGGGTCAAAGGGTTAGTCATTAGGTCGAAAATTGACCATTTTGACCAAAGTTGACTTTTTTGGTCAAAAGTCGATTCTGTTGGTTCGATGGGCAAGCATTTATGTAAAAAATTTACAATTTTGACCAAAATCGACTTTTTGGTCAAAAGTCGACTTATTAAGTCATTAGGTTTGTCATTAGGTTAGGATCGACTGTTTCGATCAAAGTCGACTTTTTGGTCACTAATTGACTTATTAGGTCAATAATTAGTCATTAGGTCAAAAAATGAACTATTTCGACTAAAATCGAATTTTTGTCAAAAGTTAACCCGATGGAGTTAACGGGGCGGTCATGGGTCGGAAATTGACCATTTTGACCAAATTTGACTTTTTGGTCAAAAGTTGACATATTTCGTCATTGAGTTGGAAATTAGGTTAAGAATTGACCATTTTTGACCAAATATGACTTTTTAGTCAAAAATTGACCTATTGGGTTAATGGGTTGATCATTGGGTCAAAAATTGACCTAAGTTGACTTTTTGGTCAAAAGTTGACCTATTGGGTCAATGGATGGTCATTAGGTTAAAAATTGACTAATTTGACTAATGTTAACTTTTTGGTCAAAAGTTGACCTATTGGGTCAATGGGTTTGTCATTGCGTCAAGGATTGACCATTTTGACCAAAAATGACATTTTGGTCAGAGATTGACATAATGGGTCAATAATTGGTCATTAATTCAAAAATTGACTATTTTGGTGATTAGGTAAAAAATTTACCATTTTGACCAAAATTAAATTTTTGGTTAAAAGTTGATCCATTGGGTCAACATGGTGCTGCTCGTTAAGTCAGAAATTTATCATTTTGACCAAAGTTAACTTTTTTGGTCAAACGTTGACCTATTTGGTCATTGAGTTGGTAATTGCGTCAAAAATTGACAATTTTAACCAAAGATGAGTTTTGGTCAAAATTTGAACTATTGGGTGAATGAGTTGGTCATTTGGTCAAAAATTTACCATTTTGCGCAAAGTTGACTTTTTGGTCAAGAGTTGACCTATTGGGTCAAAGGGTAGTCATTAAGTTAATAATTGATTATTTTGACCAAAAATTGAGTTTTTGGTCAAAAGTTAACCTTTCGGGTCAATGAGTTTGTCATTGGGTCATGGATTGCCATTTTTACCAAAGTTGAGTTTTTGGTCAGAGATTGACTTATTGGGTCAATAATTGGTCATTAGGTCAAAAATTGACTATTTTAACCAAAATTGAAGTTTTGGTCAAAAGTTAACCCATTGGGTCAACGGGGTGTTAATTGGGTCAGAAATTAACCATTCTGACCAAAGTTGACTTTTTGGACAAAAGCCAACCTATTTGGTCAATGAGTTGGTACTTTGGTCAAAAATTGACTATTTTGACTAAAGATGACTTTTAGGTCAAAAGTAGACCTATTGGGTCAATGGGATGGTCATAGGGTAAAAAATTAGCCATTTTGACCAAAGTTGACTTTTTGGTCAAAAGTTGACAAATTGGGTCAATGGGTGGTCATTAGGTAAAAAATTGATTACTTTGAGCAAAATTGACTTTTTGGTCAAACGTTTACCTATTGGGTCAAAGGGTTTGTGTTTGAGTCAAGGATTACTACTTTGACCAAAATCGACTTTTTGGTTAGAGATTGACATATTCTGGGTCAATAATTGGTCATTAGGTTAAAAATTGACTATTTTGACCAAAATTGCTTATTTAGTCAAAAGTTGACTCTATTAGGTCGATGAGTCGATCATTAAGTCAAAACTTAACAATTTGAACAAAATTGACTTTTGTCAAAAGTTAACCTATCAGGTCAATGGGTTTGTCATTGGTCTAGGATTAACCATTTTGATTAAAGTCGACTTTTGGCGAGAGATTAACTTATTGGGTCAATAATTGGTCATTAGGTCAAAAATTGATTATTTTGACCAAAATTGAATTTTTGGTCAAAATTTAACCCATTGGGTCAATGAGGTGATCATTGGGTCAGAAATTGACCTTTTTGACCAAAGATGACTTTTTGGTGAAAAATTGAGCTATTTTGATCAAAATTGAATTTTTCGTCAAAACTTAACCCTTTGGGTCAATCGTGCAGTCATCTGGTCGAAATCGATCTTTTGACCAAAGTTGACTTTTTGGGCAAAAGTTAACCTATTCGGTGAATGAGTTGATAATTGGGTCAAGAATTGACCATTTTGACAGAAGATCACTTTTTGGTCAAAAGTTGATCTATTGGGTCAAAAATTGACCATTTTGACTAAAGTTAACTTTTTGGTCAAAAGTTGACCTATTGGGTCAAAGGGTGATCTTTATTTAAAAAATTGGCAATTTTGACCCAAATTGACTTTTTGGTCAAAAGTTGACTTATTAAGTCATCGGGCTCATTATTGGTCGATGATCGATCGTTTTGACTCAAAGTTGACTTTTGATTAGTGATCGACTTATTAGGTCAATAATTATTCATTTGGTCAAAAAATGACAATTTCGACTAAAATCGAATTTTTGGTCAAAAGTTAACCCGATGGGTTCATCAGGTGGTCATGGGTCCGAAATTGACCATTTTGACCAAAGTTGACTTTTTGGTCAAAAGTTAACATATTTGGTCAATGAGTTGGTAATCGGGTTAAGAATTGACCATTTCGACCAAAGATTACTTTTTAATAAAAAATTGACCTATTGGGTCAATGGGTTGGTCATTGGGTCAAAAATTGACCTAAGTTGACTTTTTGGTCAAAAGTAGACCTTTTGGGTCAATGGAAGTTCATTAGGTAAAAAATAACTAATTTGACTAAAGTTGACTTTTTGGTCAAAAGTTGACCTATTGGGTCAATGGGATTGTCATTGCGTCAAGGATTGACCATTTTGACCAAAGTTGACTTTTTGGTCAGAGATTAACATAGTGGGTCAATAATTGGTCATTAATTCAAAAATTGACTATTTTGGTCATTGGGTCAAAAATGTACTATTTTGACCAAAATTAAATTTTTGGTCAAAAGTTGATCCATTAGGTCAACGAGGTGCTTACTAAGTCAGAAATTGATCATTTTGACCAAAGTTAAGTTTTTTGGTCAAAAGTTGACCTATTAGGTCAATGAATTGGTAATTGTGTCATAAATTGACAATTTTGTCCAAAGATAACTTTTAGGTTAAAATTTGAACTATTGGCTGAATGAGTTGGTCATTGGGTTAAAAATTTACCATTTTGAGCAAAGTTGAGTTTTTGGTCCGGAGTTGACCTATTAGGTCAAGGGGTAGTCATTAAGTTAAAAATTGATTATTTTGGCCAAAATTAACTTTTTGGTCAAAAGTTAACCTTTTGGGTCAATGGGTTTGTTATTGGGTCAAGGATTGACCATTTTTACCAAAGTTGACTTTTTGGTCAGAGATTGACTTATTGGGTCAATAATTGGTCATTAGGTCAAAAATTAACTATTTTGACCAAAATTGAAGTTTTGGTTAAAAGTTAACCCATTGGGTCAACGGGTGATCATTGGGTCAGAAATTAACAATTCTGACCAAAGTTGACTTTTTGGTCAAAAGTTGACCTATTTGGTCAATGAGTTGGTAATTTGGTCAACAATTGACCATTTTGACTAAAGATGACTTTTTGGTCAAAAGTTGACCTAATGGGTCAATGGGTTGGTCATTGGGTAAAAAATTAACCATTTTGACCAAAGTTGCCTTTTGATCAAAAGTTCACCTATGGGTCAATGGGTGGTCTTTAGGTCAAAAATTAACTATTTTGAGCAAAATTTACTTTTTGGTGAAAAGTTTACTCATTAGATCAATGGGTTCATCATCAGGTCATGGATTGACAATTTTGACCAAAGTTGACTTTTTGGTTAGAGATTGGCTTACTAGGTCAATAATTGGTCATTAGTGTAAAAATTAACTATTTTGACCAAAAGCATCTCTTTGGTCGAAAGTTGACCTATTAGGTCAATGGGTGGTCATTAAGTCAAAAATTAACTATGTGACAAAAATTGGCTTTTTGGTCAACAGTTAATGGGTTTGTCAGTTAGATTCAGGACCAGTGTTTTGATTAAAGTTGACTTTTTTGTGAGAGATTAACTTATTAGGTCAATAATTTGTCATTAGGTCAAAAATTGACTATTTTGACCAAAACTGAATTTTTGTTCAAAAGTTAACCTGATTAGATTGACGAGGTGGTCTTTGGGTCAGAAATTGACCTTTTTAACAAAGGTTGACTTTTTGGTCGATAGTTGACCTACTTGGCTAATGTGTTGGTAATTGGGTCAAGAATTGACCATTTTGACCAAAGATGACTTTTCTGTCAAAAGTTGATCTATTGGGTCAATGGGTTGGTCATTGGGTAAAAAATTGACCTTTTGACCAAAGTTGACTTTTTGTTCAAAAGTTAACCTATTGGGTCAATGGGTGGTCTTTAGGTAAAAAATTGACTATTTTAACCAAAATTAACTTTTTAGTCAAAAGTTGACTTATTGGGTCAATGGTATTTTCATTGGGTCAAGGATTAACCATTTTGACCAAAGTTGAGTTTTTGGTCAGTGATTGACTTATTAGTCAATAATTAGTTATTAGGTCAAAATTTGATTATTTTGACTAAAATTGAATTTTTGGTCAGAAGTTAACCCAATAGGTTAAGAGGTGGTCATTGGGTCAGAAATTGACCATTTTGACCAAATTTGACTTTTTGGTCAATAGTTAACATATTTGGCCAAGAAGTTGGTAATTGGGTTAAGAATTGACCATTTTGTCCAAAGATGACTTTTTAGTCAAAAATTGACCTATTGGGTCAATGGGTTGGTCATTGGTTCAAAAATTGACCATTTTGACCTAAGTTGACTTTTTTGTCAAAAGTTAACCTGTTGGGTCAATGGATGTTCATTAGGTTAAAAGTTGACTACTTTGAGCAAAATTGACTTTTTGGTCAAAAGTTGACCTATTGGGTCATTGGGTTTGTCATTCGGTCAACGATTAACCATTTTGACCAAAGTTGACTTTTTGGTTAGAGATTGACTTATTGGGTCAATAATTGGTCATTAATTCAAAAATTGAAAATTTTGACCAAAATTGACTTTTTGGTTAAAAGTTGACCTATTAAGTCAATGGGTTGGTAATTGGGTCAAGGATTGATAATTTTGACCAAATTTGAGTTTTTGTTCAAAAGTTTTCCTCTTGGGTCAATGAGATGGTCATTGGTTCAAGGATTGACCATATTGGCCAAACTTTACTTTTTGGTCAAAAGTTGACCTATTGATTCAATGGGTTGGTCAATGAGTCAAGGATGACCATTTTGACCAAAGTTTAGTTTTTGGTCAAAAGTTGACCAATTGGGCCAATAATTGGTCATTAAGTAAAAATTACTATTTTCACCAAAATTGACGTTTTGGTTAAAATTCGATCTATTTGGTCAGTGGGTTGGTCAATGGGTCAAGGATTTACCATTTTGACCAAAGTTGACTTTTTGGTCAAAAGTGGACCTATTGGGTCAATGGGTTTGTCATTGGGTCATGGATTACCATTATGACCAAAGTTGACTTTTTGGTTAGAGATTGACTTATTGGGTCAATAATTGGTCATTAGGTGAAAAATTAACTATTTTGACCTAAATTAACTTTTTGTTTACAAGTTGACTTAACGGGTTAATGTGTTGGTCATTGGGTGAAGAATTGACCATTTTGACCAAAGTTGACTTTTTGGTCAAAAGTTGACTTATTGGGTCAATGGGTTGGTCATTGGGTAAAAATCGACCATATTGACCAAAGTTGATTTTTTTGTCAAAAGTTGATCTACTTGGTCTATGTGTGGTCATTAGGTCAGAATATAACTATTTTGACCAAAATTAACTTTTTGGTCAAAAGTTGACCTATTAGGTCAATTGGTTGGTCATTAGGTCAAGGTTTAACAATTTTGACAAAAGCTGACTTTTTGGTCAAAAGTTGACTTATTAGGTCAATGGGTTTGTCATTGGGTCAGAAATTGACCATTTTAGCAAAAGTACAAAAGTTGACTTTTGGGTTAGAGATTGGCTTCTTTGGATCAATAATTGGTCATTAGGTCAAAAATTGACTATTTTAACAAAAATTGACTTTTTGGTCAAAGGTTGACCAATTGGGACAATGGTACTGTCTTTAGGTCAATGAATGACCATTTTGACCAAAGTTAACTTTTTGGTCAAAAGTTGACCTTTTGGGTCAATGGGTTGGTCATTGGGTCAAAGATTGACCATTTGGACCAAAGTTTACTTTTTGGTCAATGGTTGACTTCTTGGGTCAATAATTGGTCATTAGGTTAAAAATTGATTATTTTGACCAAAATAAAATTGGGTTAGTGATTGACCATTTTGACCAATATTTACTTTTTGGTCAAAAGTTGACCTTTTTTGTCAATTAGTTGGTAATTGGGTCAAGAATTGACCATTTTGACCGAAGATGACTTTTTGGTCAAAAGTTGATCTATTGAGTCAATGGGTTGATTATTGGGTCAAAAATCAACCATTTTGACCAAAGTTGACTTTTTGGTTAAAAGTTGACCTATTGGGTCAACGGGTGGTCATTAGGTCAAAAATTGACTATTTTGACCAAAGTTGACCTTTTGGTCAAAAGTTGACATATTGGGTCAATGATTGACCATTTTGACCAATGTTGATTTTTTGGTCAGATTTTAACTTTTTGGGTTAATAAATTGGTCATTAGGTCAAAAATGGTCTATTTTGACTAAAATTGAATTTTTGGTCAAATGTTCACCCATTGGGTTAACAGGGTGGTCATAAGGTCAGAAATTGACCATTTTGACCAAAATTGAGTTTTTAGTCGAAAGTTCACCTATTTGGTTACTGAGTTGGTAATTGGGTCAAGAATTGACGATTTTCACTAAAGATGACTTTTTAGTCAAAAGTTGACCTATTGGGTCGATGGGTTGGTCATTCGGTCAAAAATTAACCATTTTAACCAAAGTTGACATTTTGGTCAAAAGTTGACCTATTCGGTCAATGGGTGGTCGTTAGGTCAAAAAATTGATTATTTTTTACCAAAATTGACTTTCTGGTCAAAAGTTGATCTATTGGGTCATTGGGCTTGTCATTGTGTCAAGGATTGACCATTTTGACCAAAATTAACTTTTTGGTTAGAGATTGACTTATTGGGTCAATAATTGGTCATTAATTCAAAAATTAACTATTTTGACCAAAAATGACTTTTAGTCAAAAGTTGACCTATTAGGCCAATGGGTTGCTCATTGGGTCAAGGATTGATCATTTTGACCAAAGTTAACTTTTTGGTCAAAAGTTGACCTATTGGGTCAATGGGTTGGTCATTGGGTCAAGGATTGGCCATTTTGACCAAAGTTGACTTTTTTGTCAGAGATTGGCTTACCTGGTTAATAATTGGTCATTAGGTCAAAAATTGACTATTTTGACTAAAATTTACTTTTTGGTCAAAAGTTGATCTATTGGGTCAATGGGTTGGTCATTTGACCAAGGATTGATCATTTTTACCAAAGTTGACTTTTTGGTCAAAACTCGACATATTGGGTCAATGGATTGGTCATTTGGTCAAGGATTGATCATTTTAATCAAAATTAAATTTTTTGCAAAAGTTGCTCCAATGGGTCAACAGGGTGGTCATTGGGTGAAAATTGACCATTTTGACCAAAATTGACCATTTTGACCAAAATTGACATTTTGGTCAAAAGTTGACATATTTGGTCATTGAGTTGGTAATTTGGTTAAGAAATGACCATTTTGCCGAAGATGACTTTTTGGTTAAAACTTGATCTTTTAGGTCAATGGGTTGGTCATTAGGTCAAAAATTGACTATTTTTACCAAAGTTATCTTTTTTTGTAAAAAGTTGACCTATTGGGTCAATAGGTGGCCAGCAGGTCAAAAATTGATTATTTTGACCAAAATTAACTTTTTAGTCAAAAGTTGACCTATTGGGTCAATGGATTGGTCATTGGGCGAAGGATTGACCATTTTGACCAAAGTTGACTTTTTGGTCAAAACTTGACCTATTGGGTCAATGGGTTGGTCATTGGGTCAAGGACTGACCATTTTGATCAAAATTAAATTTTTTGTCAAAAGTTGACCTAATTGATCAACTGAGTGGTCATTGGGTAAACAATTTACCATTTTGAACAAAATTGACTTTTTGGTCAAAAGTTGACATATTTGGCGAATGAGTTTGTAATTGGGTCAAGAATTGACCATTTTGACCGAAAATGACTTTTGGCCAAAACTTGATTTATTAGATCAATGGGTTTGTCATTGGGTCTAAAATTGGCCATTTTTACCAAAGTTGAAATTTTTGGTCAAAAACTGACGTATTGGGTCAATGGGTGGCCATCAGGTCAAAAATTGACCATTTTGAAAAAAATTGACTTTTTGGTCAAAAGTTGACCTATTGAGTTAATGAGTTTGTCATTGGGTTAAGGATTGACCATTTTGACTAAAGTTAACTTTTTGGTCAGAGATTGACTTATTGGGTCAATAATTGGTCATTAGATCAAAAATTGACTATTTGGACCAAAATAAATTTTTTTGTCGAAAAAGTCAATTTTGGTCGAAAGTTAGCACATTGGTTCAGAAATTGACCATTTAGACTAAAATTGACATTTTGGTCAAAAGTTGACCTACTTTGTCAATGAGTTGGTAATTGGGTCAAGAATTAACCATTTTAACCAAATATGTCTTTTTGGTCAAAAGTTGACATATTGAGTCAATGGGTTGGTCATTGGGTCAAATATTGACCAATTTAACCAAAGTTTACTTTTTGGTCAAAACATGTCCTATTCGGTCAATGAGTGGTCATTTAGTCAAAACATTGACTATTTTGACCCAACTTCTTGGTCAAAAGTTGACCTATGGAGTCAATGGGTTTGTCTTTGGGTGAAGGATTGATCATTTTGACCAAAGTTAATTTTTTGGTCAGAGATTGACTTATTGGGTCAATAATTGGTCATTAATTCTAAAGCTGACTACTTTGACCAAAATTGACTTTTTGGTCAAAAGTTGACCTATTAGGCCAATAGGTTGGTCATTGGGTCAAGGATTAATCATTTTAACCAAAGTTGACTTTTGGGTTAAAATTTGCCTATTGGGTTAGTGGGTTGGTTATTGGGTCACGGATTGACCATTTTGACCAAGGTTGACTTTTCGGTCAGGGATTGGCTTACTGGGTCAATAATTGGTCATCAGGTCAAAAATTTACTATTTTTACCAAAATTTACTATTGGGTCAAAAGTTGACCAATTGGGTCAATGGGTTGGTCCTTGGGTCAAGGATTGACCATTTTGACCAAAGATGACTTTTTGTCAAAAATGGATCTATTGGGTCATTGGGTTGGTCATTGGGTCAAGGATTGACCATTTTGACCAAAGTTGACATTTTGGTCAGAGATTAACTTATTGGGTCAATAATTGGTCATTAGGTCAAAAATTGATTATTTTGACAAAAATTAAATTTTTAGTCAAAAGTTGATATATTGGGTCAACGAGGTTCAGAAATTGACCATTTTGAAATTGACCATTTTGACTTTTTGGTCAATAGTTGACCTAGTTGGTCAATGAGTTGGTAATTGGGTCGAGAATTGACCATGTTGACTTAAGATGACTTTTTAGTTAAAAGTTGATTTATTGGGTCAATGGGTTGGTCATTGGGTCAAAAATAGACTAATTTGACTAAAGTTGACTTTTTGGTTCAAACTTGACCTATTGGATCAATGGGAGGTCGTTCTATCAAAAATTGACTATTTTGATCAAAATTGAGTTTAAGGTCAAAAGTTGAACTATTGGGTCAATGAGTTTGTCATTAGGTCAAGGATTGATAATTTTAACCAAAGTTAACTTTTTTGGTCAGAGATTAATTTATTAGGTCAATAATTTTTCATTAAGTCAAAAATTGCCTATTTTGACCAAAGTTGAATTTTTGGTCAAAAGTTAACCCATCGGGTGAACAGGGTGGTCATTGGGTTAGAAATTCGCCATTTTGACCAAAGTTGACTTTCTGAACAAAAGCTGACCTATTAGATCAATGAGTTGGTAATTGGGTCCAGATTTGATCATTTTGTCCAAATATGACTTTTTAGTCAAAAGTTGACCTATTGGGTCAATGATTTGGTCCTTTGGATCAAAAAATTTTCATTTTGACCAAAGATGACTTTTTGGTCAAAAGTTGACCTATTGGGTCAATGTGTGGTCATTAGGTCAAAAATTTACTATTTTGACCAAAATTGACTTTTTAGTCAAAAGTTGACCTATTTGGTCAATGGGTTTCTCATTGGGTCAAGGATTGACCATTTTGACCAAAGTTGACTTTTTGGTTAGAGATTGACTTACTGGGTCAATAATTGGTCATTAATTCAAAAATTGATTATTTTGATCAAAATTAACTTTTTATTCAAAAGTTGACCTACTAGACCAATGGATTGGTCATTGGGTCAAGGATTGATCATTTTGACCAAAGTTGAGTGTTTGGTCAAAATTTAATCTATTGGGTCAATAGGTTGGTCATTGGGTCAAGGATTGACCATTGTGACCAAAGTTGACTTTTTGGTCAGAGATTGGGTTCTTTGGGTCAATAATTGGTCATTTGGTCAACAATAGATTATTTTGACCAAAATTGATTTTTTTGGTCAAAAGTTGACCTCTTGGGTCAATGGGATAGTCATTGGGTCAGAAATTGGCCATTTTGACAAAGTTGACTTTAAGTTGACCTATTGCAATGGTTCAAAGATTAACTATTTTAACCATAGTTGACTTTTTGGTCAAAAGTTGACCGATTGGGTCAATGAGTTTGTCATTGGGTCGATGATTGACCATTTTGACCAAAGTTGACTTTTTGGTCAAAGATTCACTTTTGGGGTCAATAATTGGTCATTAGGTAAAAAAATTGACTATTTTAACCAAAATTAAATTTTTGGTCAAAACTAAACTGATTCAGTCAATAAGGCGGTCATTGGGTCAGAAATTTACCATTTTGACTAAAGTTGACTTTTTGGTCAAAAGTTGACATATTGGGTCAATAGGGTGGTCATTGGGTAAAAAATTAAGTATATTGACCAAAATTAACTTTTTAGTCAAGAGTTGGCCTATTGTGTCAATGGGTTGGTCATTGTGTCAAGGATTGACTATTTTGATTAAACTTCACTTTTTGGTCAAAATTTGACCTATTGGGTCATGGGTTGGTAATAAGGTCTGGATTAACCATTTTGACCAAAGTCGACCTTTTGGTCAGAGCTTAACTTATTGGGTCAATAATTTATCATTATATCAAAAATTGACTATTTTAGTCAAAAGTTGACCTATTTGGTCTATATGTTGGTCATTGGGCCAAGGATTGACCATTTTGACCAAAGTTTACTTTTCAGTGAAAATTTAATCTATTAGGTTAATGGGTTGGACATTGGGTCAGAAATTGACCATATTAACCAAACTTGACTTTTTGGTCAAAAGTTGAGTTATGGGTTAATGGGGTGGTCATTAGGTCAACAATTAACTATTTTGAGCAAAATTAACTTTTTGGTCAAAAGTTACCCTATTGGGTCAATGGGTTGGTCATTGGGTCAAGGATTGACCATTTTGACAAATGTTGACTTTTTGGTCAAAAGTTGACCTACTAGGTCAATGGGTTGGCCATTGCGTAAAAGATTGACAATTTTGACCAAAATTGACTTTTTGGTGAAAAGTTAACGTATTGGGTCAATGGGTTGGTCATTGTGTTAAGTATTGACCATTTTAGCCAAAGTTGATTTTTTTGTCAGAGATTGACTTATTGGGTCAATAATTGGTCATTAGGTCAAAAATTGATTATTTTGACAAAAAAATATATTTTTACTCAAAATTTGACCCATTATGTCAAAGGGGTAGTCATTGGGTCAGAAATTGTCCATTTTGACCAAAGTTAACTTTTTGGTCAAAAGTTTACCTATTTGGTCAATGAGTTGGTAATTGGGTAAAGAATTCACCATTTTGACCCAAGATGACTTTTTGGTCAAAGTTGACCTATTGAGTCAATGTGTTGTTCATTGGGTCAAAAATTGACCATTTTGACATCAAAACCTGACTACTTGGGTTAATGAGTAGTCATGAGGTGAAAAATTAATTATTTTGACCAAAATTGACTTTTTTGTCAAAAGTTGACCTATTGGTTCATTGGGTTTGACATTGGGTCAAGGATTGACCACTTTGACCAAAGTTGACTTTTTGGTCAAAGATTGATTATTGGGTTAATAATTGGTCATTAGGTCAAAAGTTCACTATTTTGACCAAAATTGAATTTTTGGTCAATAGTTAACCCATTGGGTGAACGGGGGTGGTCATTGGGTTAGAAATTGACCATTTAAACTAAGGTTGACTTTTTTGTCAAAAGATGACTTATTTGGTTAATGATTTGATAATAATGTCAAGAATTGACCATTTTGACCAAGGATAACATTTTAGTCAAATGTTGACCGATTTGGTCAATGAATTAGTAATTGGGTCAAGAATTGACCATTTTGACCCAAGATGACTTTTTGGTCAAAAGTTGATCTATTGTGTCAATGGGTTGGTCATTGGGTCAAAAATTGACCATTTTGACTAAAGTTGACATTTTCGTCAAAAGTTGACTAATTGGGTTAAGGAGTGGTCATTAGGTGAAAAATTAACTATCTTCATCAAAATTGACTTTTTGGTCACCTGTTGGGTCAATGGGTTTGTCATTTGGTCAAGGACTGACTATTTTCACCAAAGTTGACTTTTTGGTCGGAGATTGACGTATTGGGTCAATAATTGGTCAGTAGGCCAAAAAATGATTATTTTGACGAAAATTATTTATTTGTTTAAAAGTTAACCCATTGGGTCAAAGGGGGGTCATTGGGTCAAAAAATGACCGTTTTGACCAAAGTTGACTTTTTGGTCAATAGTTGACCTATTTGGTCAATGAGTTGGTAATTGGGTAGGAATTGACCATTTTGACCCAAGATGACTTTTTGGTCAAAAGTTGATCTATTGGGTAAATGTGTTGTTCATTGGGTCAAAAATTGACCATTTTAACCAATGTTGACTTTTTAGGGTTTAGGGTTTAGGGTTTAGCAACGAGGCTGTCATTAGGTCAAAAATTAAGAATTTTGAGTAAAATTGACTTTTTGGTCAAAAGTTGACCGATTGGGTCAATGAATTGGTCATTGGGTAAAGGATTAACCATTTTGGCCAAAGATGACTTTTTAGTCAAAAGTTAATAAATTGGGCCAATGTGTTGGTCATTAGATCAAGAATTGACCATTTTCACCAAAGTTAATATTTAGGTCATTGTGTTAGAAATTTACCATTTTGACCAAATTGGACTTGTCAAAACTTGACCTTTTGGGTGAATAGAGGTGGTCATTAGGTCAAACATTGATAATTTTGACCAAAATTGACTTTTTTTATCAAAAGTTGAACTATTGTGTCAATAATTTGTAAATATATCAAAAATTAAATATTTTGACCAAAATTGACTTTTTGGTCAAAAGTTGACATATTGGGTCAATGGGTTTGTCATTGTGTCAAGGATTGACCATTTTGACCAAAGTTGACTTTTTGGTCAAAGATTGACTTATTGGGTCAATATTTGGTCACTATGTCAAAAATTAACTATTTTGACCAAAATAGAATTTTTTGTCAATAGATAACACATTGTGTCAACGGGTTGGTCATTGGGTCAGAAATTGACCATTTTGACCAAAGTTCACTTTTTGGTCAATAGTTAACCCATTTGACCAATGAGTTGGTAATTAGGTCCATAATTGACCATTTTGACCAAAGATGACTTTTTGGTCAAAAGTTGACCTATTGGGTCAATGGGTTGGTCATTGGGTAAAAATTGACCAATTTGACCAAAGTTGACTTTTTGGTCAAAAGTTGACATATTGGGTCAATGGGAAGTCATTAAGTCAAAAATTGATTATTTTGACCAAAATTGACTATTTGGTCAAAAGTTGACCTATTGTGTCAATGGGTTTGTCATTGGGTCTAGGATTGACCATTTTGACTAAAGTTAACTTTGTGGTTAGAGATTGACTTATTGGGTCAATAATTGGTCATTAATTCAAAAGTTAACCTATTAGGCCAATGAGTTGGTCATTGAGTCAATGATTCATCATTTTGACCAAAGCTGACCTTTTAGTCAAAAGTTAACCTATTGGGTCAATGGGTTCGTCATTGGGTCAACGATAGACCATTTTGACCAAAGTTAACTTTTTTCTCAGAGATTGGCTTACTTGGTCGTTAGGAAAAAAAATAAATTTTTTGACCAAAATTTATTTTTTAGTCAAAAGTTGATCTATTAGGTCAACGGGTTAGTCATTGGGTCAAGGATTGACCATTTTGACCAAAGTTGACTTTTTGGTCAAAAGTTGAACTTTTTGGTCAAAGTGTTTGTCATCGGGTCAAGGATTGACCATTTTGACGAAAGTTGACTTTTTGGTCAGAGATTGACTTATTGGGTCAATAATAGGTCATTAGGTTAAAAATTGATTATTTTAAACAAAATTTATTTTTTTGTTAAAAGTTGACCCATTGGGTCAGCATGGTTGTCCTTGGGTTAGAAAATTGACAATTTTAACTAAAGTTGAGTTTTTGGTCAAAAGATGACCTATTTGGTCAATGAGTTGGTAATTGGGTCAAGAATTGTCCATTTTTGCCGAAGATAACTTTTGGATCAAAAGTTGATATATTGGGTCAATGGGTTGGTCATTGGGCCAAAAATTGACCATTTTGACCAAAGTTGACTATTTGGTCAAAAGTTCACCTATTTGGTCAATGGGTGGTCATTAGGTTAAAAATTGAGTATTTTGACCAAAATTGACTTTTTGGTCAGACGTTGACTTATTGTGTCAATGGGCTTGTCATTAGGTCAAGGATTGACCATTTTGACCAAAGTTGACTTTTTGGTTAGAGATTGACTTATTAGGTCAATAATTGGTTAATAATTCAAAAATTGACGAATTTGACGAAAGATGACTTTTTAGTCAAAAGTTGAGCTATTGGGTCAATGGGTTGGTCATTTGGTTAAAAATTGACTATTTGATAAAAGTTGAGTTTCTGGTCAAAAGTTGACCTAATTGGTCAATGAGTTGGTATTTGGGTCAAGAATTGACCATTTTGGCCAAAGATAACTTTTTGGTCAAAAGTTGACCTATTGGGTCAATGGGTTGGTCATTGGGTAAAAAATTGACAATTTTGACCAAAATTGACTTTTTTGTTCAAAAGTTGACCTATTGGGTCAATTGGTGGTCATTAGGTCAAAAATTGGCTATTTTAACCAAAATTAACATTTTGGTCAAAAATTGACATATTGGGTCAATGGCTTGTTATTGGGTCAATGTTTGACCATTTTGACCAAAGTTGACTTTTTGGTCAGAGATTGAATTGTTGGGTCAATAATTGGTCATTAGGTGAAAAATTGTCTATTTTGACCAAAATTGAATTTTTGGTTTTGGTCAAAAGTTGACCTATTATGCTAATGGGTTGGTCATTAGGTCAATGATTGATCATTTTGACCAAAGTTGACCTTTTGGTCAAAAGTTGACCTATTGGGTCAATGGGTTGGTCATTGGGTCAAGGATAGAACATTTTGATCGAAGTTGACTTTTTGGTCAGAGATTAGCTTACTAGGTCAATAATTGGTCATTAGGTAAAAAATTAACTATTTTGATCAAAATAGATTTTTTTGTCAAAAGTTGACCTGTTGTGTCAATGAGCTAGTCATTGGGTTAAGGATTTACCTTTTTGACCAAAGTTATCCTTTTGGTCAAAAGATGACATATTGGGTCAATGGGTTAGTCATTGGGTCAAGGATTGACCATTTTGACCAAAGTTGACTTTCTGGTCAGAGATAACTTATTGGGTCAATAATTGGTCATTAGTTCAAAAATTGAATATTTTGGCCAAAATTAATTTTTTGGTTAAAAGTTGACCTTTTAGGCTAATGCGTTGGTCATTGCGTCAATGATTGATCATTTTGACAAAAGTTAATCATTTGGTCAAAGGTTGACCTATTTATTGGTCATTGGGTTTTTCATTGGGTAAATGATTGACCATTTTGACCAAAGTTGAAGTTTTGGTCAAAAGTTGACCTATTGGGTCAATGGGTTGGTCATTAGGTCAAGGATTGACCATTTTGACAAAAGTTAACTTTTTGGTCAGAGATTGACTTATTGGGTCAATAATAGGTCATTAGGTTAAAAATTGATTATTTTAAACAAAATTTATTTTTTTGTTAAATGTTGACCCATTGGGTCAACAGGGTTGTCATTGGGTCAGAAATAAACTATTTTGACCAAAGTTGACTTTTTAGTCAAAAGTTGACTTATTTGGTCAATGAGTTGGTAATTGGGTCAAGTATTGTCCATTTTTACTCAAGATTACTTTTAGGTCAAAAGTGGATATATTGGGTCAATGGGTTGGTGATTGGGTCAACAATTGACTATTTTGACTAAAGTTGACTTTTTGGTCAAATGTTGACTTATTGGGTCAATGGGTGATCATTAGGTTAAAAATTCACTATTTTGACTAAAATTAACTTTTTGGTCAAAAGTTGACCTTTTGTGTCATTGGGTTTGTCATTAGGTCAAGGATTGACCATTTTGACCAAAGTTGACTTTTTGGTGAGAGATTGACTTATTGGGTCAATTATTGGTAAATGGTTCAAAAATTGATTATTTTAACCAAAATTAATTTTTTGGTTAAAAGTTGACCAATCAGGCCAATGCGTTGGTCTTTGCGTCAATGATTGATCATTTTGACCAAAGTTGACCATTTGGTCTAAGGTCGACCTATTTATTGGGTTAATGGGTTTGTCATTGGATCTAGGATATACAACTTTGACCAAAGTTGAGTTTTTGGATAGATATTGGCATACTAAGTCATTAATTGGTCATTAGGTCAAAAATGACTATTTTGACCAAAATTGAATTTTTAGTCAAAACATGATTTATTAGGTCAATGGTTTAGTCACTGGGTCAAGGATTGACCATTTTGACCAAAGTTGACTTTTTGGTCAAAAGTTAACCTATTGGGTCGATGGGTTGATCATTGGGTTAAGGATTGACCATTTTGACGAAAGTTGACTTTTTGGTCAGAGATTGACTTATTGGGACAATAATAGGTCATTAGGTTAAAAATTGATTATTTTAAACAAAATTTCTTTTTTGTTAAAAGTTGACCCATTGGGTCAACGGAGTTGTCATTGGATCAGAAATACACCATTTTAACCAAATTTGTCTTTTTGGTCAAAAGCTGACTTATTTGGTCAATGAGTTGGTTATTGGGACAAGAATTATCCATTTTTACCGAAGATTACTTTTAGGTCAAAAGTTGATATATTGGGTCAATGGGTTGGTCATTGGGTCAAAAATTGATCATTTTGACTAAAGTTGACTTTTTGGTCCAAAGTTGACCTATTAGGTCAATGAGTGGTCATTAGGTTAAAAATTGACCATTTTGACCAAAGTTGATTTTTTGGTCAGAGATTGACTTATTCGGTCAATAATTGGTCATTAATTCAAAAAATGACCATTTTGACCAAAGATGACTTTTTGGTCAGAAGTTGAGCTATTGGGTTAATGGGTTGGTCATTGGGTCAATGGGTTGGTTATTGGGTCAAGGATAGACCATTTTGACTGAAGTTGACTTTTTGGTCAGAGATTGACTTACTGAGTAAATAATTTGTCATTATGTAAAAGTTGTCTAATTGGGCCAAAATTAATTTTTTGGTCAAAAGTTGACCTATAGTGTCAATGGGTTGGTCATTGGGTTAAAAATTTACCATTTTTACCAAAGTTGACTTTTTGGTCAAAAGTTGACCTATTGGGTCAATGGGTTGGTCATTGGGTAAAGCTTTGACCATTTTGACCAAAGTTGACTTTTTTGTTAGAGAATGACTTTTTGGGTCAATAATTGGTCATTGGGTCAACAGCGTGGTCTTGGGTAAGAAATTGACCATTTTGACCAAAGTTGACTTTTTGGTCAAATGTTGACCTATTTGGTCAATGAGTTTGTAATTGGGAGAAGAATTGAGCATATTGACCAAAGATGATTTTTTGGTCAAAAGTTGATCTATTGGGTCAGTGGGTTGCTCATTAGGTCAAAAATTGACCATTTTGACCAAAAGTTGACCTATTGGGTCAATGGGTGGTCATTAGGTAAAAAACTGACAATTTTGACCAAAATTGACTTTTTCATCAAAAGTTGACCTCTTGGTTCAATGAGTTTATCATTTGGTCAAGGATTGACCATTTTGACCAAAGTTAACTTTTTGGTCAGAGATTGACTTATTGTGTCAATAATTGGTCATTAGGTCAAAAATTGGCTATTTTGACTGAAATAGAATTTTTAGTCAAAAGTTAACTCATTGGGTCAACGGGGTGGTCATTGGGTCAGAAATTGACCATTTTGACCAAAGTTGACTTTTTGATCAAAAGTTTACCTATTTGGTCAATGAGTTGGTAATTGGGTTAAGAATTGACCATTTTGACCAAAGATGACTTTTTAGTCAAAAGTTGACCTATTGGGTCAATGGGTTGGTTATTAGGTCAAAAATTGACCATTTTGACCAACTTTGACTTTGGTCAAAAGTTGTCATACTGGGTCAATGAGTGGTTATTAAGTCAAAAATTGACTATTTGACCAAAATTGACATTTTGGTCAAAAGATGACCTATTGGGTCAATGGGTTTGTCATTGCATCATGGATTGACCGTTTTGACCAAAGTTAACTTTTTGGTCCTTGATTGACTTATTGGGTCAATATTTGGTCATTTGGTCAAAAATTGATTATTTTGACAAAAATTGATTATTTTGACAAAAATTAATTTTTTGGTCAAAAGTTGACCTATTGGGTAAACGGGGTTGTGATTGGGTCAGAAATTGACCATTTTGATCAAAGTTGACTTATTTGCTCAAAAGTTGACTTTTTGGTCAATGAGTTAGTAATTGGGTCAAGAATTGACCATTTTGACCAAAGATGACTTTTTTTGTCAACAGTTGACTTATTCTGTCGAAAGGTTGGTCATTGGGTAAAAAATTAACCATTTTGACCAAAGATGACTTTTTGGTTAAAAGTTGACCTATTGGGTCAATGGGTGGTCATTTGGTCAAAAATTGATAATTTTGACCAAAATTGACTTTTTGGTCAAAAATTGATCTATTGGGTCCATGAGTTTGTCATTAGGTCAAGGATTGACCATGTTGAACCAAAGTTGACTTTTTAGTTAGAGATTGATTTATTGTGTCAATAATTGGTCATTAATTCAAAAATTGACTATTTTGATCAAACTTGACTTTTTGGTCAAAAGTTGGCCTATTAGGCTAATGGATTGGTCATTAAGTCAAGAATAGATCATTTTGACCAAAGTTGACTTTTTGGTTAAAAATTGACCTATCGGGTCAATGGCTTGGTGATTGCGTCAAGGATTAACCATTTTGACCGTAGTTAACTTTTTGGTCAGAGATTAACTTATTGGGTCAATAATTGGTCATTAGGTCAAAAATTGACTATTTTGACCAAAATTGACTTTTTGGTCAAAAGTTAACATATTGAGTCAATGGGTTGGTCATTGGGTTAGAAATTGACCTTTGTCAAAAGTTGACTTTTTGTCAAAAGTTGACCTATTGGGTCAATTGGGTGGTCATTAGGTCAAAAATTGATTATTTTGACCAAAATTGACTTTTTTGTCAAAAGTTGACCTTTTGGGCCAATGAGTTGGTCATTATGTCAAAAATTGACTATTTTGACTAAAATTAACTTTTTGGTCTAAAGTTGACCTATTGGGTCATTGGGTCAAAGATTGATCATTTTAACCATATTTGACATTTTGGTCAAAAGTTGACCGATTGGGTCAATGGATTGTTCAGTGGTACATTGATTGACTATTTTGACCAAAGTTGACTTTTTAGTCAGAGATTGACTCATTGGGTCAATAATAGGTCATTAGGTCAAAAATTGACTATTTTGACCAAAATTGAATTTTTGGTCAAAAGTTGACCAATTGGGTCAATGTGGTGGTCATTGGGTCAGTAATTTATCATTTTGACCAAAGTTGACTTTTTGGTCAAAAGTTCACATATTGGCTCAAAAGGGTGGTCATTTGGTAAAAATTTAAGTATATTGACTAAAATTAATTTTTTGGTCAAAAGTTGACCTATTGTGCCAATGGGTTGTTCATTGTGTCAAGGATTGACTATTTTGACTAGAGTTCACTTTTTGGTCAAAAGTTGACCTCTTGGGTCAATGGGTTGGTCATTGGGTCAAGAATTGACCACTTTAACCAAGATAGACCTTTTGGTCAGAGATTGACTTATTGGGTCAATAATTGTTTATTTTGTAAAAAATTGACTATTTTTGCCAAAAGTTAACCTCTTGGGTCTATAGGTTGGTCATTGGGTCAAGGATTGACCATTTTGACCAAAGTTGACTTTTTGGTCAAAAGTTAACCTATTAGGTTAATGGGTTGGTCATTGGGTCAAAAATTGACCATTTTAACCAAACTTGACTTTTTGGTCAAAAGTTGACTTATTGGGTTAATGGGGTGGTTATTAGGTCAAACATTGGTTATTTTGAAAAAAACTATCTTTTTTGGTCAAAAGTTAACCTATTGGGTCAATGGGTTAGTCATTAGGTCAATGATTGATCATTTTGACCAAAGTTGACTTTTTCATCAAAAGTTAACCTATCGGGTCAATGGGTTGGTCATTACGCAAAAGATTGATAATTTCGACCAAAATTGACTTTTTAGTCAAAAGTTGACGTATTGGGTCAATGAGTTGGTCATTGGGTCAAGAATTGACGATTTTGACCGAAGATGACTTTTGGTCAAAAGTTGATCTATTGGGTTAATTGGTTGGTTGGATCCAAAATTGATCATTTTGTAGAAAGTTGACTTTTTCGTAAAAAGTTTACTTATTGTGTTAATGTGTACCCAGTCATTTGGTGAAAAATTGACTATTTTGACCAAAATTAACTTTTTGGTCAAAAGTTGACCTATTGGGTCAATTGGTTTGTCCTTGGGTCAAGGATTGACCATTTTGACCAAAGTTGACTTTTTGGTCAGAGATTGACTTATTGGGTCAATAATTGGTCATTACTTCAAAAATTGACTATTTTGACAAAAATTAAATTTTTAGTCAGAAGTTAACCCATTGGGTCAACGGGATTGTCAATGGGTCAGAAATTGACCATTTTGACCAAAGTTTTTTACCAAAATTAACTTTTTGGTCAAAAGTTGACCTATTAGGTCAATGGGTTTGTCATTGGGTCAAGAATTGGCCATTTTGACCAAAGTTGACTTTTTGGTCAGAGATTGACTTATTGGGTCGATAATTGCTCATTAGGTCAAAAATTGACTATTTTGAACAAAATTGAATTTTTGGTCAAAGTTAACCTATTTGATCAATGATTTGGTAATTAGGTTAAGAATTGACAATTTTGACCAAGGATGACTTTTTAATCAAAAGTTGACCTATTGGGTAAATGGGTTGGTCATTAGATCAAAAATTGACCATTTTGGCCAAAGTTAACTTTTTGGTGAATAGTTGACCTACTTGGTCAAAGGGTGGTCATTATGTTAAAAATTGACTTTTTGGGTCAAAAGTTGACCAATTGTGTTATTGGATTTGTCATTGGGTCAAGGATTGACCATTTTGACCAAAGTTGAGTTTTTGGTCGGAGATTGACTTATCGGGTCAATAATTGGCCATTAATTCAAAAATTGACCATTTTGCCAAAATTGGCTTTTTGGTTAAAAGTTGACCTATTAGGCCAATGGGTTGGTCATTGGGTCAAGGATTGATCATTTCGACTAAAGTTGACTTTTTGGCCAAAAGTTGACCTATTGGGTCATTGGGTTGGTAATTAGGTCAAGGATTTACCATTTTGAACAAAGTTGACTTTTTGGTTAGAGATTTGCTGACTGGGTCAATATTTAGTCTTTAGGTCAAAAGTTGATTATTTTGACCAAAATTGATTTTTTTGTCACAAGTTGACCTTTTGGGTCAATGGGTGGGTCATTGGGTTAAGGATTGACTATTTTGACCAAAGTTGACTTTTTGGTCAAAGATTGACTTAATGTGTCACTAATTGTTCATTAGGTCAAAAATTGATCATTTTGACCAAAGTTGACTTTTTGGTCAAAAGTTGACCTATTTGGACAATGAGTTGGTAATTGGGTCAAGAATTAACCATTTTGCCCGAAGATTACTTTTGGTCAAAATTTGATCAATTGGGCCAATGGATTGGTCATCGGGTCAAAAATTAACCATTTTGACCAAAGTTGACTTTTTGGTCAAAAGTTGACCTATTGGGTCAATGGTTGGTCATTAGGTCAAAAATTGACTATTTTGACCAAAGTTGACTTTATGGTGAAAAGTTAACCTATTTAGTCAATCGGTGGTTATTAGATATAAAGTTGACTACTTTGACCAAAATTGACTTTTTGGTCTAAAGTTGACCTATTGGGTCAATGAGTTCGTCATTGGGTCAAGGATTGACCATTTTGACAAAGTTAACTTTTTGGTCAGAGATTGACTTAGTGGGTCAATAATTGGTCCTTAATTCAAAAATTGACTATCTTGGTCCTTAGGTCAAAAATTGACTATTTTGCCAAAAATTAATTTTTTGGTCAAAAGTTGATCCATTGGGTTAACGAGGTGCTCATAGGGTCAGAAATTGACCATTTTGACTGAAGTTGACTTTTAGGACAAAAGTTAACATATTTGGTCAATGAGTTGGTAATTGCGTCAAGAATTGAACATTTTGACTAAAGATGACTTTTTGGTTAAAAGTTGATCTATTGGGTCAATGGGTTGGTCATTGGGTCAAAAACTGACCATTTTGATCAAAGTTGACTTTTGGGTCAAAAGTTGACCTTTTGGGTAAATGGGTGGTCATTAAGTTAATAATTGACTATTTTGACCAAAATTGACTTTTTGGTCAAAAGTTAACTTATCGGGTCAATGGGTTTGTCATTGGGTCATGGATTGACCATTTTGACCAAAGTTGACTTATTGGTCAAAGATTGACTTATTGGGTAATAATTGGTCATTAGGTCGAAAATTGACAATTTTGACCAAAATTGCTCATTGGGTCAATGGATCAGGAATTGACCATTTTGATCAAAGTTGACTTTTTGGTCAAAAGTTGACCTATTGGGTCAATGGGTGGACATTAGGTCAAAAATTGACTATTTTGAGCAAAATTAACTTTTGGGTCAAAAATTGACCTATTGTGTCAATGTTTTTATCATTAGGTCAAGGATTGACCATTTGACCAAAGTTGACTTTTTGGTCTCAGATTGACTTATTGGGTCAATAATTCGTCATTGACTCAAAAATTGACCATTTTGACCAAAGATGACTTTTTGGTCAGAAGTTGAGCTTTTGGGTCAATGGGTTGGTCATTGGGTCAAGGATAGACCATTTTGTCCGAAGTTAACTTTTTGGTCAGAGATTAACTTACTGGGTAAAAAATTGGTCATTAGGTAAAAAATTGCCTAATTTGGCTAAAATTAATTTTTTTGTCAAAAGTTGACATATTTTGTCAATGGGTTGGTCATTGGGTTAAGGATTTACCATTTTGACCAAAGTTGACTTGTTGGTCAAAAGTTGACCTATTGGGTCATTGGGTTGGTCATTGGGTCGAGGATTGACCTTTTTAACCAAAGTTGACTTTTTGTTTAGAGATTGACTTATTGGGTCAAAATTTGGTCATTAGGTCAAAAATTGATTATTTTGACCAAAATTAATTTTTTTTCAAAAGTAGACCTAATAGGTAAACGGGGTGGTCATTAGGTGAAAAATTGACCATTTTGACCAAAGTTGAATTTTTGGTCAAAAGTTGACCTATTTGGTTAATGAGCTGGTAATTCGGTCAAGAATTGAACATTTTGACCGCAGATGACTTGTTGGTGAAAAGTTGATCTATTTGGTCAATGTGTTAGTCATTGGGACAAAAATTGACAATTTTGACCAAAGTTGACATTTTCGTCAAAAGTTGACCTATTGGGTCAATGGGTGGTCATTAAGCAAAAAATTGACTATTTTCACGAAAATTGACTTTTTGGTTAAAAGTTGTCCTGTTGGGTCAATGGGTTTGTTAGTGGGTCAAGGATTGATCATTTTGACAAAACTGACAAAAGTTGACTTTTTGGTCAGAGATTGACTTATTTAATCAATAATTGGTCATTAGGAAAAAAATTGACTATTTTGACCAAAATTGATTTTTTGTTCAAAAGCTGACTTACTGGGTCAATGCATTGGTCCATGGGTCAAGAATTGACCATTTTGACCAAAGTTGACTTTTTGATCAAAAGTTGACCTATTGGATCAATGGGTTGGTCATTGGGTTAAAAATTGACAATTTTGACGAAAGTTGACTTTTTGGTCAAAAGTTGACCTATTTGGTCAATGGGTGGTAAATATTTCAAAATTTGACTATTTTGACCAAAATTGACTTTTTGGTGAAAAGTTGACCTATTGGGTCGATGGGTTGGTCATTGGGTCATGGTTTGACCATTTTGACCAAAGTTGACTATTTGGTCAAAGTTCACCTATTGGGTCAATGGGTTGGTCGTTGGGTGAGAAATTGATCATTTTGACCAAAGTTGACTTTTTGGTCAAAAGTTGACCTATTGGGCTAATGGGTTTATCATTAGGTCAAAGATTAACCATTTTGCCTAAAGTTAACTTTTTGGTCAGAGATTGACTTACTGGGTCAATAATTGGTCATTAGGTCAGAAATTGACTATTTTGACCAAAATTGACTTTTTGGTCAAAAGATTACCTGTTGGGTCAATGGGTTGGTAATTGGGTTAAGGATTGACCGTTTTGACCAAAATTATCTTTTTGGACAAAAGTTGACCTATTGGGTCAATGGGTTGGTCATTGGGTCATTGACTAAAATTGATTTTTTTTGTCAAAAGTTGACCTATTGGGCAATGGTTTGGTCATTGGGTC
This sequence comes from Papilionanthe hookeriana x Papilionanthe teres, assembly GCA_022702705.1. Classification (NCBI taxonomy): domain Eukaryota; kingdom Viridiplantae; phylum Streptophyta; class Magnoliopsida; order Asparagales; family Orchidaceae; genus Papilionanthe; species Papilionanthe hookeriana x Papilionanthe teres. Next base: position 70,125,928 of record CM040431.1, read on the forward strand.
AAGGATTGACTATTTTGACCAAAGTTGACTTTTTGGTCAAAAGTTGACCTATTGGGTCAAGGGGTTGGTCATTGAGTCAAGGATTGATCATTTTGAACAAAGTTGACTTTTGGTCAGAGATTGACTTATTGGGTCAATAATTGGTCATTAGGTCAAAAATTGATTATTTTGACTAAAATTAAAGTTTTGATAAAAAGTTGACCCATTGGGTCAACAGGGTGGTCATTGGGTCAGAAATTGAACATTTTGAACAAAGTTGACTTTTTCCCAAAAATTGACCTATTGGTCAATGAGTTGGTAATTGGGTCAAGAATTGACTATTTTTACCGAAGATGACTTTTTGGTCAAAATTTGATCTATTGGGTCAATGGGTTAATCATAGGGTCAAAAATTGGCCATTTTGACCAAAGTTGACTTTTTGGTCTAAAGTTGACCTATTGTTTAATGGGAGCTCATTAGGTCAAAAATTGACCATTTTGACTAAAGTTGACTTTTTGGTCAAAAGTTGACCTATTTGATTAATGGGTGGTCATTAGGTCAAAACGTTTTTAACCAAAATTGACTTTTTGGTCAAAAGTTGACCTATTGGGTCAATGGTTTGGTCATTGGGTCAAGGATTGAGCATTTTGACCAAATTTGACTTTTTAGTCAAAAGTTGACAAATTGGGTAAAAGGATTGGTCATTGGATCAAGGTTTGACCATTTTCACCCAAGTTGACATTTAGGTCATTCTGTCATAAATTGACCATTTTGACCAAATTTGACTTTTTGGATAAAAGTTGACCTATTGGGTCAATGGGTTGGTCATTGGGTCAAGGATTGACCATTTTGACCAAAGTTGATTTTTTTGTCAGAGATCGGCTTACTAGGTAAATAATTAGTCATTAGGTCAAAAATTGACTATTTTGACCAAAATTGTCTTTTTGGTCAAAAGTTGACCAATTTGGTCAATGAGTTTATCGTTGGTTCAAGGATTGAACATTTTAACCAAAGTTGTCTTTTAGGTTAAAAGTTGACCGATTTAGGTTAATCAGGTGTTCATTAGATCAAAAATTGACAATTTTGACCAAAATTGACTTTTTGGTCAAAAGTTAACCTATTGGGTCAATGGGCTGGTCATTGGGTCAAGGATTAACCATTTTGGCCAAAGTTGACTTTTTAGTCAAAAGTGATAGATTGGGTCAATAGTTTGATCATTGGATGAAAGATTGACCATTTTCACCGAAGTTGACATTTAGGTCATTATGTCAGAAATTGACAATTTTGACCAAATTTGACTTTTTGGTCAAAAGTGGGCCTTTTGGGTCAACGGGGTGGTCATTAGGTCGAAAAATGACAATTTTGGCCATAACTGAAATTTTGGTTAAAAGTTATCCTTTTGGGTCAATGAGTTGTCATTGGGTCAATGATTAACCATTTTGACCAAAGTTGACTTCTTGGTCAAAGTTGACATATTGGGTCAATGGGTTGGTCATTGGGTCTACAATTGAATATTTTGACCAAAGTTGTCTTTTTGATCAAAAGTTGACCTATAGGGTCAATAATTGGTCATTAAGTCAAAAGTTTACTATTTTGGCCAAAATTGACTTTTTGGTCAAAATTCGATATATTGGGTCGGTGGGTTGGTCATTGGGTCAAGAATTACCATTATGACCAAAATTAACTTTTTGGTTAAAAGTTGACCTATTGGGTCAACGAGTTTTTTATTGGGTCAAGATTTGAGCATTATGATTAAAGTTGACCTTTTGGTCAAATATTGACTTATTGGGTCAATAATTGGTCATTAGACAAAAACTTAAGTATTTTGACCAAATTGACTTTTGACCAAAATTGACTTTTTGGTCAAAAGTTGACTCATTGGGTCAACAGGGAGGTCCTTGGGTCAGAAATTGACCATTGACTAAAGTTGCATTTTTGGTTAAAAGTTGGCCTATTTGGTCAATTGGTTGGTCATTGGGTCAAGGATTAAATATTTTGACAAAAGTTGACTTTTTGGTCAAACGTTGACCTATTGGGTCAATAGGTTGGTTATTGGGTCAGAAATTGACCATTTTGACCAAAGTTGACTTTTTGGTCAAAAGTTGACCTATTGGGTCAACAGGTTGGTCATTGGGTCAAAAATAGACCATTTTGACCAAAGTTGACTTTTTGGTCAAAAATTGACCTATTGGGTTAATGGGTTTGTCATTGGGTCAAAGATTAACCATTTTGACCAAAGTTGACTTTTTGGTCAAACATTGACTTACTAGGTCAATAATTGGTCATTAGGTTGAAAATTGATTATTTTGACCCAAATTGACTTTTTGTTCAAAAGTTAACCTATTGGGTCAATGCGTTGGCCATTAGGTCAAAAATTGGTCATTTTGTCCAAAGTTGTCTTTTTATTCAAAAGTTGACCTATTTGGTCATTTGGTAAAAAAATGACCATTTTGACCAAAGTTGACTTTTTGGTAAAAAGTTGAACTATTTGGTCAATGGGTGGTTATTAGGTCAAAATTTGACTATTTTGACCAAAATTGACTTTTTGGTCAAAAGTTGACTTATTGAGTTAATGAGTTGGTCATTGGGTAAAGGTTTGACCATTTTAACCGAAGATGACTTTTGGTCAAAAGTTGACCTATTGAGTCAATGGGTTGGTCATTGGGTCAGAAATTGATCATTTTGACCAAATTTGAATTTTTTGTCAAAAGTTGACCTATTGGGTAATGGGTGGTCATTAGGTCAAAAATTGATTATTTTGACCAATATTGACATTTTGACCTGAATTGACCATTTTGACCAAAGTTGACTTTTTGGTCAGAGATTGACTTATTGGGTTAATAATTGGTCATTAATTAAAAAATTGACTATTTTGATCAAAATTGACTTTTTGGTCAATAGTTGACCTATTAGGCCAATGGGTTGGTCATTGGGTCAAGGATTGATCATTTTGACCAAAGTTGACTTTTTGGTCAAAAGTTGACCTATTGGGTCAAAGGGTAGGTCATTGGGTCAAGGATTGACCATTTTGACCAAAGTTGACTTTTTGGTCAAAGATTGGCTTACTGGGCTAATAATTATTCCTTAGGTAAAAAATTATTTATTTTTACCAAAATTGAGTTTTTGGTCAAAAGTTGACCTATTGGGGCAATGGGTTGGTCATTGGGTCAAGGATTGACCACTTCGAACAAAGTTTTCTTTTTAGTCAAAAGTTGACCTATTTAGGTCCATGAGGCGGTCATTAGGTAAAAAATTGAAAATTTTGACCAAAACTGACTTTTTGGTCTAAAGTTGACCTATTGGGTCAATGGGTTTGTCATTGGGTCAAGGATTGACCATTTTGACTAAAGTTAACTTTTTGGTCCAAAGTTGACCTACTTGGTCAATGAGTTGGTAATTGGGTCAAGAATTGACCATTTTGACGAAATATGATTTTTTGGTTAAAAGTTCATTTATTGGGTCAATGGGTTGGTCATTTGGTCAAAAATTGACCATTTTAACGAAAGTTGACTTTTTGGTTAAAAGTTAACCTATTGGGTCAATGGGTAGTCATTAAGTCAAAAATTGACTATTTTGACCAAAATTGACTTTTTGGTCAAAAGTTGACCCATTGGGTCAATGGGATTGTCATTGGGTCAAGGATTGATCATTTTGACCAGAGTTGGCTTTTTGGTAAGAGACCGACTTATTGGGACAATAATTGGTCATTTGGTAAAAAATTGACTATTTTGACCAAATTTGTATTTTTTGTCAAAAGTTAACCCATTGAGTCAACTGGGTGGTCATTTTGACCAAAGTTGGCTGTTTGGTCAAAAGTTGACCTATTTAGTCAATGAGTTGGTAATTTGGTCAAGAATTAACAATTTTGACCAAAGATGACTTTTTGGTCAAAAGTTGACTTATTGGTCAAAAGTTGACTTACTGGGTCAATAATTGGTCATTAATTTAAAAATTGACTATTTTGACCAAAATTAACTTTTTGGTCAAAAGTTGACCTATTAGGCCAATGGGTTGATCATTGGGTCAAGGATTGATCATTTTGACCAAAGTTGAATTTTTGCTCAAAAGTTGACATATTTTGTCAATGGGTTGGTCATTGGGACAAGGAGTGACCATTTTGGCCAAAGTTGACTTTTTAGTCAGAGATTGGCTTACTGGGTCAAAAATTGGTCATTAGGTAAAAAATTGACTATTTTGACCAAAATTGATTTGTTTTTTGTCAAAAGTTGACCTATTGGGCAATGGTTTGGTCATTGGTTCAAGGATTGACTATTTTGACCAAAGTTGACTTTTTGGTCAAAAGTTGACCTATAGGGTCAAGGGGTTGGTCATTGGGTCAAGGATTGATCATTTTGACCAAAGTTGACTTTTGGTCATAGATTGACTTATTGGGTCAATAATTGGTCATTAGGTCAAAAATTGATTATTTTGACTAAGATTAAAGTTTTGATAAAAAGTTGACCCATTGGGTCAACAGGGTGGTCATTGGGTCAGAAATTGAACATTTTGAACAAAGTTGGTTTTTTCGCCAAAAGTTGACATATTTGGTCAATGAGTTAGTAATTAGGTCAAGAATTGACTATTTTTACCGAAGATGACTTTTTAGTCAAAATTTGATCTATTGGGTCAATGGGTTGGTCATAGGGTAAAAAATTGGTCATTTTGACCAAAGTTGACTTTTTTGTCAAAAGTTGACCTATTGGTTTAATGGGTGCTCATTAGGTCAAAAATTGAACATTTTTACTAAAGTTGACTTTTTGGTCAAAAGTTGACCTATTTGGTTAATGGGTGGTCATTAGGTCAAAACGTTTTTGACCAAAATTGACTTTTTGGTCAAAACTTGACCTATTGGGTCAATGGGTTGGTCATTGGGTCAAGGATTGACCATTTTGACCAAATTTGACTTTTTAGTCTAAAGTTGACAAATTGGGTTAATGGATTGGTCATTGGATCAAGGTTTGACCATTTTCACCCAAGTTGACATTTAGGTCATTCTGTCATAATTTGACCTTTTTGACCAAATTTAACTTTTTGGACAAAAGTTAACCTATTGGGTCAATGGGTTGGTCATTGGGTTAAGGATTGACCATTTTGACCAAAGTTGATTTTTTTGTCAAAGATCGGCTTACTAGGTAAATAATTAGTCATTAGGTCAAAAATTGACTATTTTGACCAAAATTATCTTTTTGGTCAAAAGTTGACCTATTTGGTCAATGAGTTTATCATTCGGTCAAGGATTGAACATTTTGATCAAAGTTGTCTTTTAAGTTAAAAGTTGACCGATTTAGGTTAATGAGGCGTTCATTAGATAAAAAATTGACAATTTTGACCAAATTGACTTTTTGGTCAAAAGTTAACCTATTGGGTCAATGGGCTGGTCATTGGTTCAAGGATTAACCATTTTGGCCAAAGTTGACTTTTTAGTCAAAAGTTGATAGATTGGGTCAATAGGTTGGTCATTAGATCAAGGATTGACAATTTTCACCAAAGTTGACATTTAGATCATTATGTCAGAAATTGTCCAGTTTGACCAAATTTGACTTTTTGGTCAAAAGTTGGCCTTTTGGTTCAACGAGGTGTTCATTAGGTCAAAAAATGACAATTTTGGCCACAATTGAAATTTTGGTTAAAAGTTATCCTTTTGGGTCAATGATTGACCATTTTGACCAAAGTTGACTTCTTGGTCAAAGTTGACATATTGGGTCAATGGGTTGGTCATTGGGTCTACGATTGACCATTTTGACCAAAGTTGACTTTTTGATCAAAAGTTGACCTATCGGGTCAATAATTGGTCATTAAGTCAAAAGTTTACTATTTTGGCCAAAATTGACTTTTTGGTCAAAATTCGATATATTGGGTCGGTGGGTTGGTCATTGGGTCAAGGATTACCATTATAACCAAAGTTGACTTTTTGGTTAAAAGTTGACCTATTGGGTCAACGGGTTTTTCATTGGGTCGAGGTTTGACCATTACGACTAGAGTTGACTTTTTGGTCAAATATTGACTTATTGGGTCAATAATTGGTCATTAGGCAAAAAATTGAGTATTTTGACCAAATTGACTTTTGACCAAAATTGACTTTTTTGTCAAAGTTGACTCATTGGGTCAACAGGGAGGTCAATGGGTCAGAAATTGACCATTGACCAAAGTTGACTTTTTGGTTAAAAGTTGGCCTATTTGGTCAATTGGTTGGTCATTGGGTCAAGGATTGAATATTTTGACAAAAGTTGACTTTTTGGTCGAGATGGATTTAATGGGTAAATAATTGGTCATTAGGCCAAAATTTGATTATTTTGACAAAAATTAATTTTTTTGTCAAAAGTTGACTCATTGGGTCAACGGGGTATTCTTTGGGTCAGAAATTGACCATTTTGACTGAAGATGACTTTTTGATCAAAAGTTGATCTCTTGGGTCAATGAATTGGTCATTGGGTCAAAAATTGATCATTTCGACCAAAGTTGACTATTTGGTCAAAAGTTGACCTATTGGGTCAGTGGGTGGTCATTAGGTTAAAAATTGACTTTTGGGTCAATAGTTGACCTATTGAGCCAATGGGTTTGTCGTTGGGTCAAGGATTGATTATTTTGACTAAAGTTGACTTTTTGGTAAGTGATTGACATATTGAGTCAATACTTGGACATTAGGTCAACAATTGACTATTTTGATCAAAATTAACCGATCGGGTGAACGAGGTGGTCATTGAGTCAAAAATTGGCAATTTTGACCATAGTTGACTTTTTGGTCAAAAGTTGACCTATTTTGTCAATGAGTTGGTAATTGTGTCAAGAATTGACCATTTTGACTAAATATAACTTTTTAGTTAAAAGTTGACCTATTGGGTCAATGGGTTGGTTATTGCGTCAGAAATTGATCATTTTGACCAAAGTTGACTTTTTGGTCAAAAGTTGACCTTTTGGGTCAATGGGTGGTCATTAGTTCAAAATTGACTATTTTGACTAAAATTGACTTTTTGGTCAAAAGTTGACCTATTGGGTCAATGAGTTTGTCATTAGGTCAATGATTGACCATTTTGACCAAAGTTGATTTTTTAGTCAGATATTGACTTATTATGTCAATAATTGGTCATTAATTCAAAAATTGACTATCTTGACCAAAATTGACTTTTTTGGTCAAAAGTTGACCTATTAGGCCAATGGTTTGGTCATTGGATCAATGATTGATCATTTTGACCAAAGTTGATTTTTTGGTCTAAAGTTGACCTATTGGGTCAATGGGTTGGTCATTGGGTCAAGGATTAACCACTTTGACCAAAGTTAACTTTTTGGTCAGAGACTGGCTTACTGGGTCAATAATTGATCATTAGGCAAAAAATTGACTGTTTTGACCAAAATTGACTTTTTGGTCAAAATTTGACTATTTTGAGCAAAATTTACTTTTTGGTCAAAAGTTGAACTATTGGGTTAGTGGGTTTGTCATTGGGTCAGGGATTGACCATTTTAACCAAACTTGACTTTTTGGTTAGATAATGACTTATTGGGTCAATAATTGGTCATTAGGTCAATAATTGATTATTTTGACCAAAATTAAATTTTTGTTCAAAAGATGACTCATTGGGTCAACGAGTTGGTCATTGGGTCAGAAATTGACCATTTTGACCAAAGTTGACTTTTTGGTCAAAAGTTGACCTATTTAATCAAAGAGTTAGTATTTGGGTCAAGAATTGACCATTTTGACCAAACATGACTTTTTGTTAAAAGTTCATCTATTGGGTTATTGGGTTGAACATTGGGTAAAAAATTGACCAAATTTGACTTTTCCGTCAAAAGTTGACATACTGGGTCAATGGGTGGTCAATAGGTTAAAAATTGACTATTTTGATCAAAATTGACTTTTTGGTCAAAAATTGATCTGTTGGGTCTATGGGTTCGTCATTGGGTCAAGGATTGACCATTTTGACCAAAGTTTACTTTTTTGTCAGAGATTGAGTTATTGTGTCAATAATTAGTCATTAGGTCAAACCTTTACTATTTTGACCAAAATAGAATTTTTTGTCAAAATTTAACCCATTGGGTTAACGGGGTAGTCATTGGGACATGAATTGACCATTTTAACCAAAGTTGACTTTTTAGTCAAAAGTTGACCTATTTGGTTAATGAGTTAGTAATTTGGTCAATAATTGAGCATTTTGACCAAATATTACTTTTTGGTGAAAAGTTTACTTATTATGTCAATGGGTTGGTCACTGGATCAAAAATTGACCATTTTGACCAAAGTTGACTTTTTGGTCAAAAGTTATCCTATTGGGTCAATGGGTGGTCATTAGGTCAAAAATTGACTATTTTGACCAAATATGACTTTTTGGTCGAATGTTGACCTATTGGGTCAATGGGTTTCTCATTAGGTCAAAGATTGACCATTTTGACCAAAGTTGACTTTTTGGTTAGAGATTGACTTATTGGGTCAATAATTGCTCATTAATTCAAAAATTGACTCTTGACCAAAATTGATTTTTGGTAAAAATTTGACCTATTAGGCCAATGGGTTGGTCATTGGGTCAAGGATTGATCATTTTGACCAAAGTTGACTTTTTGGTGAAAAGATGACTGAACGACCTGATATTTATACTTAGAACTATGATATGAAAATTGGCAACGACAAAAACTTTTCTCCGCCGAATATATATGCTTATGATTTTGATATGAAAATTAGGATTTATAATGTGGATACTACGAAAGTATACATATCGTTTATCAAGTAATATAAAACTTTCTGATTAACCCTCGAGATATCGAACCCACAGGGATAGTGAAAAATCTTTAAAGAAATAAGAAAATTATCTTTTTACTTTTTTAATTGGCTTTTGAAAGTATGTTTTGATTTTGAAGAGCTTGATAGTTGATTTCACTCTTTAAATTTTCTTATAAAAGTCAAACAAGAAATTAAAATGATAATAACTGTAAATACGGTATGAAAAACACTATTAACTAGAATATCTTTTTCTTTACTTTATAAAGTAGTAATAATTATGAAAGTATTGTTGTGGCAGTATTTAAATTTGTTGTGATAAATAGAAGCAAATGTATTCTTTACCCTTATTTGGTTCTATGAAGAAGATTGGTTAATTTGAAATTTTATCATTTTGAACTTTGTTAGGCAGGAAAGATACCAGCTCTTACTCTAGAGTTCCCTCAATTCCCTCCACCTAGGGGTTAACTTCTCATAACAAAAATTCAAAACTTCAAACAAAATTAGGGGCTTTAAAACATCTTCTAATATATTGCATTAAATTATATGAACTATAATTTTCACCAATATAATTGCATGTGATTCTTACTAACTTTTATGAGACAATACCGCATTGGATCTTACATAATCTCACCACAAAATTTACATCTTAACAGGCCAAATTAAGAAGTAAATAAAGTTTATAGGATCAATCTTCACAACTTCTTCCAACTTTAAACACATAAACATTCCACAACATATCTTCATGAATTACTTACTTCTTCATTTAAGAAAGAAAAAGATAAAGTAAACTACTCAGAATGCATTGAGAAAAAACAAAAACACATTGATTTGAAATTAAAAACCATAAGCAAAACAATAAACACAATAAGTATTAACTAAAAACTAAATGTAAGAACAAAAGTAAACACTTATCTGAAAATCCTCTCCACAAGACTCAGGAAGTTCCTCTGAAACTTTGAATCTTCACTAAACTACTCCTCATAGCAGGTCTCCCAACTCCGATGACTCAGAAATAGACTTCAGACTTCAATAAAAACTAAACTAAAGGAAATAAAAGTAGTGGGAAGAAGAAGGCTTCAATTCTACCCTTTTCTCTTTTCTACTCTCTACTCCTACTCCCAATACAATAAAAACTCTGTAAAAACTCTATTCAAAATGCAAAGGAAGAGCCACTAATCTTTCCTAAGACTCTCTTTAAAAATTAAACCAAATGGTGCCTTGGTGTCTCTTCAACACGTGTCCAGATTCGATGTATCCACCAAAGAATGCACCCCTTCATTCAAACTTGCCGCCCAAAAGAAGTTACCACCAAGATTTGCATCCCATCCCCTCTAAAAATGGAGCCAAATTCAAGTTAATCTCGATTTTAATCCTAGTGCCCAAATTTTCATTTTTCATTTTTCATTTTTTTGCTCCAAATTTGATCTAACTTTGCTCATTTCATTATAATCACTCATTTTCATCATACCTGTAAGAAAAACACAAAATACCATCCATTAAAGTGAAATATCATCAAAAATAGGTATAAAGTTGTGCATAAAAATACTATATTTTTTAGGTGTATCAAAATCCCCAAACTTAAAATTTTACTTGTCCTCAAGTGACAGTTAATCTCATAGAAAAATTTTAACATGCAAATTATGTAATGAGTTTCTTAAGAAGATAACAAAATTTTGTTCTAGAAATGGAATAGTCCAATTTAGAAAAAATTTCAGTAATTAAGACCAACTTAAAGTTTAGAAAGTTCTTAAAGAAAAAAAATGACAAATATAAGTCTCTATCTAATTCAGAAATATTTCTAGATTCTTCAAAATATAGGATTCAAACATCTTATTTTTCTCACTTAAAAATCTTTATTTAAAAATAATTTTACTTACTATATTATAACCTTAAGCTTTAGATTTTCTCTGAAATTATATGTTAAACTTTAGGTATGGAACTAATTTTTGATTAGGCCCTTAAATCCTCAAGCTTCTCCTCCCTTTTTACATACTATTTTTCACTTTTTCTTTTTCTTTTTCTTTTCTTTTTCCTTTTTCTTTTTTTTTCTTTTTCTAAGGCAAGGATTACTGTATCTGGAAAGGCCTTTCATGATTTTGAATTCCACCCTTCCATTTAAAATAAAGGTCAGATATATATCTTTCACTTAAAAATTATAATAATAGTATTTGAAAATTATTCCTCAATAAAAGAAATTTAAGCTTTGAAGAATAAAATTCAAATCTTCTATTTATCCAAAATTATTAAATTTCTTACTAAAGATAGATAGCTATATTTAACATCTCTTCATTAAAAAAATTTTAACTTTAAGTTTTTCATGATTACTATAAATTTTCAACTAAATTCTTTTATTCATTTCTATATTCAAAATTTTGGTTCCCCTAATATAACTTCATATACATAACTGTTCCCAATCAAGAAATAAGATTTATTTTAAGTATTCTTGAGAACAAATAAAATTTTAGGTTTTGGAAAATTTTTTTTATTTAAATTCCCCCCCCCAAACTTTAATTTTTAGTTAGGATAAAACATTTAAGCATAAGAAATGATACATGGGTGAGAATTAAAGACTAACATAACATGCTTGCAGAGAATTTAAATATTGTAAATATGCAAGTATAACAATTTAAACAACAGGAGTAAAATGAAATCAAATTCAGTTTTTCAAAACATTTTCTTTTTATAACAAGAAAAGTAAAAATTTCAAAAGACTTCTATAGTAGTGGAGGTTTTCCAAGCAAATACACAACAACTGAAATCACACTGATACTAGATGGAAAATTACAGTGGTAGATTTTTTTGTAAAGTTTTTAAGCATGCAGTTTCCTAAATAGTAGTTTCTATAGTGTTCTCTAATCTCCTAACAATTTTAGAATTAAAGTACACCCTAAAAAAACTCTAGTACAACATACACATTAAGACATTTACTACCACACACACTACACTCGAAGCAACATATAAAACATAAATCCAACAAGAATACATCTGAATATTAATAACAGATAAATAGTACAACTACAATCTACATACTATCAGAGTTCACATTACTACAAAATCATCAAACAAAATACTAGACAAAGTACACAATAACACAACACAACAATACAACAATTAAAACAAACAACATACATCTACTCTTCATCATCCTCATCATCAACATCATCCTGCTCGTTCCAATCCATGGATGACACATAAGGTATGTAGAATGGATGAGGGGGCATCTCAGCACTCTGATCACCTCTAATCAGTCTATCACAATAATGCTGATAATTGTCCTCATAGTCATCATGTTTTACAATATATCTCTCCACATTATCCATCTTACCATCCATATAAGACTCAATTTATTCAAAATTTTTCTTAATAAACCAGTCTGTGAATTAGGAGATGATGAAGCACGTGAAGTAGATGCAGTAGAAGAAGAAGCAGAAGCAGTAGAAGCCCTACCAAATTCTCCTCTCCAGCCAAATTTTGAATGTATAGTGTAAGCTACAACGTTTACACTGGTGATAGGTCTCAAAGGCTGAAGTACCTCTTCCCAGGTTTCAAATTTCACTTCAGACCGTTCACATAATGAATGAATCAGGGAAGGAAACTCCATACCTGCAGTAGTGGTAGATCTGGCACAATTCACAATATAATCATAAATGATCGCTCCAATATCTATAGGCTTCCCTTGCTGAATGCAATGGTTCAAAACAGCTCTTTCCCTCGTCACTTCACTAGTATGACTTGAAGGCAACAGTTTAGAAAAGATAAAATAATGCCATGCCTTAGAAGTGACATTTAATTTGGAAGCAGGAAAATTCACTCTTCTATTATTTGTTATTTTCCATAATCCTCTTCCATCAGTCAAAAATCCCATTATCTCATCTAAATCTCCCTCAGTAGGATGAAAATTGGAATAAAAAAAACATAGCAGGAGGCAGTTTAGAGAAAGTGTTAATTACCCTAGAAGAAAAGTCCACATCTTGCCCCTGACCATCACCAAATTCTCTTCTGATGCAGGCAAATTCGCATATAATTCTCTAACAACAGAAACGACAGCAACAGTAGAGAAGCAACAGTAGTTCTCTAAGTTCCACCTAGCAATCATATCTTCAATTACTTCTCTTGGCTTACTAAATACTCTCTCAGGAATCAATTTACGTGACTGCAATGCATCGACGTATCGTTCCTCAGCCCTCGCACAAACAAATTTGTCGAAATTAAAATTTATCTTTCCTCTCGCGCGCTTTGACTTTGGAGCCATCTCTAAAAATTCACAAAAAATTTACCATAAATTCTAAAATCAAACTAAACTTGCTAAATTATCTTCCAAAAGATGTTTCCACTAAATCCAAGCAATTTATTAAGTTTTTCCTCAAAATTTCACCATGAATAGTGATTTTAAGATTTTCCAAAATGTACTCAAAATACATAGTGAAAATAAAAAAATTTTACTTAAGAGTAGTGCTCTTACCTTAATGAATCCAAATTTACAAATTTTTATTGAGATCGGCTCTTAGATGGTCCAAATCAAGGAAGCCCTAGACTCTCTCTCGCGTGAAAATGATGGGTTGAAGATGAACAGGGGAGTTAAAATGGCGATTCACGGGTTTTTAACTACTGGGAATCATTTTTCGTGAACTGGCGCCTAAGTACAAACCCTTTGGTGCTTAGCTGCGAAATCTGGCACTCAAGTGCCGGCACTCTGGCGCATAGCTGCCAATACCCAGATTTTCACAATTAAGGTATATGCTTTAAACCACTTCGTTAATCACCCTTAATCTCTTCAAAATAATTATCTCTTCCCCATAAATCTTCCAATATTCCAATTCAAATGTTTAATATTCATCGATTCCAAACAAATTTCACACGAACCAAAACTTATATACATTAAAACAAACATATCATTTAATACAATTCGAGAATTTCTATCCGCATACATAGGATGAAATTCTCTAGATACTAGAGACTTAATCTTAAACTGATAAGTTTACATCTCTAGGATGTAACTATCACATCATAAGGCGTAATTAAAACTCAAACATAAACACTAAACACACCAAACAAAACACATAAGAACACTAAACATATTAAACAAAACACATAAGAACACAAATTATATAAGAACAAAGCACACTTAATTCCACTCCCCATTAGGCGGATTATATCCAGGACAACTATTATTCTCATTTGACCCTTCAAGAATATAAATCTGATAGAACGGGCGATAATTGTTCATTCTTATATCTTCTTCTTCAGTCCATTTGTTCTTCAAAAACATCTCCTTATTCTCTTCTTCCACGTATCTTGAATGACTGAATTGCATCTTGAGTTGCCATCCCATGTGCTCCAAATGTAAGTTAGTTTCAATGATCTTTGCTTCCATTAAAGTCACTTGGGCTTCAATTTTTGCAATCATTTCTGCAATCCCTTAAATACTAACAGCGAGAAATCCATTGAATAACTCTTTAGCACTGTCACTAATGAACTTACTCTTATTAGAATTTTGCTCTTCTTAATCTCATTCTTCCAGGAAGACATGATGTACTCAAAATACTCTTATTAAGATTTAGAAATGAAAATAGGGCTTGGGGCAAGTGTTTCTCTTAAATCAGGTTCTTTTTATAGACTTGGGAAGTGCTAAAACTACCCCAAAATGTTTTAAAACTCCAAAATAACTTCCAAAACCTCTTCCGCACGATCTAGGCTTCTAGAATCTCATTTTTCACGTTTTTTGTAACTCCGGCGCCTAAGCGCCAACTAGGCAGCGCTTAGCCGCCAGTGCTCAATTTAGCACAGGTCTGCTAAATGTCCAAATTTTCATTCTGACTCTTCTAAGTCATTAAATAAGGTTAAATAAACTCTATTTAGTTTAAAAACTCCAAATTATTACCACTAAAAACATAAAAATAAACCAAAAAAAGAAAACAAAGCACACAAAACAAACATAAAGTAAAGCACACCGATAATTATGGGTTGCCTCCCACAAAGCGCTTGGTTTAACGTCTTCAGCCTGACAAACCCAGAACTCATTCTGAGTGACCCAACATCAGATTCTTATCAGACTTAGATTGCTCGATTGAAAAATATGGTTTAAGTTTATTTCCATTAACTTTAAATATTTTTCTAGTCTTAGGATCTTGAATATCCACAGCTTCATAGGAATAAATTTTCATCACAATAAAAGGACCATTCCACCTGGACTTAAGTTTTCCAGAAAAAAATCTCAATCTGGAATTATACAACAAAACTTTTGGTTCTGGCACAAGATTTTTAGTAATAATCTTCCGATCATGCTATAACTTCATCTTTTCTTATAAATCTTAGCACTTTCATAAGATTCATTCCTTATCTCTGTAAGCTCATTTAATTGCAATAATATCTTCTCAGTAGCATCTTTCAAATTATAATTGAACTCTTTAATAGCCCAAAATGTTTTGTGCTCAAGTTCAATAGGTAAATGACAAGCTTTTCTAAAAAGCAGCCTATATGGGGACAATCCTATAAGGGTTTTATAGGCAGTCCTATAGGCCCACAAAGCATAATCCAGTTTGATTGACCAAATCTTTCTATTTGGATTAACAATCTTTTCCAATATTCTTTTAATTTCACGATTGGATAAATTAGTCCAAATCACTTGTCTGCGGATGATAAGTAGTAGCAATGTGATGATTAATATGATATTTCTTTGCTAACTTTCCAATAATCGCATTTCTAAAATGACTTGACCCATCAGTTATGATTACTCTTGGTATTCCAAATCTGTAAAATATATTCTTTCTTAAAAATTTTGCAACACTCTGAGCATCAGATCGAGGTAAAGCAATAGCTTCAATCCATTTGGAAACATAGTTTACTGCCATCAAAATATAAACATTTCCGAAAGATGGTGTAAATGGTCCCATAAAATATAATCCTCAAACATCAAAAATTTCAAATTCCAACATATAATTGAGGGGCATCTCATTTCTTCTAAAAATATTGCCTACACGCTGACATCAATCACAATTTTTAAGATAAGCATTCACATACTTAAAAATTGTAGGCCAATAAAATCCAGATTGTAAGATTTTATATGCAGTTTTATCACTTCCAAAATGTCCCCCATAATCAGAATCATGACATTTTTGAATAATTTTTTAAGTCACTTCCAAAGGTACACATCTTCGAATTATAAGATCATTTCCTTGTTTATATAAAAATGGCTCATCCCAAAAATAAGTCTTAGCATCAGACAAAAATTTCGTCTTTTCCTGATATGTCAAACCATAGGGTATAATATCACTGACAATAAAATTTTCTATGCCTGCATACCACGGAACACGCCACTCATTAACAGTAAATAATTTTTTATCAGGAAATTGTTCATTAATTTCTTCAACATCACAGAGAGATTTTTCATTTTCAAGCCTGGACAAATGATCAGCAATTTGATTATCAGAACCCTTTCTATCTACTATCTCAAAGTCAAATTCTTGCAAAAGAAGAATCCATCTTATCAGTCTCGGTTTTGCATCTTTTTTCTTCATTAAGTATTTGATAGCATAATGATTAGTATGCACAACACATTTAGTTACAATTAAATATGATCGAAATTTATCAAAGGCAAATACTATAGCTAATAATACTTTCTCAGTAGTGGTATAATTAATTTGAGCTTCATTAAGAGTTTTACAAGAATAATAAATAACTTTGAAAAACTTATCATATTTCTGACCCAAAACAGCACCAATAGCATAATCACTAGCATCACACATTAATTCAAAAGGTTTTTCCCAATTTGGTGAAATTATTACACGTGCAGTGATTAATTTTTCTATTAATGTTTCAAAGGCTTTGAGGCAATCATCATTAAAACTAAAAATTGCATCACTTTCCAGTAAACAACATAAAGGTTTTGTAATCTTTGAAAAGACTTTGATGTAACGCCTGTAAAACCAGTATATCCTAAAAAACTTCTAATTCCCCTTACATTGGTTGGACAAGGTAAATTAGATATAACTTGAATTTTTGCAGGATCTACCACCAAACCTTTTTCTGAAATCCGATGTCCCAAAATAATTCCTCCCGCTACCATAAATTACCATTTTTCCCAGTTAAGCACCAAATTAGTTTCTTCACAGCATTTTAGAACCTTAGATAAATGTTCTAAACATGATTCAAATGAAATTCCAAACACTGAAAAGTCATCCAAAAAAACTTCAATCCCTTTTTCAATTAAATCACAAAAAATAGCCATCATACATCTCTGAAATGTATCGAGGGCATTACATAAACCAAAGGGCATTCTTCTAAAAGCAAACGTACCATAAGGAATGGTAAACGTAGTTTTCTCTTGATCCTCAGGAGCAATTTAAATTTGGTGGTAACCAGTATATCCATCGAGAAAAAAAGAAATATTTATGCCCAGCCAGTCTATTCAACATTTGATCCAGAAATGGGAGTGGAAAGTGATCTTTCCTTGTGGCAAGATTTAATTTTCTATAATCAATGCATATTCGCCACCCAGTAACTTGTCTTATTGGTATTATTTCATTCTTTTCATTAACTGTCATAGTCACTCCTCCTTTCTCAAGAACACAGCTTGCACTATCTGAAATATGGTAGATAATTCCAGCATCCAACCATTTTAAAATTTCTTTTTTAACAACGTCTTTCATGATAGGATTTAATCTCCTTTGTGGATCAACCCACGGATTGCAATTATCTTCCATAAGAATTCTGTGCATAATAATTGAAGGACTGATTCATTTAATATCAACAATTTTCCATCCAAAGGCTTTCTTGTGCTTCTTCAAAATTTTAAGAAAACTCTCTTCTTCATTTTCAATTAATTGAGAGGAAATTATAACTGGCAAGGTTGAGGATTCACCTAGAAAAACATACTTCAAATTATCAGGAAGCATTTTAAACTCAAGTTCAAGAGGTTTTTCAATTAATGGACCATAAAATTCATCTTTTCAGTCAAATCCTACAATTCAAAACTTTCACGAACATACTTTAAATCTTCCTCTTGAAAATCATCAGAATCAAGTAACTCCTCTTCTTGCTTATGTTCCAATTCTTCTCTTTTAAATTTCTCTTCATAAGTTGATTTGAAATGACATTCACTTAAATATTTGATAACATTCATCTTCTTTATCTCTAGCAGGATATTTCAGTAATTTTGAAATATTAAATGTAACAGTCTGATCATTAACCCTCATCGTTAATTCCCCTTTTTACACATCTATCATGGCTCGGCCTGTAGCTAGGAAAGGTCTTCCCAAAATTATAGTTATCTCTTTATCTTCCTCCATATCTAACACAATGAAATCAACAGGAAAAATAAATTGATCCACTTTAACCAAAACATCTTCTATTACTCCTTTAGGATATGTGATCGAACGATCTGCTAATTTCAGAGTTACAGTAGTTGGGGTTATTTCTCTTAGTCCCAATCTTTTGAATATTAATAGAGGCATAAAATTAATGCTTGCACCCAAATCACATAAAGCTTTTTCATAGAATCTGTCTCTGATTGCACATGGAATTGTGAAATTACCAGGATCTTTAAGCTTTTCAGGAAGCTTTTTCTGAATTATTACACTGCACTCCTCACTAAGTGCAACAGTCTCGTTATCTTTAAACTTCCTTTTCTTGTTAAGAAAATCCTTCATAAATTTTGCATAGCTTGACATTTGTTCTAAGGCTTCACCAAATTGAATATTAATAGTAAGCTTCTTAAATATCTCCAAGAATTTTGAAAATTGCTTATCCAACTTTTGTTGATGAAGTCTCTGAGGAAATGGAGGTCGTGGTTTTTCTAAATCAACCTTAGGTGGAGAAACAAGTCTTTCCAAACCTTTCAGAGCGTCCTCTTTGGGTTCTTCAATCTCTTCTTTCTCTACTTCAGTTTCTTTTTGAACTCTATCTTCCAATTCTCTTCCACTTCTGAATTGAATTGCTTTTACTTGTTCTTTATTCTTTTCTCTTGGATTTACTTCATAATTACTTGGAAGCATTTATTGGGATCTATTACTTAAGGCATTTGCAATTTGTCCCAATTGATTTTTAATATTTCTGATGGTTGCTCCTTGAATTTGTAATTGATTTCTCATATGTGATACCACTTCTTCAATAGACAACTTCTTCTCCTTTAATTATAAAGCATTGTTATAACCTGAAGGATAAGTTAATCAATTATTATTATTATTTTTTTGGTTGTTCCAATTCCCCAATGGGTTTACTTGGTGGTTCCTCCATTGTTGATTAACACCACCCTGATTATTGGTATTTCAGTTAAAATTTGGATGATTTTTCCAACCTGGGTTATAATAATTGGAATATGGGTTGTTAGGCTTAATTATAACATTCACAGTTTCTGGTGAAGAATAAGAATCAACCATTTGGCCTAATGAATTTTTTTCAATCATGGAATGTGGCTGAGAGAAACTCATCCAAAATTGGTCTATCTTCCTTGAAACAACATCAACTTGATTTACTAACATTGTCAAAGCATCATTTTCAAAAATACTAGCTATCTTTTTAGGATTTAAACTTTTAGAAGGCCATTGAAAATTATTAGTAGCCATTTCTTCAATTAAAGCATAAGCATCAGAAAATGGTTTAGACATTAATGATCCACCAGCAGCAGCATTGTTGATCGATCTAAGAGATCCAACTAATCCATTATAAAAATTTTAAATTATTAACAATTCTGGTTTCGAATGATGTGGACATTTCCTGAGGAGATCTTTAAATCTTTCCCATGCTTCATATATTGATTCCCCTTCAAACTGACAAAAAGATGTAATATCATTTCTCAACTTAGCAGTCTTAGATGGTGGAAAATATTTAACAAGGAATTTTTGTGACAGTTCACCCCAGGTTCTAATTGATCCAGGTGTTAACGAATGTACCCATATTTTAGCTTTATCCCTTAGTGAGAAAGGAAAAAGTCTAAGTCTAATAACATCATCCGAAACACCATCATATTTAAAAGTAGCACACAACTCTAAAAAATTAGCAAGATAAAAATTAGGATCTTCAGTTATTACTCCCCAAAACTGATTATTAGACACTATTTGGATATTAGCAGGTTTAAACTCAAAAGAATTAGCAGCCACAACAGGGTTTTGAATACTACCACGTTCATCCACTGTAAGGTTAACATAATGTCTTAAAGGTCTTAATTCTTGATGGATGCTAACATTTTGATCTTGATGATTTGCCATTTCTTGAATTTTTTTATCTTTTTCTGTATTTTAAATTTTTTTTATTTTTCTGATAGTTCTTTTTAATTCAGAATCGTAAGGCACAAGTCCCTCAGAACCTGAACTACGCATACAACAGTAAAACAAAACAAAACACAACACACTAACAAAAACAAACAAAAGAAAAAAATTAAAATTTCTTAATTTTCTTTAAAATGTATTTTTAATTAATTTCTTTCCCCTAAAACGTCGCCAAAAACTTGATCCACCCAATATTTATACTTGCAATTATGATATGAAAATTGACAATGGCGACAAAAACTTTTCTTTGCCAAATATATATGCTTATGATTTTGATATGAAAATTATGATTTATAATGTGGATACTACACAAGTATACATATCATTTATCAAGTAATATACGACTTTCTGATTAAACCCTAAGATAGCGAACCCACAGGGAAAGTGAAAAATCTTTAAAGAAATAAGAAAATTATCTTTTTACATTATTAATTGGATTTTGAAAGTATGTTTTGATTTTGAAAAGTTTGATAGTTGATTTTACTCTTGAAATTTTGTTATAAAAGTTAAACAAGAAATTAAAATGATAATAACTGTAAACAAGGTATGAAAAGCACTATTAACTAGAATATCTTTTCTTTCCTTATAAAGTAGTAATAATTATGAAAGTATTGTTGTGGTAGTATTTAAATTTTTTGTGATAAATAGAAGCAAATGTATTCTTTACCCATACTTGGTTATGTAATGAACATTGGTTAATTTGAATTGTTATCATTTTGAACTTGGTTAGGCAGGAAAGATACCAGCTCTCACACTAGAGTTCCCTCAATTCTCTCCACCTCGGGGCTAACTTCACATAACCAAAATTCAAAACTTCAAACCAAATTAGGGGCTTTTAACCTCTTACACTAAAAATCATCTAATTTTACTCCCCTTTAAAACATCTTCTAATATATTGCATTCCATTATATGAACTACAATTTTTACCCATATAATTGCATGTGATTCTTACTAACTTTTATGAGACAATACCGCATTGGATCTTACATAATCTTACCACAAATTTTACATCTTAACAGGCCAAATGAATAAGTAAATAAAGTTTATAGAATCAATCTACACAACTTCTTCCAACTTTAAACACATATACATTCCACAACAATTCTTCATGAATTACCTACTTCTTCATTTAAGAAAGAAAAAGATAAAGTAAACTACTCAGAATGCATTGAGAAAATAAAAAAAACACATTGATTTGAAATTAAAAATCATAAGAAAAACAACAAACACAACAAGTATTAATTAAAAACTAATGTAAGAACAAAAGTAAACACTTATCTAAAAATCCTCTCCACAAGACTCAGGAAGTTCCTCTGAAACTTTGACTCTTCACTAAACTACTCCTCAGAGCAGGTCTCCCAACTTCGATGACTCAGAAACAGACATCAGACTTCAACAAAAAACTAAACTAAAGTAAAGAAATGAAGTGGGAAGAAGAAGACTTCCATCCTACCCTTTTCTCTTTTTTACCCTCTACTCCTACTCCTAATACAATAAAAACTATGAAAAATTTCTCTTCAAAATGCAATGGAAGAGCCCCTAATCTTTCCTAAGACTCTCTTTAAAAATTAAACCAAAAGGTGCCTTGGTGTCTCCCCAAAATGTGTCCAGATTCGGTGTATCCACCAAAGAATCCACCCATTCATTCAAACTTGCCGCTCAAAGGAAGTTATGGAAGTTACCACCAAGAGTTGCATCTCATCCCCTTTGAAAATGACGCAGAATTCAAGTTAATCTTAATTTTTAACTGTGGCGGCTAAGCACCGGCCTAGCGGCGCTTAGCTGCCAGTGCCCAAATTTTCATTTTTCATTTTTTTGCTCCAAATTTAATCCAACTTTTCTCCTTTCATCATAATCACTCATTTTCATCATATCTACAAGAAAAACACAAAATACCTTCCTTTAAAATGCAATATCATTAAAAATAGGTATAAAAATGTGCATAAATATGAGAATTTGACACTAAATAGGACGCAATGGAGAAAAAGGATTCATGTAGCCGACCCCACTTAGTGGGATTAAGGCTTTGTTGTTGTTGTTATTGTTGTATAAAAATGTGCAAAAAAATACTATATATTTTAGGAGTATCATTGACCTATCTGGTCAATGGGTCAAGGATTGACCATTTTGACCAAAGTTGACTTTTTGGTCAGAGATTGGCTTACTGGGTCAATAATTGGTCATTAGGTTAAAAATTGACAATTTTGACCAAAATTAACTTTTTGGTCAAAAGTTGACTTATTAGTTCAATGGGTTGGTCAGTGGGTCAAGGATTGACCATTATGATTAAAGTTGATTTTTTTGGTCAGAGATTGACTTATTGGGTCAATAATTAGTCGTTAGGTCAAAAATTGATTATTTTGACCAAAAATAAATTTTTGGTCAAAAGTTGACCCAATGGGTCAACGGGGTGGTCATTAGGTCAAATATTGACCATTTTGACCAAAGTTGACTTTTTGGTTAGAGATTGACTTATTAGGTCAATAATTGGTCATTAGGTCAAAAATTAATTTTTTTTCAAAATTGATTTTTTTTTTAAAAGTGTTAACCATTGGGTCAACGGGTGGTCATTGGGTCAGAAATTGACCATTTTGACCAAAGATGACTATTTGGTCAAAAGTTGACCTATTTTGACCAAAATTAATTTTTTGGTCCAAAGTTAACCCATTAGGTCAGCAGGGTGGACATTCAGTCAAAATTTAACCATTTTGATTAATGTTGACTTCTTGGTCAAAAGTTGACCTATTTGGTCAATGAGTTGGTAATTCGGTCAAGAATTGACCATTTTGACATAAGATAACTTTTTGGTCAAAAGTTGACCTATTGGGTCAATGGGTGGTCATTAGGTCATAAATTGTCTATTTTGACAAAAATTGACTTTTTGGTCAAAAGTTTACCTATTGGGTCAATGGGTGATCATTAGGTCAAAAACTGACTATTTTGACCAAAATTGACTTTTTGGTCAAAAATTAACCTATTGAATCAATGGGTTTTTCATTCGGTTAAGGACTGACCATTTTGACCAAAGTTGACTTTTTAGTCAAAAGTTGACAAATTGGGTCAATGGGTTTGTCATTGGATCAAAGATTGACCATTTTCACCAAAGTTGACATTTAGGTCATTGTGTCAGAAATTGACCATTTTGACCAAATTTAACTTTTTTGTCAAAAGTTAACCTATTGGGTCAATGGGTTCATCATTGGGTTAAGGATTGACCATTTTGACCAAAGTTGATTTTTTTGCCAGAGATCGGCTTACTGGGTCAATTGTTGGTCTTTAGGTCAAAAATTGACTATTTTGACCAAAATTTACTTTTTGGTCAAAAGTTGACCGATTGGGTCAATGAGTTTGTCATTGGTTCAAGTATTGACCATTTTGACTAAAGTTTTATTTTTGGTCAAAAGTAGACATATTTAGGTCAATGAGGCGTTCATTAGGTAAAAGATTGATAATTTTGAATAAATTTGACATTTTGGTCAAAAGTTGATGTATTGGGTCAATGGATTGGTCATTGGGTCAGAGATTAACCATTTTGGCCAAAGTTGACTTTTTAGTCAAAAGTTGATAAATTGGGACAATGGGTTGGTCATTGGATCAAGGATTGACCATTTTTACCAAAGTTGACACTTAGGTCATTGTGTCAGAAATTGACCATTTTGACCAAATTTGACTTTTTGATCAAAAGTTGACCTTTTGGGTCGATGAGGTGGTCATTAGGTAAAAAAATGACAATTTTGACCACAATTGACTTCTTGGTCAAAAGTTGTCCTTTTGGGTCAATGAGTTAGTCATTGGGTCAATGATTGACCATTTTGATCAAAGTTGACTTTTTGGCAAAAGTTGAGATATTGGGTCAATGGGTTGGTCATTGGGTCAAGGATTGACCATTTAGACTAAAGTTGACTTTTTGATCAAAAGTTGACATATTGGGTCAATAATTGGTTATTAAGTCAAAAATTTACTATTTTGACCAAAATTGACATTTTTGTTAAAAGTCGATATATTGGCTCAGTGGGTTGGTCATTGGGTCAAGGATTTACCATAATGACCAAAGTTGACTTTTTGGTCGGAGGTTGACTTATTAGGTCAATAATTGTTCATTAGGTTAAAAATTAACTATTTTCACCAAAATTAACTTTTTTTGTTAAAAGTTAACTCATTGGGTCAACTGGGAGGTCATTGGGTCAGAAAATTGACCATTTTAACAAAAGTTGACCTATTTGGTCATTGGGTTGTTCATTGGGTCAAGGATTAATCATTTTAACCAAAATTAAATTTTTGGTCAAGATGGACTTATTAGGTCAATAATTGGTCATCAGGCCAAAAATTGATTATTTTGACCAAAATTAAATTTTTGGTCAAAGTTGACCTATTAGGTCAATGGGTTTGTCATTGGGTCAAGGATTGACCATTTTGACCAAAGTTGATTTTTTGGTCAGAGATTGACTTATTTGGTCAATATTTGGTCAATAATTCAAAAATAGACTATTTTTACCAAAATTGATTTTTTTGTTCAAAAGTTGACCTATTAGGCAAATGAGTTGGTCATTGGGTCAAGGATTAATCATTTTGACCAAAGTTGACTTTTTGGTCAAAAGTTGAGCTATTGGGTCAATGGGTCAAGGATTGACCATATTAACTAAAGTTGACTTTTAGTCAGAGATTGACTTATTGGGTCAATAATTGACTATTTTGATCAAAATTGAATTTTTAGTTAAAAGTTAACCCATCGGGTCAACAGGGTGGTTATTGGGTTTGCCAATTTTGACTAAACTTGACTTTTTGGTCAAAAGTTGACTTATTTGGTCAATGAGTTGGTAATTGTGTCAAGAATTGACCATTTTGACCAAAGATGACTTCTTAGTCAAAAGTTGACCATTTAAGTTATAGGGTTGTCATTAGGTCAAAAATTGACCATTTTGACCAATGTTCACTTTTTGGCCAAAAGTTGGCATGTTGGGTCAACGGGTGGTCATTAGGTCAAAAATTGAATATTTTGACCAAAATTGTCTTTTTGGTCAAATGTTGACCTATTGGGTCAATGGTTTTGTCATTGGGTCAAGGATTGACCATTTTGACCAAAGTTGATTTTTTGGTCAGATATTGACTTATTGGGTCAATAATTGGTCATTAATTCAAAAATTGACTATTTTGAACAAAAGTGACTTTTTTGGGTCAAAAGTTGACCTATTAAGGCAATGGGTTGGTCATTGGGTCAGTGATTGATCATTTTGACGAAAGTTGACTTTTTGGTCAAAAGTTTACCTATTGGGTCAATGGGTTGGTCATTGGGTCAAAGATTGAGCATTTTAACTAAAGTTGACTTTTTGGTCAGAGATTGGCTTACTGGGTCAATAATTGGTTATTAGATCAAAATTTGACTATTTTGACCAAAATTGACTTCTTGGTGAAAAGTTGACCTATTAGGTTAATGGGTGGTCATTAAGTCAAAAATTGACTATTTTGAACAAAATTGACTTTTTGGTCAAAATTTGAACTATTGGGTCAATGGGTTTGTCATTGGGTAAGGGATTAACCATTTTGACCAAAGTTGACTTTTTGGTTATAGATTGACTTATTGGCTCAATAATTGGTCTTTAGGTTAAAAATTGATTATTTTGACCAAAATTAAATTTTTGGTCAAAAGTTGACCCATTGGGTCAACGGGTGGTCATTGGGTCAGAAATTGACCATTTTAACCAAAGTTGAATTTTTTGCCAAAAGTTGACCTACTTGATCAATGAGTTGGTAATTGGGTCAAGAATTGACCATTTTGACCGAAGTTGACTTTTTGGTTAAAAGTTGATCTATTGGGTCAATTGGTTGGTTATTGGGTCAAAAATTGATCATTTTGACCAAAGTTGACCTTTTGGTCAAAAGTTGTCCTATTGGGTCATTGGGTGGTCATTAGGTTAAAAATTGAATATTTTGATTAAAACTGACTTTTTGGTCAAAAGTTGACCTATTAGGTCAATGGGTTCGACATTGGGTCAAGGATTGACCATTTTGACCAAAGTTGACTTTTTGGTCAGAGATTGAGTTATTGGGTCAATAATTGGTCGATGAGTCAAACCTTTACTATTTTGACTAAAATTAATTTTTTTGTCAAAATTTAACCCACTAGGCTAACGGGGTGGTCATTGGGTCAGGTATTGACCATTTTAACCAGTGTTGACTTTTTGGTTAAAAGTTGACCTATTTGGTCAATGAGTTTGTAATTGGGTCAAGAATTGACCTTTTTGACCAAGGATTACCTTTAGGACAAAAGTTGACTTTTTGGTTAATGGGTTGGTCATTGGATCAAAAATTAGCCATTTTGACATAAGTTGACTTTTTTGGTCAAAAGTTGACCTATTGGGTCATTGGGTTGGTTATTAGGTCAATGGGTTAGTCATTGGGTAAAAAATGGATCATTTTGACCAAAGTTGAGCTTTTGGTTAAAAGTTGACCTATTGGGTCATTGGGTGGTCATTAGGTTAAAAATTGAATATTTTGATCAAAACTGACTTTTTGGTCAAAAGTTGACCTATTAGGTCAATGGGTTCGACATTGGGTCAAGGATTGACCATTTTGACCAAAGTTGACTTTTTGGTCAGAGATTGAGTTATTGGGTCAATAATTGGTCATTAGGTCAAACCTTTACTATTTTGACTAAAATTAATTTTTTTGTCAAAATTTAACCCACTGGGCTAACGGGGTGATCATTGGGTCAGGTATTGACCATTTTATCCAGTGTTGACTTTTTGGTTAAAAGTTGACCTATTTGGTCAATGAGTTTGTAATTGGGTCAAGAATTGACCTTTTTTACCAAGGATTACTTTTAGGACAAAAGTTGACTTATTAGGTCAATGGGTTGGTCATTGGATCAAAAATTGACCATTTTGATCTAAGTTGGCTTTTTGGTCAAAAGTTGACCTATTGGGTCAATGGGTGGTCATTAGGTAAAAAATTGACTATTTTGACCAAAATTGACTTTTTGGTCAAATATTGATCATTTTGACCGAAGTTGACTTTTTGGTTTGAGATTGACTTATTCGGTCAATAATTGGTCATTAGTTGAAAAATTGACTATTTTGATAAAAATTGAGTTTTTTTGTCAAAAGTTGACCTATTATGCCAATGGGTTGGTCATTGGGTGAAGGATTGATCATTTTGACCAAAGTTAACATTTTGGTCAAAAGTTGACCTATCTGGTCAATGGGTTGGTCATTGGGTCAAGGATTGACTATTTTGACCAAAGTTGAATTTTTTGTTTGAGATTTGCTTACTGGGTCAATAATTGGTAATTAGGTAAAAAATTGACTATTTTGACCAAAATTGACTTTTTGGTCAAAAGTTGAGCTGTTTTGTCAAAGAGACATTGGGTCAGAAATTAACCATTTTGACAAAAGTTCCCATTTTGGTCAAAAGATGACCTATTGGGTAAATTGGGTGGTCATTATGTTAAAAATTGACTATTTTGACCAAAATTGACTTTTTGGTCAAAAGTTGACCTATTGGACCAATGAGTTGCTCATTATATAAAAAATTGACTATTTTGACCAAAATTGTCTTTTTGGTCAAAAGTTGACTTATTAGGTCATTGGGTCAAAGATTGACAATTTTGACCATAGTTGACTTTTTGGTCAAAAGTTAACCGATTAGGTTAATTGGTTGGTCATTGGGTCAAGGATTGACCATTTTGACGAAATTTGATTTTTTGGTCATAGATTGACTTATTTGGTCAGTAATTCGTCATTAGGTCAAAAATTCACTATTTTGACCAAAACGAAATTTTTGGTCAAAAGTTGACCCATTGGGTCAGAAATAGAACATTTTGACTAAAGTTGAATTTTTGGTCAAAAGTTGACATGTTAGGTCAGTAGGGTGGTCATTAGGTAAAAAATTGACTATATCTTCCAAAATTAACTTTTTGGTCAAAAGTTGACTTATTTAGTCAGTGGGTTGCTCATTGGGTTAAGGATTGACCATTTTGACTAAAGTTCACTTTTTGGTCAAAAGTTTACCTATAGGGTCAATGTGTTGGTCATTGGGTCATGGATTGAATATTTGACCAAAGTTGACCTTTTGGTTAGAGATTGACTTATTAGGTCAAAAATTGGTCATTATGTCAAAAATTCATTATTTTGGTCAAAAGTTGATCTCTTAGATCAATGGGTTGGTTATTGGATCAATAATTGACCGTTTTGACCAAAGTTGACTCTTTGGTCAAAAGTTGACCAATTGGGTCAATGGGTTGGTCATTGCGAAAGGATTGACAATTATGACCAAAAATGACTTTTTCATCAATAGTTGACCTATTGGGTCAATGGGTTGGTCATTGGGTCAAGGATTGACCATTTTGATTAAAGTTGATTTTTTTATCGAAGATTGACATATTTGGTCAATAATTGGTCATTAGGTAAAAAATTGATTATTTTAACCATAATTAATTTTTTTGTCAAAGTTGACCCATTGGGTCAACGGGGTGGTCATTACATCAAGGATTGACCATTTTGACCAAAGTTGACTTTTTAGTCAGAGATTGACTTATTAGGTCGATAATTGGTCATTAGGTCAAAAAATGATGAATTTGAACAAAATTGAATTTTTGGTCAAAAGTAAGTCATTGGGTCAACGGGTGGTCATTCGGTCAGAAATTGACCATTTTGATCAAAGTTGATATTTTCGTCAAAAGTTGACCTATTTGGTCAATGAGTTGGTAATTGGGTCAAGAATTGACTATTTTGACCTATGAAGACTTTTTGGTCAAAAGTTGACCTATTGGGTCAATGGGTGGTCATTAGGTCAAAAATTATTTATTTTCACGAAAATTGGCTTTTTGGTCAAAAGTTTACCTATTGGGTCAATGGGTGGTCATTATATCAAAAACTGACTATTTTGACCAAAATTATCTTTTTGTTCAAAAATTGACCTAATGGGTCAATGGGTTTGGCATTCAATCAAGCATTGACTATTTTGACCAAAGTTGACATTTTAGTCAAAAGTTGACAAATTGGGTTAATGGGTTGGTATTGGATCAAGGATTGACCATTTTCACAAAAGTGGACATTTAGTTCATGGTGTCATAAATCGACCATTTTGACCAAATTTCACTTTTTGTCGAAAATCGACCGATCGGGTCAATGGGTTGGTCATTGGATCAAGGATTAACCATTTTGACCAAAGTTGATTTTTTGTCAAAGATCGACTTCATCGGGTCGATAATTGGCCATAGGTCAAATATTGATTATTTTGACCAAAATTAACTTTTTGGTCAAAAGTCGACTATTAGGTCAATGAGTTTATCGTTAGGTCAAGGATCGACCATTTTTACGAAAGTTGTCTTTTTGGTTAAAGGTTGACATATTTAGGTCAATGAGGCGTTCATTTGGTCAAAAATTGACAATTTTGACCAAAATCAATTTTTGGTCAAAAGTCAATCTATTAGGTCAATGGGTTGGTCATTGGGTCAAGGATTAACCATTTTGGCCAAAGTTGACTTTTTAGTCAAAAGTTGACAAATTGTGTCAATTGGTTGGTCATTGGAACAAGAATTGACCATTTTCACCAAAGTTATCATTTAGGTCATTGTGTCAGAAATTGATCATTTTGACCAAATTTGACTTTTTGGTCAAAATTTGACCTTTTGGGTCAATGAGGTGGCCATTAGGTAAAAAAATAACAATTTTGACCACAATTGACTTTTTGCTCAAAAGTTGTCCTTTTGGGTCAATGGGTTGGTCATTCTGTCAATGATTGACCATTTTGACCAAAGTTGACTTTTTGGTCAAAAGTTGACATATTGGGTCAATCAGTTGGTCATTGGGTCAAGGATTGACCATTTTGACCAAAGTTAACTTTTTGATCAAAAGTTGACCTATTGGGTCAATAATTGGTCATTGAGTAAAAAATTTACAATTTTTACCAAAAGTCGATATATTGGGTCAGTGGGTTGGTCATTGGGTCAAGGATTTACCATTATGACCAAAGTTAACTTTTTGGTCAAAAGTTGACCTATTGGGTTAATGAGTTTGTCATTGAGTCAAGGATTGACCAATATGACCAAAGTAGACCTTTTGGTCAGAGATTGGCTTATTGGGTCAATAATTGGTCATTAGGTTAAAAATTGATTATTTTGACCAAAATTGAGTTTTTGGTCAAAAGTTGATCCATTGGGTCAACAGGGAGGTCATTGGGTCAAAAATTGTCCATTTTGACCAAAGTTGACTTATTTATCAAAAGTTGACCTATTTGGTCGTCATTGGGTCAAGGATTAACCATTTTGACCAAAGTTAACTTTTTGGATGAGATGGACTTATTGGGTTAATAATTGGTCATCAGGCCAAAAACTGATTATTTTTACCAAAATTAATTTTTTTGTCAAATGTTGACTCATTAGGTCAACGGGTAATCATTAGGTTCGAAATCGACCATTTTGACTAAAGTTGACTTTTTGGTCAAAAGTTGACCTATTTGGTCAATGAGTTGGTAATTGGGTCAAGAATTGATAATTTTGACCGAATATGACTTTTTGATCAAAAGTTGATCTATTGGGTCAGTGGGTTAGTCGTTGGGTCAAATCGACCATTTTGACCAGAGTTATCTTTTTGGTCAGAGATTGACTTATTAGGTCAATAATTGGTCATTAGGTCAATAATTGACTATTTCGTTCAAAATTGAATTTTTAGTCAAAAGTTAACCCATCGGGTTAACGGGTGGTCATTGGGTTAGAAATTGATAATTTTGACCAAAGTTGACTTTTTGGTCAAAAGTTGATCTATTCGGCCAATGAGTTGGTAATTGTGTCAAGAATTGGCCATTTTGACAAAATATGACTTTTTAATCAAAAGTCGATCTATTGGGTGAATGGGTTGGTCATTGGGTAAAAAATCGACCATTTTGTCTAAAGTTAACTTTTTGGTCAAAAGTTGACATGTGGGGTTAATGGGTGGTCATTAGGTCGAAATTGATTATTTTGATCAAAATTGACTTTTTCATCAAAAGTTAACCTATTGGGTCAAGGATTGACCATTTTGACCAAAGTTGACTTTTTAGTCAGAGATTGACTTATTAGGTCGATAATTGGTCATTAGGTCAAAAAATGATGAATTTGAACAAAATTGAATTTTTGGTCAAAAGTAAGTCATTGGGTCAACGGGTGGTCATTCGGTCAGAAATTGACCATTTTGATCAAAGTTGATATTTTCGTCAAAAGTTGACCTATTTGGTCAATGAGTTGGTAATTGGGTCAAGAATTGACTATTTTGACCTATGAAGACTTTTTGGTCAAAAGTTGACCTATTGGGTCAATGGGTGGTCATTAGGTCAAAAATTATTTATTTTCACGAAAATTGGCTTTTTGGTCAAAAGTTTACCTATTGGGTCAATGGGTGGTCATTATATCAAAAACTGACTATTTTGACCAAAATTATCTTTTTGTTCAAAAATTGACCTAATGGGTCAATGGGTTTGGCATTCAATCAAGCATTGACTATTTTGACCAAAGTTGACATTTTAGTCAAAAGTTGACAAATTGGGTTAATGGGTTGGTCATTGGATCAAGGATTGACCATTTTCACCAAAGTTGACATTTAGGTCATTGTGTCATAAATTGACCATTTTGACCAAATTTCACTTTTTTGTCAAAAATTGACCAATTGGGTCAATGGGTTGGTCATTGGATCAAGGATTAACCATTTTGACCAAAGTTGATTTTTTGTCAAAGATCGACTTACTGGGTCAATAATTGGCCATAGGTCAAATATTGACTATT
Organism: Papilionanthe hookeriana x Papilionanthe teres; assembly: GCA_022702705.1. Classification (NCBI taxonomy): domain Eukaryota; kingdom Viridiplantae; phylum Streptophyta; class Magnoliopsida; order Asparagales; family Orchidaceae; genus Papilionanthe; species Papilionanthe hookeriana x Papilionanthe teres. Next base: position 70,157,636 of record CM040431.1, read on the forward strand.
TTGACCAAAATTAACTTTTTGGTCAAAAGTTGACCTATTAGGTCAATGAGTTTATCGTTGGGTCAAGGATTGACCATTTTTACGAAAGTTGTCTTTTTGGTTAAAGGTTGACCTATTTAGGTCAATGAGGCGTTCATTAGGTCAAAAATTGACAATTTTGACCAAAATTGAATTTTTGGTCAAAAGTTGACCTATTGGGTCAATGGGTTGGTCATTGGGTCAAGGATTAACCATTTTGGCCAAAGTTGACTTTTTAGTCAAAAGTTGACAAATTGTGTCAATTGGTTGGTCATTGGAACAAGAATTGACCATTTTCACCAAAGTTATCATTTAGGTCATTGTGTCAGAAATTGATCATTTTGACCAAATTTGACTTTTTGGTCAAAATTTGACCTTTTGGGTCAATGAGGTGGCCATTAGGTAAAAAAATGACAATTTTGACCACAATTGACTTTTTGCTCAAAAGTTGTCCTTTTGGGTCAATGGGTTGGTCATTGGGTCAATGATTGACCATTTTGACCAAAGTTGACTTTTTGGTCAAAAGTTGACATATTGGGTCAATCAGTTGGTCATTGGGTCAAGGATTGACCATTTTGACCAAAGTTGACTTTTTGATCAAAAGTTGACCTATTGGGTCAACAATTGGTCATTGAGTAAAAAATTTACAATTTTTACCAAAAGTCGATATATTGGGTCAGTGGGTTGGTCATTGGGTCAAGGATTTACCATTATAACCAAAGTTAACTTTTTTGTCAAAAGTTGACCTATTGGGTTAATGAGTTTTTCATTGAGTCAAGGATTGACTAATATGATCAAAGTAGACTTTTTGGTCAGAGATTGACTTTTTGGGTCAATAATTGGTCATTAGGTTAAAATTTGACTATTTTGACCAAAATTGAGTTTTTGGTCAAAAGTTGATCCATTGGGTCAACAGGGAGATCATTGGGTCAAAAATTGTCCATTTTGACCAAAGTTGACTAATTTATCAAAAGTTGACCTATTTGATCGTCATTGGGTCAAGGATTAACCATTTTGACCAAAGTTAACTTTTTGGATGAGATGGACTTATTGGGTTAATTATTGGTCATCAGGCCAAAAACTGGTTATTTTTACCAAAATTAATTTTTTGTCAAATGTTGACTCATTAGGTCAACGGGGTAGTCATTGGGTCAGAAATTGACCATTTTGACTAAAGTTGACTTTTTGGTCAAAAGTTGACCTATTTGGTCAATGAGTTGGTAATTGGGTCAAGAATTGATAATTTTGACCGAATATGACTTTTTGATCAAAAGTTGATCTATTGGGTCAATGGGTTGGTCGTTGGGTCAAAAACTGACCATTTTGACCAAAGTTATCTTTTTGGTCAGAGATTGACTTATTAGGTCAATAATTTATTATTTCGTTCAAAATTGAATTTTTAGTCAAAAGTTAACCCATCGGGTTAACGGGTGGTCATTGGGTTAGAAATTGATAATTTTGACCAAAGTTGACTTTTTGGTCAAAAGTTGATCTATTCGGCCAATGAGTTGGTAATAGTGTCAAGAATTGACCATTTTGACAAAATATGACTTTTTAATCAAAAGTTGACCTATTGGGTGAATGGGTTGGTCATTGGGTAAAAAATTGACCATTTTGTCTAAAGTTAACTTTTTGGTCAAAAGTTGACATGTGGGGTTAATGGGTGGTCATTAGGTCAAAATTTGACTATTTTGATCAAAATTGACTTTTTCATCAAAAGTTAACCTATTGGGTCAAGGATTGACCATTTTGACCAAAGTTGATTTTTTAGTCAGAGATTGACTTACTGGGCCAATAATTGGTCATTAATTCAAAAATGGACTATTTTGACCAAAATTGACTTTTTTGGTCAAAAGTTGACCTATCAGGCCAATGGGTTAGTCATTGGGTCTAGGATTAGACATTTTGACCAAAGTTGACTTTTTGGTCAAAAGTTAACCTATTAGGTCAATGGGTTGGTCATTGGGTTAAGGATTGACCATTTTGACCAAAGTTGATTTTTTGGTCAGAGATTGACATACTAAGTCAGTAATTGGTCATTAGGTTAAAAATTGACTATTTTTACCAAAATTGACTTTTTGGTCAAAAGTTGACCTATTGGGTCATTGGGTGGTTCTTAAGTAAAAAAATAACTATTTTGAGCAAAATTAACTTTTTGGTTAAAAGTTGAACTATTGGGTCAATGAGTTTGTCATTGGGTCAGGGATTGAGCATTTTGACCAAAGTTGAATTTTTGGTCAGAGATTGACTTATTGGGTCAATAATTGGTCATTAGGCCAAAAGTTGTTTATTTTGACCAAAATTAAATTTTGGATCAAAAGTTGACCCATTGGGTCAACAGGGTGGTCATTTGGTCAGACATTAACCATTTTGACCAAAGTTAACTTTTTGGTCAAAAGTTGACCTATTTGATCAATGAGTTAGTAATTGGGTCAAGAATTGACCATTTTGACCGAAGATGACTTTTTGGTTAAAATTTGGTCTATTGGGTCAATGGATTAGTCATTGGGTAAAAAATTGACCATTTTGACAAAAGTTAATTTTTTGGTCAAAAGTTGACCTATTGGGCCAATGAGTTAGTCATTGTGTCAAAAATTAATTATTTTGACCAAAATTGACATTTTGGTCAAAAGTTGACCTATTGGGTCAAAGATTGACCATTTTGACCATAGTTGATTTTTTGGATAAAAGTTAACCGATTGGGTCAATATTTTGGTCATTGGGTCAAGGATTGACCATTTTGACCAAATTTGAATTTTTTGTCAGAGATTGACTTATTGGGTTAGTAATTCGTCTTTAGGTCAAAAATCGACTATTTTGACCAAAATGGAATTTTTGGTCAAAAGTTGACCAATTGGGTTAATGGGGTGGTCATTGGGTCAGAAATTGACCATTTTGACCAAAGTTGACTTTTTGGTCAAAAGTTGACATATTGGGTCCATAGGGTGGTCATTAGGTAAAAAATTGACTATATCGACCAAAATTAACTTTTTGGTCAAAAGTTGACTTATTTAAGCCCCGTTTGGTTCAGCTGTTGGGTGGTGCAGGGATTTAACGCACCGCGAATTTGCAGTAAAGCGGGGGGGGGGGGCAATGATCGGATTCGCGTCTGATTGCCATGAAGCAGCGTGAAAGCGGACCGCGAGATGAACCCCGTGACCCCGACTTTCACTCGGCTTTGAGGGGTTTTTTTCATGTCGTTACCCTCACTCTGCTGCGCTCACCGAACTCCATCTCTGCCCTGGACCTTCTCACGAGCCGACTGTTTTTCTTCTTCTTCGACCGAGATACGATCGAATCCAAGGTAACCTACCTTTAATCTAACTATCATTCTCTCTCGAGGCCACGTACCCCTCTCCTTCAATCTTTCTCGTTCCTTCCATCTCGATCTTTTGGTCTTTCTTTGATGTGGAATGGTTGGATCTGTTTTTTCGTTGAAGTTAAAGGTAAAATGTTATGGTTTCTCTTTCTCTTCTCCATCTCTTCATCTTTCTTCCCATATACTGAGCTCTTCCTCATCTCCTTCTCTTCCCCCTTCTCCTGTCCCGATCTACATATGGCTCTGTTTGGCTTTTTTGTGGGAAAAGATTGTTATGCAATGTAGAAAAATGGTTCTGTGTGGAGGACTTGTTTGTGCTTTTATATGTATGGCTAGCTATTGATGGAGTGTTATTAGTAGAGTGTCTTCTATATGTGCATTGTTTATGCTTTTACTCTATTGTTTAGGATTGTTTGTGCATATTACAAACAATTGCCCTGGACCTTCTCGAAAGCATTCTCTTGTCCCGATCTACATATGGTTCTATTTTGCTTATGCTTTTTATGGTAGAAGAATTGAGGGAGTGTCTTTAGTAGAGTGTCTTTAGTAGATTTGCAAATTGCGAAAAGCAAATGAGATTTGCTAAATAATTTTCACGCATGTGATGTTAAAGGTTTGAGTTTTATATTAGTAAAAACTAAAGTTTAGATGTCTGGTATGTATTTATATATGAAATATGTGATGATATTTTCGTCATTACTATTTATGTGGTGGTGGTGCTTATCACTTGAAATTGAAGAGGTTGTGCACTTGGGCTTTTCAATTTACCTCTATGGATAGTTCGGCTCTTGATTTTTAAATTTGAAGTGTTGTTTGGAGGGGAATTGACATGCACATCACGCAACTCTTATGCATGTACATATCATTCATCTAAAATTTATATCTGTGATGTTAAAGGTTTAAGCGTTATATAAGTAAAAAAAATTAAGTTTAGATGTTTGATATTTATTTATATATGAATTATGTGATGGTACTTTGGTTCTTGCTATTTATGTGTTGGTGGTTGTTTGATGTTTGTCTCTTGAAATTGAAGACGTTGTGCACTTAAGCATTTTGGTTTACCTCTGTGTGGTGGTTTGGTTCTTGATATTTAAATTTTAAAGTGCTGTTTGAAGGGGAATTGATATGCACATCACACAATTCTTATGCCTGTACATATCTTCCATATAAAAATAAGAGGTGGATGTGATTTTGATTTTGGTTGTGGCAGTGAAATTCACTTGTGAAGTACCAAGGCACAACCTCTTCTATTCATATCTAGCAAGTAAAGTTCTTTTCCTTTTTAAAGAAGTGTGTTCTTTTTCATGCCTATAGTTTTTTGTGAGACTTGGATTCATTGGATTGAGATAACATGCTTTACACCTATCTCTTTGTTTCAATTGATGCTTCTATGCTTGAATCGTGATGACTCTCTTCTTTAAAAATCTGAAACATTTGGAGTATTTGGGCTTTCTTGGAAATATTGGGAGATGTATTTGAAAGGCCTGAAATGGAAGAAAGTGGTTTTTTTATTTTTTAAAAAAATCTGAGATGAATTGTTCTTTTCTCTTACAAAAAAAAGAAGTATGAGGGTGGTGAGATTTCCTTTTGTGATATTTGGAGAGGTGTACTCCCTCTTCGATTCATGTTATCGGCTTTGTTTTGCTTGGTTGTGTAGGAAGGATTGAAAAGCATGCTCCCAAGTCTTGTGTTTGTTTAACCCCATGCAAGTATTAGATTTGATAGTTTGATTTCAAATGTTATTTATAAAAGTTGGAATTTTGTGCATCTATTGAAGGCTTGAACATCGAAAACACATTTTGAAAAGCACATTGTTTAATTAATGCATATGTGAAGGAGTTAGGGGTGGTTTTGGCATTGTTGTGCTGCTTGGTTTTGGCATTGTTGTGTTGCTCGATTTTGAGCTGGTTTGAGCCCTGCTGTCTCTCGATTTTTTTTTGGGCTGGTTTGCGCCTTGCTGTCTCTCAATTTTTGAACTGGTTTGAGCCTTACTGTCTCTCAGTTTTTGGCTTGTTTGTGTTGTTTGGTCTGGCACAAACTTATTATGTGATTGCAATAAGCTTCCACCCCTAGCAACATCAGGGAACTGTCCTGCTAGCCTTACTGATTATTGATGCTAAGGCAACCGCTGTGCAGTGCAGTTTGTTCTAGCAGCTGCAAGAGCAATTGGATGGATTGCAGTTTGGAAATAATTGTTGTTTTGGAGTAACTGTTGGCAGTTTGAGCAGTCTGTGTGGATTTTTTGTTAAAATATGGTTGGTCTGTTTAGAATTCAGTTCATTAAACTTTGGTATTCATGTAACCTTGAAGCTATGTAAATGTTCAACAATTTTATAAATGAAGATATATTACTCCTTTCCTGTGGACGTAGTTCAATCTGACTGAACCACGTAAGTTGATGTGCTCCCTTATGTTTATATAGCATCTTTGGTTTATTGCTTGCAATGTTAATGTATCTATTCCTTTAATGACATTTTAGCATCTGTTATGTCAATTCTTTTTTAATGTAAATGTTTCTCATACTCATAGTATGGCTAATAAAAACAAAGAAGTTGCCACTCCTGCACTGGGAGATGGATATTAAAATAATATTCTGCGATCTATGCATAACTGAAGTTGAAATGGGGAATAGGCCAAATTCTTTTTTCAACAAAGAAGGTTGGCAAAACATTTTTACAATGTTTAGGGAGGTCACAAGCAGGGAGCAAGAGAGGCTCCAGTTAAAAAATAAATGGGAGCAACTCAAGAAAGAGTGGAAACTTTGGAAGGATTTAAGAAAAGGGTCGACTAGCTTGGGATGGGACTCGGTGAAGCGAACTATTTCTGCTTCACAAGCATGGTGCAGAGAAAGGCTTGCGGTAAGATATTATTGAATTTTGTTTTTTTAATGTTAAGTTGTTTTCTTTCTTATTTTCTAATAACATTCCATTCTCTTTTACAGATTTTTCCTGCGGTAAAGAAGTTCAGATTAGTTGGGATAGAACCGGAATTGGAGGTCAAGTTAGAAAGGATTTTTGGTGGGGTGGTTGCTACAGGGAAATATTCAGCTGCCCCTAGCCAAAAAGTTTTTGAAACAACCCCTGAAAATGTGGCCATGGAATTATCAAACGATTCAGTAGAATTCCCCATGTACGAGCAACCTGAAATTCAGTCAACAAACCGTACAAAGCACTACCGGAACGAAAGCAAGAGAAAGAGTGGATCTGCATCTATGAGGGATCAGCTCTCATACCTAGTGGACTCTTCTAATGATGCCCCACACAGAGTTCAAAAAACCGACATCCATGAGGTCATTAGACTTCTTGAAGATGACCGGACTTTACAGGGGATCGTGATCTTTTCTACTCTGCTGTCGACCTCTTCCGTGATTCCCTCCATCTAGACTTCTTTACTGCACTGAGCAAAGGGCGAAGACTAGAATACATACGCTATTAATATAACCGTCGCAACTTGTGAAAAAGACCGCCTATTTGAGTTCAAAAACATACGCTATTATTATAACTGTTGTTTGTTTGTGATTTTATCTGGAACTGATTAAATTTATTCCATCTATGAGTACTACTACCAGTGATGTAGTTATTTGGACAAGTTATATTTGATTGAACTAATGTTTAAGTTATTTCTTTTCCAAATATTATCCATCTACATGCTTGTTTTAGTCCATCTATGATTTCTATAGACCCTAACTTAGTTTAATTAAAAGGTACAGTTTATATCATCATGAACCCGGAGGAAGTCTGACGCCGAAGGTGAAATGCAGCGGTAAATATACTATTGCAATACTATAATACGTACGTCGATCATGAGCCCTGTTGCACTTCATCTCAGATTGGGGACAAATGGATGGGAGAAATGATTTCAGGACACCCAACGAGATTTTAAAACATCTTCCGCATGTCACATGATGTTTTCAATGATCTTTTATTAGATCTAACAACATCTCATGGACTTCACGGGTCTTCTAGGACAACAGACCGTGAAGTATTGGGCATAACACTTTACATACTATCACAGAACGAGTCAATGCGTGGAGCCATTCAATGCTTCCAACACTCGTCCAAAACAATCAACAGATATTTCTTAGTTGGTTTAAGTTCTCTTGTCAGTCTAGCACAAGCCATAATAAAACCAACCGATCCAACTTTTGCAAGGACGCCACTAGAGATTCGCAATGATGACCGATATATGCCATATTTCAAGGTACAACTCTATACTTCAATTACATATTAAGGGATTTCATATTTAAATGATTTGTCTTGTTTCTAATGGGTTACATCTGCACGATCGATGGAACGCACATTCATGTTGTAGTGCCGAATAACGAGAAAGTTGCATTTATCGACCGTTCTGCGACTACAACTCAAAATATCTTGGCGGTTTGTGATTTCAACATGAGTTTTATATTTTCATTGGCTGGATGGGAGGGTAGCACACATGATAGTAGAGTTTTTAAAATTGCAACGAGAAATCTTGAGTACAATTTTCCTCACCCACCGCATGGTAAGTTCCTTCGTAATATAAAAAGTAGAAATTTTCTTTGTATGCTTAGCTAAGTTTCCTAATATTTTAGGAAAGTATTATTTTGTGCATGCTGGCTACCCAATGCAGAGGGGGTACCTTAAACCCTATCCTGACACAAGGTATCATATTCCAGATTGAGAACCAGTTATCGTAGAAGAACTAGAAAAGAGGTGTTTAATAAAATGCATTAATCCTTGTGAGGCGTAAATGAGAGGACATTTGGAGTTTGGAAGAAGAAATGGATTATACTTCAAGATATGCCACCTTATTTATTTCCGAAACAGGTGCATATAGTGTTAGAAACTATGACACTACATAACTATATTAGGTTGCATCTAAGTCGAGCTGATGTTGATTTTGAGCGTGTCGAGGTCAATGACGAGGAAGTTCCAGTTGAAGGTTATGAATACCGTATTGGCCAATATCTATTACGGGAGGAGAACAAAATTGCCTCAATTTACATGAAAGATAGGGAGGGTGCGAATGAAATGGCAGCCCTTCGAGAGGAGATTACCAGTTCATTAGTTGGAGAGTGATTCTTTCCTTTCATATTTCATGTAAACTCAAATTGATTTAATATAATGTTTATTTCAAAAGAATATTTCAATTTGTACGAGCTCTTTTTTCATTAACTAATCTGATTTCTAATTATGTTTTATGTTGCATTGCATTTCAGGATTTTATGAGTTCAAGGATGTTTGTTACCTCCCGACGAGTGGTCTGCCATTGTGGACTGCAAACCACTATTTTGACCTCACAGAAACCACATAGCAACAGGAGACAATTTTATAGCTGCCCCGAAACATTCAGGATTAGTGCAAATTTTTCCGATGGGCGGACAGTTTCGATGATTCTAAGGATCATGGTAATAGAGATTTGCGAGCTATAGTAGAGGAAGGGCAGGCACATGATATACAACGTGTCATTTTCAGAAATAACATTATTATTATGTTGCTAGTCATGGTCATAGATTTACAGTTTTTTTCACTTTACTTCTCTTAGCTAGTGGTTGAAATCCTCTTATGTAATCTGGGCTATTTTGGAAGAACAAAACTCTATCAGCTCGTATGTGTTATGTATGAAAACATGACTTTGTATGGAATGAGGTACTTTTATATATTTTTCATTTAACGCCACTGAAATATATGTATATATATGTTTATATGTATAGATGAATTAGTATTTATATACATAGATATATAAATAACGATAATTGTTAAATTTATTTGTTTTCATAAATAATAAATATTTTATTTAGTAACAAAAATTAAATTTCAAAAATCTAATTTAAATAAATATATATACAAATTATTATAACTTCACATTTTTTGAAAGGAATTTTAAAATTCTCTATAGAAAGAATTTATAAAAACAATTTAATTCATATTAATAATTAATATGTAAAATTTATAAAAAGTTTATGTCTATTAATCTCATATTTACATAAATAAATCAAAAATTTAAAACATTTTTAATAAACAGGGGCAGTTTGGTCATTTTTACATGAAAAAGCTGCCTCGCTGCAGTTTTCACGCCGCTGAACCAAATAGACAGCCAACTTCCCCGCAACTGCTTTCCCGCAGCTGAATGTAGGTGCAGTGCAGCTGCAACTGAAAAGCTGAGAATCTGTAGCCGAACCAAACAGACCTTTAGTCAGCTGGTTGGTCATCGGGTTAAGGATTGACCATTTTAACCAAAGTTCACATTTTTGGTCAAAAGTTGACCTATAGGGTCAATAGGTTGGTCACTGGTCAAGGATTGACCATTTTGATCAAAGTTGACATTTTCATCAGAGATTGACTTTTTAGGTCAATAATTGTTCATTATGTCAAAAATTGACTATTTTGGTTAAAAGTTGACCTATTGGGTCAATGGGTTGGTTATTGAGTCAATGATTGACCATTTTGACCAAAGTTGACTTTTTGGTCAAAAGTTAATCTATTGGGTCAAAGGGTTGGTCGTTGCGTAAAGGATTGACAATTTTGACCAAAATTGACATTTTGGTCAAAAGTTGACCTATTGGGTCAATGGGTTGGTCATTGGGTCAAAGATTGACCATTTTGATTAAAGTTGATTTTTTTGTCAGAGATTAACTTAATGGGTCAATAATTGGTCATTAGGTCAAAAATTGATTATTTTGACCAAAATTAAATTTTTGTTCAAAAGTTGACCAATTGGGTCAACGGGGTGGTCATTGGGTCAAGAATTCACGATTTTGATCAAAGTTGACTTTTTTTGTCAGAGATTAACTTATTGGGTCAATAATTGGTCATTATGTCAAAAATTAACTATTTTGACCAAAATTGAATTTTTGGTCAAAAGTTAACTCATTGGATCAATGGTTGGTCATTGGGTCAGAAATTAATCATTTTGGCCAAAGATGACTATTTGGCCAAAAGTTGACCTATTTTGACCAAAATTAAATTTTTCGTCAAAAGTTAACCCATTGGGTGAACGGGGTGGTCTTACCGTCATAAGTTGACCATTTTTTACCAAAGTTGACTTTTTGGTCAAAAGTTAACCTATTTGGTCAATGAGTTAATAATTGGGCCAAGAATTGACCATTTTGACCTAAGATGACTTTTTGGTCAGAAGTTGACCTATTAGGTCAATGGATGGTCATTATGTCAAAAATTGTCTTTTTTGATCAAAATTGACTTTTTGGTCAGAACTTTACCTTTTTTGTCGATGGGTCTGTCATTGGGTTAAGGATTGACCATTTTGATCAGAGTTGACTTTTTGGTCAGATATTGACTTATTGATTCAATAATTGGTCATTAATTCAAAAATTGACTATCTTGGTCATTAAGTCAAAAATTGACTATTTTGACTAAAATTAAATTTTTGGTCAAAAGTAGACCCATCGGGTCAACGGGGTAATCATAGGGTCCGAAATTGACCATTTTGACCAAAGTTAATTTTTTGGTCAAAAGTTGACCTATTTGGTCAATGAGTTGGTAATTGGGTCAAGAATTCTCCATTATGACCAAAGATGACTTTTTTGTCAAAAGTTGATTTATTGGATCAATGGGTTGGTCATTAGGGTAAAAATTGACTATTTGACCAAAGTTGACTTTTTAGTCAAAAGTTGGCTTATTGGGGGTCAATGGGTGGTCATTAAGTCAAAAATTGACTATTTGGTCAAAAGTTGGCCTATTAAGTTAATGAGTTTGTCATTGGGTTAAGGATTGACCATTTTGACAAAAATTGGCTTTTTGGTTAGAGATTGACCTATTAGGTCAATAATTAGTCATTAGGTCAAAAATTGACTGTTTTGACCAAAATTGATTTTTTAGTCAAAAGTTAACCCAATGGATCAACGGGGTGATGATTGGGTCGAAAATGGACCATTTTGTCCAAAGTTGACTTTTTTGTCGAAAGTTGACCTATTTGGTCAATGAGTCGGTAGTTTGGTCAAGTATTGACTATTTTGACCAACGATGACTTTTTGGTCAAAAGTTCACCTATTGGGTCAATGGGTCGGTTATTGGGTAAAAAAATTACCATTTTGACCAAAGTTGACATTTTGGTCAAATGTTGACCTATTGGGTCAATGGCTGGTCATTAAGTCTTTATTTTGACCAAAATTGACTCTTTAGTTAAAAGTTGACCTATGGGGTCATTAGGTTTGTCATTGGGTCAAGGATTGACCATTTTGACCAAAGTTGACTTTTTGGTCAGAGATTGACTTATTGGGTCAATAATTGGTCATTAATTCAAAAATTGACTATTTTGACCAAAATTAACTTTTTGGTCAAAATTTGACCTATTAGGCCAATGGGTTGGTCATTGGGTCAAGGATTGATCATTTTAACCAAAGTTGACTTTTTGGTCAAAAGTTAACATATTGGGTCAATGGGTTGGTCATTAGGTCAAGGATTGACTATTTTGACCAAAGTTGACTTTTTGGTCAGAGATTGGCTTACTGGGTCAATAATTGGTCATTAGGTCAAAAATTAACTATTTTGACCAAAATTAATTATTTGGTTAAAGTAAACCTATTGGTCAATTGGTTAGTCATTGGGTCAAGGATTAACTAATTTGACCAAAGTTGACTTTTTGGTCAAAAGTTGACATATTGGGTCAATGGGTTTGTCGTTGGGTCAAGGATTGACCTTCGTGACCAAAGTTGACTTTTTGGTCAGAGATTGTCTTATTGGGTCAATAATTGGTACTTAGGTCAAAAATTGAATAATTTGAACAAAATTGAATTTTTGGTCAAAGCCTAACCTACTGGGTCAACGGGGAGGTTAATGGGTCAGAAATTGGCCATTTTGACCAAAGTTGACTTTTTGGTCAAAAGTTGACTTATTTGGTGAATAGGTTGGTAATTGTGTCAAGAATTGACCATTTTAACCAAAGATGAGTTTTTTGGTCAAAAGTTGACCCATTAGGTCAATGGGTTGGTCATTGGGACAAAAAATGACCATTTTGACCAAAGTTGACTTTTTGGTCAAAAGTTGACCTATTAGGTCAATGGGTGATTATTAGGTCAAAAATTGACTATTTTGACGAAAATTGACTTTTTTAGTCAAAAGTTGACCAATTGAGTCAATGAGTTTGTCATTGGGTCATGGATTGATCATTTTGACCAAAGTTGACATTTTTGTGAGAGACTAACTTATTGGGTCAATAATTGGTCATTAATTCAAAAATTGCCTATTTTTATCGAAATTGATATTTTGGTCAAAAGTTGACCTATTAGGCCAATGGGTTGGTCATTGGGTCAAGGATTGAACATTTTGAGCAAAGTTGACATTTTTGTTAAAAGTTGACCTATTGCGTCAATGGATTGGTCATTGGGTCAAGGATTGACCATTTTGACCAAAGTTAACTTTTTGGTCAGATTGGCTTTCTAATTCAATAATTTTTCATTAAGTCAAAAATTGACTATTTTTACCAAAATTGACTTTTTTGTCAAATGTTGACCTATTGGGTCAATGCGTTGGTCATTCAGTCAAGGATTAAACATTTTGACCAAAGTTGTTTTTTTGGTCAAAAGTTGACCTATTGGATCAATGAGTTGTTCATTAGGTCAAGAATTGACCATTTTGACCAAAGTTGACTTTTTGGTCAGTGATTGACTTACTGGGGCAATAATTGGTCATTATGTCAAAAATTGATTATTTTGACCAAAATTAAATTTTTTTTCAAAAGTTGACCCATTGAATCAACGGGGTGGTCATTAGGTCAGAAATTGATCATTATGACCAAAGTTGACTTTTTGGTCAAAAGTTGACCTATTTGGTCAATGAGTTGGTAATTGGGTAAAGAATTGACCATTTTGACGAAGATGACTTGGTCCAAAGTTGATCTATTGGGTCAATGAGTTGGTCATTGGGTAAAAGATTGATCATTTTGACCGAAGTTTACTTTTTGGTCAAAAGTTGAACTATTGTGTCAATGGGTGGTCATTAGAAACAAAAAAGACTATTTTGACCAAAATTATCATTTTGTTCGAAAGTTGACCTATTGGGCAATGGATTGTCATTGAGTCAAGGGTTTACCATTTTGACCAAAGTTGACTTTTTGTTCGGAGATTGACTTATTGGGTCAATAATTGGTCAATAATTCAAAAATTGACAATTTTTGTCATTAGATCAAAAATTAATTATTTTGACCAAAATTAAATTTTTGGTCAAAAGTTTACCCAATTGGTGAATGATCATTGGGTCAGAAATTAACCATTTTGACCAAAGTTGACTTTTTGGTCAAAAGTTGACATATATGGTCAATGAGTTGGTAATTGGGTCAAGAATTGACCATTTTGACTAAAGATGACTTTTTAGTCAAAAATTGACCTATTGGGTCAATGGGTTGGTCTTTGGGTAAAAAATTGACAATTTTGACCAAAGTTGACTTTTTGGTCAAAAGTTGACCCATTGGGTCAATTGGTGGTCATTAGGTCAAAGATTGATTATCTTGACCAAAATTAACTTTTTGGTCAAAAATTGAGCTATTGGGTCGAGTTTGTCATTGGGTCAACAATTGACCATTTTGACCAAAGTTGACTTTTTGGTCAGAGATTGATTTATTGGGTCAATAATTGGTCATTAATTCAAAAATTGACTACTTTGGTCATTAGGTCAAAAATTAATTATTTTGATGAAAATTAAATTTTTAGCCAAAATTGACCCTATAGGTGAACGGGGTTGATCATTGGGTCAGAAATTGACCATTTTGAACAAAGTTGACATTTTGGTCAAAAGTTGACATATTTGGTCAATGAGTTAGTAATTGGCTCAAGAATTGACAATTTTGGCTAAAGATGGCTTTTTAGTCAAAAGTTGACATATTGGATCAATGGGTTGGTCTCTGGGTAAAAAATTGACCATTTTGACCACAGTTGACTTTTGATCAAAAGTTGACCTATTGGGTCAATGGGTGGTCATTACATAAAAAATTGACTATTTTGACCAAAATTGAAGTTTTGGTCAAAAGTTGATCTATTAGGTAAATGGGTTGGTGATTGGATCAAGGATTGACCATTTTTACCAAAGTTAACTTTTTGGTCAGAAATTGAAATATTTGGTCAAAAAGTTCGTAATTGGGTCAAGAATTGACCATTTTGACCAAAGATGACTTTTTAGTCAAAAGTTGACCTATTGGGTCAATGGGTTGGTCATTAGGTCAAAAATTGACCATTTTGACCAAAGTTGACTTTTTAATCAAAAGTTGACCTATTGGGTCAACGGGTGGTCATTAGGTCAAAAATTAACTATTTTTACCAAAATTGACTTTTTGGTCAAAAATTGACCTATTGGGTCAATGGGTTTGTCATTGGGTCAAGGATTAACCATTTTGACCAAAGTTAATTTTTTGGTGAAAGATTGACTTATTGGGTCAATAATTGGTCATTAGGTCAAAAATTGACTACTTTGACCAAAATTGATTTTTTGGTCAAAAGTTGACCTATTAGGCTAATGGTTGGTCATTGGGTCAAGGATTCATCATTTTGACCAAAGTTGAGTCTTTGGTCAAAAGTTGACCTATTGGGTCAATGGGTTGGTCATTGGGTCAAGGATTTTCCATTTTGACTAAAGTTTACTTTTTTGTCAGAGATTGGCTTACTGGGTCAACAATTGGTCATTATGTCAAAAATTGACCATTTTGACAAAAATTGACTGTTTTGACCAAAATTAACTTTTTGGTCAAAAGTTGATCTATTGGGTCAATGGGTTGTCATTAAGCAAAAAATTAATAATTTTGACCAAAATTGAGTTTTTGGTCAAAAGTTGACCTATTGGGTCAATGGGTTTGTCATTGGGTCAAGGATTAACCATTTTGACAAAAGTTGACTTTTTGGCCAGAGATTGACTTATGTGGTCAATAATTGGTCATTAATTCAAAATCTGACTATTTTAACCAAAATTGACTTTTTGGTCAAAAGTTGACATATCATGCCATTGGGTTGGTCAATAGGCCAATGATTGATCATTTTGACTATAGTTGACTTATTAATCAAAAGTTGACATATTGGGTCAATGGGTTGGTCATTGGGTCAAGGATTGACCATTTTGATCAAAGTTGACTTTTTTGTTAGAGATTGGCTTAATGTGTTAATAATTGGTCATTTTGTCAAAAATTGACTATTTTGACCAAAATTGATTTTTTTGGTCAAAAGTTGACCTGTTGGATCAAAGGGTTGGTCATTGGGTCAGAAATTGACCATTTTGACAAAAGTTGACTTTTTAGACAAAAGTTGACTTATTTGGTCAATTGGGTGGTCATTAGGTAAAAAATCGACTATTTTCACCAAAATTGACTTTATTGTCAAAAGTTGACCTATTGGGCCAATGAGTTGATCATTATGAGAAATATTAACTATTTTGACCAAAATTGACTTTTTGGTCAATAATTAACCTGTTGGGTCATTAGGTCAAAGATTGACCATTTTGACCATAGTTGACTTTTTGGTCAAAAGTTGACCGATTGGGCCAATGGGTTGGTCATTGGGTCAAGGATTGACCATTTTGACCAAATTTGACTTTTTATTCAGAGATTGACTTATTGGGTCAATAATTGGTCATATGGTCAAAAATTAACTATTTTGAACAAATTGAATTTGGTCAAAAGTTGACCTATTGGGTCAATGGGGTGTTCATTGAGTCAGAAATTGTCCATTTTGACCAAAGTCGAGTTTTTGGTTAAAAGTTTACATATTCGGTCAATGAAGTGGTCATTAGGTACAAAATTGACTATATTGACAAAAATAGCTTTTTATGGGTTGGTCATTGTGTCATGGATTTACTATTTTGTCTAAAGTTCACTTTTTGGTCAAAAGTTGACCTATTGGGTCAATGGGTTGGTCATTGGGTCAAGGATTGACCATATTGACCAAAGTTGACCTTTCGGTCAGAGATTGACTTATTGGGTCAATAATTGGTCATTCTTTCAAAAATTGACTATTTTTGTCAAATGTTGACCTATTGGGTCTCTAGGTTGGTCATTGGGTCAAGGACTGACCATTTTTACCAAAGTTAACTTTTCGGTCAAAAGTTGACCTATTGGTTAATGGGTTGGTCGTTGGGTTAGAAATTGACCATTTTAACCAAACTTGACTTTTTGGTCAAAAGTTGACCTATTGGGTCAAAGATTTACCATTTTGACCAAAGTTAACTTTTTGGTTAAAGATTGACGTATTGGGTCAATAATATGTCATAAGGTTAATAATTGAATATTTTTACAAAAAATGAATTTTTGGTCAAAACTTAGGCCATTGGGTCAACGGGGTGGTCAATGGGTCATAAATTGACCATTTTGACCAAAAATGACTTTTTTGTAAAATGTTGACCAATTTTGACCAAAATTAAATTTTTGGTCTAAAGTTCACTCATTAGGTCAACGGGGTGGTCATTGGGTCAGAAATTGACTATTTTGATCGAAGTAGACTTTTTGGTCAAAAGTTGACCTATTTGTTCAATGAGTTGGTAATTGGGTCAAAATTTGACCATTTTGAACAAAGATAACTTTTTGGTCAAAAGTTGACCAATTGGGTTAATGGGTTTGTCTTTGGGTCAAAAAATGACCATTTTGACCACAGTTGATTTTTTTTGTCAAAAGTTGAACAATTGAGTCAATGGGTGGTCATCAGGTCAAAAATTGACTATTTTGATCAATATTGACTTTTTAGTCAATTGTTGACCTATTGGGTTAATAGGTTTGTTATTGGGTCAAGGATTAACCATTTTGACCAAAGTTGACTTTTTGGTCAGAGATTAACTTATTAGGTCAATAATTGGTCATTAATTCAAAAGTTGACTGTTTTGACCAAAATTGACTTTTTGGTCAAAAGTTGACTTATTAGGCCAATGGGATAGTCATTGGGTCAATGATTGATTATTTTAACGAAAGTTGACTTTTTGGTCAAAAGTTGACATATTGGGTCAATGAGTTGGTCTTTGGGTCAAGGATTGACCATTTTGACCAAAGTTGACATTTTGATCTGAAATTAACTAATTGTTCATTAGGTCAAAAGTTGACTATTTTGACCAAAATTGAATTTTTGGTTAAAAGTTAACCTAATGGGTGAACGGGGGTGTTCATTGGGTCAGATATTGACCATTTTGACCAAAGTTGACTTTTTAGTTAAAAAGTAGACCTATTTGGTCAATGAGTTGGTAATGTGGTCAAGAATTAACAATTTTGAATAAATATTACTTTTTGTTCAAAAGTTAACCTGTTGGGTCAATGGGTTGGTCATTGGGTTAAAAATTGACCATTTTAACCAAAGTTGACTTTTTGGACAAAGTTGACCATTTGGGTCAATGGGTGTTCATTAGGTAAAAAATTGACTATTTTGACCAAAATTAACTTTTTGGTTAAAAGTTGACTTAGTGGGTCAATGGGTTTATCATTGGGTCAAGGACTGACCATTTTGACCAAAGTTGACTTTTTTGTCAGAGATTAACTTATTCAGTAAATAATTGATCATTAATTAAAAAATTGACTATTTTGACCCAAATTGACTTTTTGGTCAAAAGTTGACCTATTAGGCCAATGATTTGGTCATTTGGTCAAGGATTGATCATCTTGACCAAAGTTGACTTTTTGTTCAAAAGTTGACCTATTGGGTCAATGGCTTGGTCATTAGGTCAAGGATTGACCATTTTGAGCAAAGGTGACTTTTTGGTCAGAGATTAGCTTACTGGTCAATAATTGGTCATTATGTTCAAAATTAAATATTTTGACTAAAATTGACTTTTTGGTCAAAAGTTGACCTATTGGGTCTCTGGTCATTGGGTTAAGAATTGACCATTTTGTCCAAAGTTAACTTTTTGGTCAAAAGTTGACCTATTGAGTCAATGGGTGGGCATCTGGCCAATGATTGACCATTTTGACCAAAGTCGACATTTTGGTCGAGATCGACTTATTGGGTCAATAATCGTCATTAATTCAAAATTGACTATTTTGATCAAAATCGACTATTTGGTCAAAAGTCGACTATTAGACCAATGGATCGGTCATTAGGTAAAGGATTGATCATTTTGACCAAAGTTGACTTTTTGGTCAAAAGTTGACCGATTAGGTCAATGGGTTAGTCATTGGGTCAAGGATTGACCATTTTGGCCAAAGTTAACTTTTCGATCAGAGATTGCCTTACTGGGTAAATAATTGGCCATTAGGTCATAAATAAACTATTTTGACCAAAATTAACTTTTTAGTCAAAAGTTTACCTATTTAGTCAATGGGTTGATCATTGGGTCAAGGATTAACCATTTAGACCAAAGTTGTCTTTTTGGTCAAAGGTTAACCTATTTAGGTGAATGAGGCGGTCATTCGGTCAAAAATTACAAATTCTGAGCAAAATTGAATTTTTAGTAAAAAGTTGACCTATTGGGACATAGGTTGGTCATTGGGTCAAGGATTAACCATTTTGGCTAAAGTTCACTTTTTAATCAAAAGTTAACATTTCGGTTAATGGGTTGGTGATTGGATCAAGGATTGACCTTTTTCACGAAAGTTGACATTTAGGTCATTGTGCTAGAAATTGACCATTTTGACTAAATTTGACTTTTTAGTCAAAAGTTGACCTTTTGGGTCAATAAGGTGGTCATTAGGTTAAAAATCGACAATTTTGACCAAAATCGACTTTTTGTCAAAACTTGTCCTTTTGAGTCAATGAGTTGCTCATTGGGTCAAGGATTGACCATTTTAACCAAAGTTGACCTTCTGGTCAAAAGTTGACCTATTGTGTCAAGGGGTGGTCATTATGTCAAAATTTGACTATTTTGAGCAAAATTGACTTTTTGTTAAAAAGTTGATTTATTGGCTCAATGCATTGGTCATTGGGTCAAGAATTGACCATTTTGACCAAAGTTGACTTTTTGGTCAAAAGTTGACCTATTGGGTCAATGGGTTTGTCATTGGGTCAAAAATAATCATTTTGACCAAAGTTGACTTTTTGGTCAAAGATTGGCTTACTGGGACAATAACTGGTCCGTAGGTCAAAAATTGATTATTTTGACCAAAATTGACTTTTTGGTCAAAAGTTGATCTATTGGGTCAATGGGTTGGTCATTGAGTCGAGGATTGACCACTATGACCAATGTTTTCTTTCTGGTCAAAAGTTAACCTATTTAGGTCAATGAGTTGGTCATTAGGTGAAAATTGAGAATGTTTTAGCAAAATTGTCTTTTTGGTCAAAAGTTGACCTGTTGGGTCAATGGGTTGGTCATTGGGTCAATGATTAACCATTTTGGCCAAAGTTGACTTTTTAGTCAATAGTTAACAAATTGGGTTAATGTGTTGGTCATTGGATTAAGGATTGCCTATTTTCACCAATGTTGACATTTAGGTCATTATGTCAGAAATTGATCATTTTGACCAAATTTGACTTTTTGGTCAAAAGTTGTCATTTTGGGTCTATGACATTAGGTCAATAATTTGTCATTAAGTCAAAAATTTACTATTTTGACCAAAATTGATTTTTTGGTCAAAAGTCGATTTTTTGAGTCGGTGGGCTGGTCATTGAATTAAGGATTTACCATTTTAACCAAAGTTGACTTTTTAGTTAAAAGTTGACCTACTAGGTCAATGGGTGGTCATTAGGTCAAAATTTGACTATTTTGACCAAAATTGACTTTTTGATCAAAAGTTGACCTATTGGGTCAATGAGTTGGTCATTGAGTCATGGTTTGACCATTTTGACTAAAGATGATTTTTTGGTCAAAAGTTGACCTATTGGGTCAATGGGTTGGTCATTGGGTTAGAAATTGACCATTTTGACCAAAGTTGACTTTTTGTTCAAAATTTGACCTATTGGGAAAATGGGGTTTTCATTGGGTCAAAGATTAACCATTTTGACCAAAGTTGACTACTTTTTGGTCAGAGATTGGCTTATTGGGTCAATAATTGGTCATTAGGTCAAAATTGACTATTCTATGCAAAATTAACTTTTTGGGCAAAAGTTGACCTATTGGGTCAACGGGTTGGTCATTGGGTCAAGGTTTAACAATTTTGATCAAAGTTGACTTTTTGGTCTGAAATTGGCTTACTGGGTCAATAATTGGTCATTAGGTAAAAAATTGACTATTTTGACCAACATTAACTTTCTGGACAAAAGTTGACCTATTGGGTCAAAGGTTTGGTCATTGGGTTAAGGATTGACCATTTTGACTAAGGTTGACTTTTTGGTCAAAAGTTGACCTATTAAGTCAATGGGTTGGTCATTGGGTCAAGGAGGACGTTTCACCAAAGTCGACTTTTGGTCAGAGATTGATTTATTGGGTTAAGAATTGGTCATTAGGTCAAAAATTGATTTTTTTGAAAAAAATTAAATTTTTTATAAAAAGTTGACCCATTGGGTCAACGGGGTGGTCATTGGGCCAGATATTAACAATTTTAACCAAAGTTGACTTTTCGCCAAAAAGTCGAATCTATTCGCCAATAAGTAATTGGGTCAAGAATTGACCATTTTGACAGAAGATGACTTTTTGTTAAAATTTAATCTATTGGGTCAATGAGTTGGTCATTGGGTAAAAAATTGACCATTTTAACCAAAGTGACTTTTAGGTCAAAAGTTGACCTATTGAGTCAATGGGTGGTCATTAGGTCAAAAATTGACAATTTTGACAAAAATTAACTTTTTGGTCAAAAGTCGACCTATCGGGTCAATGGGTCCGTTATCGGGTCAAGAATTGTCCATTTTGACCAAAATCGACTTTTGGTCGAGATCGACTTATCGGGTCAATAATCGTCATTAGGTCAAAAATCGACTATTTTGACCAAAATTAAATTTTTGGTCATAAGTTAACTCATTGGGTCAACGAGGAGGTCATTGGGTCAGAAATTCACCATTTTGACCAAAGTTGACTTTTTTGTAAAAGTTGACATATTTGGTCAATGAGTTGGTAATTGTGTCAAGAATTGTCCGTTTTGACCATAGATGACTTTTTTGGTCAAAAGTTGAGCTATTGGGTCAATGGGATGGTCATTAGGTCAAAAATTGACCATTTTGACTAAAGTTGACTTTTTGGTTAAATGTTGACCTAATGGGTCAATGGGTGGTCATTCGGTCAAAAATTAACTATTTTGACAAAAATTGACTTTTTGGTCAAAAGTTGACCTATCGAGTCAATGAGTTTGTCATTGGGTTAAGGATTAAACATTTTGACCAAAGTTGACTTTTTCGTCAGAGATTGACTTATTTGGTCAATAATTGGTCATTGATTCAAAAATTGACTATATTGACCAAAATTGACTATTAGGTCAAAAGTTGACTCTATTAGAGCCAATGGGCTCGGTATTTAGGTCAAGGATCGATCATTTTGACAAAAGTCGACTTTTGGTCAAAAGTCGACGTATTGTGTCAATGGGTCGGTCATTGGGTCGAAGGATCGACAATTTTGACCAAAGTTCAATTTTTGATCAAGGATCGGCTTATCAGTCAATAATCGGTCATTAGTAAAAAATCGACTATTTTTAACAAAGTTTATTTTTGGTCAAAAGTCGACCTATCAGAGTCAATGGTCGGTCATTGCGTCAATGATCGACCATTTCGACCAAGGTTGACTTTTGGTCAAAAGTCGACCTATCAGTCATCGGGTCATGGATCGACCATTTCGACTAAAGTCGACTTTTTGGTTAGAGATTAACTTACCGGTTCAATAATTGGTCGAAAGTTCAAAAATCGATTATTTTGAAAAAATTAAATTTTTGGTTAAAAGTTGACCCATCGAGTCAATCTAGGTAGTCATTGAGTCGAAATCGACCATTTTAACCAAAGTCGACTTTTTAGTCAAAGTTGACCAATTGAAGTCAATGAGTTGGTAACCATTTTGACCGAAGAAGACTTTTTGGTCGAAATTTGATCTATTGGATCAATGGGTTGGTCATTGGGTCAAAAATTGACTATTTTGCCCAAAATAGACTTTTTTGTCAAAAGTTGACCTATTGGGTTAATGGGTTGGTCATTGGGTCAATGATTGACCATTTTGACCAATGTTGACTTTTTGGTTAAAAGTTGACCTATTGGGTCATTGGGTCAAGGATTGACCATTTTGATCGAAGTCGACGTTTTGATCGGAGATCGACTTCATCGGGTCAATATTCGGTCGTTAGGTCAAAAATTGATTATTTTGACAAAAATTAAATTTTTATTCAAAAGTTAACCTATCAGTGAACGGGGCATCATTGGGTCGACTCGACCATTTTGACCAAAGTTGACTTTTTAGTAAAAAGTCGACATTTTTAATCAATGAGTTAGTATTTAGGACAATAATCGACCATTTTGATCAAAGATTACTTTCTTGGTCGTTTGTTGAACTATCGGGTCAATGTGTTACTATCGGGTCAAAATCGACTATTTCGACTAAAATCGCTTTTTGGTTAAAAGTCGACTCTATTGGATCAATGAATGGTAAATAGGTAAAAAATCGACAATTTAGACCAAAGTCGACTTTTGGTCGAGATCGACTTATCAGGTCAATAATCGATCATTAATTCAAAAATTAACTATTTCGACCAAAATTAACTTTTCGGTCAAATGTCGAATCTATTAGACCAAAGTCGACTTTTGTCAAAAGTCGACCTATCGGGTCAATGGGTCGGTCATCGGGTCAAAGATTGACCATTTTCGCCAAAGTTGACTTTTTGACCAAAATTGTCTTTTTGGTTAAAAGTTTACATATTGGGTCAACGGGGAGGTTAATGGGTCAGAAATTGGTCATTTTGACCAAAGTTGACTTTTTGGTCAAAAGTTGACTTATTTGGTGAATAGGTTGGTAATTGTGTCAAGAATTGACCATTTTGACCAAAGATGAGTTTTTTGGTCAAAAGTTGACCCATTAGGTCAATGGGTTGGTCATTGGGACAAAAAATGACCATTTTGACGAAAGTTGACTTTTTGGTCAAAAGTCGACTCTATTAGGTCCTCGGTGATTATTAGGTCAAAAATCGACTATTTTGACGAAAATCGACTTTTTAGTCAAAAGTCGACCAATCGGGTCAATGAGTTTGTCATTGGGTCATGGATCGATCATTTTGACCAAAGTCGACTTTTTGTCGAGACTAACTTATTGGGTCAATAATCGGTCATTAATTCAAAAATCGCCTATTTTTATCAAAATTGATATTTTGGTCAAAAGTCGTCCTATTAGGCCAATGGGTTGGTCATCGGGTCAGGATTGATCATTTTGAGTAAAGTCGACATTTTGGTTAAAAGTCGACCTATTGCGTCAATGGATTCGTCATCGGGTCAAGGATCGACCATTTCGACCAAAGTTAACTTTTCGGTCAGTATGGCTTACTAATTCAATAATTTTTCATTAAGTCAAAAATTGACTATTTTTACCAAAATTGACTTTTTTTGTCAAATGTTGACCTATTGGGTCAATGCGTTGGTCATTCGATCAAGGATTAAACATTTTGACCAAAGTTGTCTTTTTGGTCGAAAGTCGACTCATCGGATCAATGAGTTGGTCATTGGGTCAAGAATTGACCATTTTGACCAAAGTTGACTTTTTGGTCAGTGATTGACTTATTGGGGCAATAATTGGTCATTATGTTAAAAATTGATTATTTTGACCAAAATTAAATTTTTTTCAAAAGTTAACCCATTGAATCAACGGGGTGGTCATTAGGTCAGAAATTGACCATTATGACCAAAGTTGACTTTTGGTCAAAAGTCGACCTATTCGGTCAATGAGTTGGTAATCGGGTCAAGAATTGACCATTTTGACCGAAGACGACATTTTGGTCCAAAGTTGATCTATCAGGTCAATGAGTCTGGTCATTGGGTAAAAATCGACCATTTTCACCAAAGTTTACTTTTCGGTCAAAAGTCGAACTATTGTGTCAATGGGTGGTCATTAGAAACAAAAAAGACTATTTTGACCAAAATTATCGTTTTGGTCGAAAGTCGATCTATCAGGCAATGGGTTTGTTATCGAGTCAAGGGTTTACCATTTTGACCAAAGTCGACTTTTTGTTCTGAGATCGACTTCATGGGTCAATAATCGGTCATTAATTCAAAATTGACAATTTTTGTCATTAGGTCAAAAATTAATTATTTTGACCAAAATTAAATTTTGGTCAAAAGTTTACCTAATTGGTGAAAGATCATCAGGTCGAAATTAACCATTTTCGACTAAAGTCAATTTTTTTGTCAAATGTCGACATATATGGTCAATGAGTTAGTAATCAGGTCAAGAATTGATCATTTTGACTAAAGATGGCTTTTTAGTCAAAAATCGACTTATTGGGTCAATGGGCTTGTCTTTGGGTAAAATCGACAATTTTGACCAAAGTCGACTTTTTGGTCAAAAGTCAATCCATTAGGTCAATGGGTGGTCATTAGGTCAAAAATTGATTATCTTGACCAAAATTAACTTTTCGTCAAAAATCGACCTATCGGGTCGAGTTTGCCATCAGGTCAACAATCGACCATTTTGACCAAAGTTGACTTTTTGGTCAGAGATCGATTTATCGGGTCAATAATTGGTCATTAATTCAAAAATTGACTATTTTGGTCATTAGGTCAAAAATTAATTATTTTGACCAAAATTAAATTTTTGGCCAAAACTTGACCCTATGGGTGAACTGGGTTGATCATTGGGTCAGAAATTGACCATTTTGAACAAAGTTGACTTTTTGGTCAAAAATTGACATATTTGGTCAATGAGTTAGTAATTGGGCAAGAATCGACCATTTTGATGTAAGATGGCTTTTTAGTCAAAAGTTGGCATATCGGATCAATGGGTTGGTCTACCGGGTCGAGAATCGACCATTTTGACCACAGTTGACTTTTGATCAAAAATTGACCTATTGGGTCAATGGGTGGTCATTAATTAAAAAATTGACTATTTTGACCAAAATTGACGTTTTGGTCAAAAGTTGATCTATTAGGTCAATGGGTTGGTCATTGGATCAAGGATTGACCATTTTTACAAAAGTTAACTTTTTGGTCAGTGATTGACTTAGTGGGTCAATAATTGGTCATTAGGTCAAAATCGATTATTTTGACCAAAATTAAATTTTTGGTCAAAAGTCGACCCATCGGGTCAACGGGTGGTCATTGGGTCGAAATCGACCGTTATGAACAAAGTCGACTTCTGTCAAAAGTCGATCGTTTGGTCAATGAGTAAGTAATTGGCTAGAATCGACCATTTTGACCGAAGTCGACTTTTGGTCAAAAGATGATCTATCAGGTCAATGACTTTGTCATTAGGTAAAAAATTAGCCATTTTGACCAAAGTCGACTTTCACGGTCAAAAGTCAACTTTTTTGTCAATGGATGGTCATTAGTGTCAAAAATCGACTATTTTGACTAAAATTATTTTTTCGTCAAAAGTCGACTTTACTAGGGCAATGGGTTTGCTCGTTATGGTCGAGGTCGATCATTTTGACCAAGGTTAAATTTTTGGTTAGAGATCGACTTATCGGGTCAAAATCGGTCATTAATTAAAAGTTTTACTTATTTTGCTCTAAAGTCGAACCATCAGATCAATGAGGTCGTCAATTAGTCGAATTGACCATTTTGACTAAAGTCGCTTTTTGGTTAAAAGTTGAAATATTTGGTCAAAGAGTTGGTAATTGGGTCAAGAATTGACCATTTTGACCAAAGATGACTTTTTAGTCAAAAGTTGACCTATTGGGTCAATTGGTTGGTCATTAGGTCAAAAATTGACAATTTTGACCAAAGTTGACTTTTTAATCAAAAGTTGACCTATTGGGTCAACGGGTGGTCATTAGGTCAAAAATTAACTATTTTGACCAAAATTAACTTTTTGGTCAAAAATTGATCTATAGGGTTAATGGGTTTGTCATTGGGTCAAGGATTAACCATTTTGACCAAAGTTAATTTTTTGGTGAGAGATTGACTTATTGGGTCCATAATTAGTCATTAGGTCAAAAATTGACTACTTTGACCAAAATTGATTTTTTGGTCAAAAGTCGACCTATTAAAGCTAATCATTGGTCATTGGGTCAAGGATTCATCATTTTGACCAAAATTGAGTCTTTGGTCAAAGTCGACTATCGAGTCAATGGGTCAGTCATCGGGTCAAGGATTTTCCATTTCGACTAAAGTTTACTTTTTGGTCAGAGATTGGCTTACTGGGTCAATAATTGGTCATTATGTCAAAAATTGACTATTTTGACAAAAAATGACCGTTTTGACCAAAATTAACTTTTTGGTCAAAAGTTGATCTATTGGGTCAATGGGTTATCATTAAGCAAAAAATTTACAATTTTGACCAAAATTGAGTTTTTGGTCAAAAGTTGACCTATTGGGTCAATGGGTTTGTCATTGGGTCAAGGATTAACCATTTTGACAAAAGTTGACTTTTTGGCCAGAGATTGACTTATGTGGTCAATAATTGGTCATTAATTCAAAATCTGACTATTTTAACCAAAATTGACTTTTTGGTCAAAAGTTGACATATCATGCCATTGGGTTGGTCAATAGGCCAAGGATTGATCATTTTGACTATAGTTGACTTATTAATCAAAAGTTGACATATTGGGTCAATGGGTTGGTCATTGGGTCAAGGATTGACCATTTTGATCAAAGTTGACTTTTTGGTTAGAGATTGGCTTAATGTGTTAATAATTGGTCATTTTGTCAAAAATTGACTATTTTGACCAAAATTGATTTTTTTGGTCAAAAGTTGACCTGTTGGATCAAAGGGTTGGTCATTGGGTCAGAAATTGACCATTTTGACAAAAGTTGATTTTTAGACAAAAGTCGACTTATTTGGTCAATTGGGTGGTCATTTGGTAAAAAATCGACTATTTTCACCAAAATTGACTTTATTGTCAAAAGTTGACTTATCAGACAATGAGTTGATCATTATGTGAAATATTAACTATTTCGACCAAAATCGACTTTTTCGTCAATAATTAACCTGTTGGTCATTAGGTCAAAGATCGACCATTTTGACCATAGTTGACTTTTGGTCAAAAGTTGACCGATCGAGCTAATGGGTTGGTCATCGGGTCAAGGATCGACCATTTTGACTCAAATTTGACTTTTTATTCAGAGATTGACTTATCGGGTCAATAATCGGTCATATGGTCAAAATTAACTATTTTCAACAAATCGAATTTGGTCAAAAGTCAGTCTATTGGGTCAATGGGATGTTCATCGAGTCGAAATTGTCCATTTTGACCAAAGTCGAGTTTTTGGTTAAAAGTTTACATATTCGGTCAATGAAGTGGTCATTAGGTACAAAATTGACTATATTGACAAAAATAGCTTTTTGGTCAAATGTTGACCTATTGTGTCAATGGGTTGGTCATTGTGTCATGGATTTACTATTTTGTCTAAAGTTCACTTTTTGGTCAAAAGTTGACCTATTGGGTCAATGGGTTGGTCATTGGGTCAAGGATTGACCATATTGACCAAAGTCGACCTTTCGATCGAGATCGACTTATTGGGTCAATAATTGGTCATTCTTTCAAAAATTGACTATTTTGGTCAAAAGTTGACCTATTGGGTCTCTAGGTTGGTCATTGGGTCAAGGACTGACCATTTTGACCAAAGTTAACTTTTTGGTCAAAAGTTGACCTATTGGTTAATGGGTTGGTCGTTGGGTTAGAAATTGACCATTTTAACCAAACTTGACTTTTTGGTCAAAAGTTAACCTATTGGGTCAAAGATTTACCATTTTGACCAAAGTTAACTTTTTGGTTAAAGATTGACGTATTGGGTCAATAATATGTCATAAGGTTAATAATTGAATATTTTTACAAAAATTGAATTTTTGGTCAAAACTTAGGCCATTGGGTCAACGGGGTGGTCAATGGGTCATAAATTGACCATTTTGACCAAAAATGACTTTTTTGTAAAATGTTGACTAATTTTAACCAAAATTAAATTTTTGGTCTAAAGTTCACTCATTAGGTCAACGGGGTGGTCATTGGGTCAGAAATTGACTATTTTGATCGAAGTAGACTTTTTGGTCAAAAGTTGACCTATTTGTTCAATGAGTTGGTAATTGGGTCAAAATTTGACCATTTTGAACAAAGATAACTTTTTGGTCAAAAGTAGACCAATTGGGTTAATGGGTTCGTTCTTTGGGTCAAAAATGACCATTTTGACCACAGTTGATTTTTTTGTCAAAAGTTGAACAATTGAGTCAATGGGTGGTCATTAGGTCAAAAATTGACTATTTTGACCAATATTTACTTTTTAGTCAAATGTTGACCTATTGGGTTAATAGGTTTGTTATTGGGTCAAGGATTAACCATTTTGACCAAAGTTGACTTTTTGGTCAGAGATTAACTTATTAGGTCAATACTTGGTCATTAATTCAAAGTCTGATCGTTTCGACCAAAATTGATTTTTTGGTCAAAAGTTGACTTATTAGGCGAATGGGTTAGTCATTGGGTCAATGATTGATTATTTTAACCAAAGTTGACTTTTTGGTCAAAAGTTGACATATTGGGTCAATGGGTTGGTCTTTGGGTCAAGGATTGACCATTTTGACCAAAGTTGACATTTTGATCTGAAATTAACTAATTGTTCATTAGGTCAAAAGTTGACTATTTTGACCAAAATTGAATTTTTGGTTAAAAGTTAACCTAATGGCTGAACGGGGGTGTTCATTGGGTCAGATATTGACCATTTTGACCAAAGTTGACTTTTTAGTTAAAAAGTAGACCTATTTGGTCAATGAGTTGGTAATGTGGTCAAGAATTAACAATTTTGAATAAATATTACTTTTTGTTCAAAAGTTAACCTATTGGGTCAATGGGTTGGTCATTGGATTAAAAATTGACCATTTTAACCAAAGTTGACTTTTTGGACAAATTTGACCAATTAGGTCAATGGGTGTTCATTAGGTAAAAAATTGACTATTTTGACCAAAATTGACTTTTTAGTTAAAAGTTGACTTAGTGGGTCAATGGGTTTATCATTGGGTCAAGGACTGACCATTTTGACCAAAGTTGACTTTTTGGTCAGAGATTAACTTATTCAGTAAACAATTGATCATTAATTAAAAAATTGACTATTTTGACCCAAATTGACTTTTTGGTCAAAAGTTGACCTATTAGGCCAATGATTTGGTCATTGGGTCAAGGATTGATCATCTTGACCAAAGTTGACTTTTTGTTCAAAAGTTGACCAATTGGGTCAATGGCTTGGTCATTTGGTCAAGGATTGACCATTTTGAGCAAAGGTGACTTTTTGGTCAGAGATTAGCTTACTGGTCAATAATTGGTCATTATGTTCAAAATTAAATATTTTGACTAAAATTGACTTTTTGGTCAAAAGTTGACCTATTGGGTCTCTGGGATGGTCATTGGGTTAAGAATTGACCATTTTGTCCAAAGTTAACTTTTTGGTCAAAAGTTGACCTATCGAGTCAATGGGTTGGCATCTGGCCAATGATTGACCATTTTGACCAAAGTTGACTTTTTGGTCAGAGATTGACTTATTGGGTCAATAATCTGTCATTAATTCAAAAATTGACTATTTTGACCAAAATTGACTATTTGGTCAAAAGCTGACCTATTAGACCAATGGATTGGTCATTAGGTAAAGGATTGATCATTTTGACCAAAGTTGACTTTTTGGTCAAAAGTTGACCGATTAGGTCAATGGGTTAGTCATTGGGTCAAGGATTGACCATTTTGGCCGAAGTTAACTTTTTGATCAGAGATTGCCTTACTGGATAATTAATTGGCCATTAGGTCAAAAATAAACTATTTTGACCAAAATTAACTTTTTAGTCAAAAGTTTACTTATTTAGTCAATGAGTTGATCATTGGGTCAAGGATTAACCATTTAGACCAAAGTTGTCTTTTTGGTCAAAGGTTGACCTATTTAGGTGAATGAGGCGGTCATTCGGTCAAAAATTACAAATTCTGAGTAAAATTGAATTTTTAGTAAAAAGTTGACCTATTGGGACATGGGTTGGTCATTGGGTCAAGGATTAACCATTTTGGCTAAAGTTCACTTTTTAATCAAAAGTTAACAAATTGGGTCAATGGGTTGGTCATTGGATCAAGGATTGACCATTTTCACAAAAGTTGACATTTAGGTCATTGTGCTAGAAATTGACCATTTTGACTAAATTTGACTTTTTGGTCAAAAGTTGACCTTTTGGGTCAATAAGGTGGTCATTAGGTTAAAAATTGACAATTTTGACCAAAATTGACTTTTTTGTCAAAAGTTGTCCTTTTGAGTCAATGAGTTGCTCATTGGGTCAAGGATTGACCATTTTAACCAAAGTTGACCTTCTGGTCAAAAGTTGACCTATTGGGTCAAGGGGTGGTCATTATGTCAAAATTTTACTATTTTGACCAAAATTGACTTTTTGTTAAAAAGTCTATTTATTGGCTCAATGCATTGGTCATTGGGTCAAGAATTGACCATTTTGACCAAAGTTGACTTTTTGGTCAAAAGTTGACCTATCGGGTCAATGGGTAAGTAATTAGGTCAAAATTTGACTATTTTGATCAAAATTGACTTTTTGGACAAAAGTTGACCTATTGGATCATATGGTTGGTCATTGGGTCAGAAATTGACCGTTTTGATGAAAGTTGACTTTTTGGTCAACATTTGACCTATTGGATCAATGGGTTGGTCAATGGGTCAAAAATTGACCATTTTGACCAAAGTTGACTTTTTGGTCAAAAGTCGACCTATTGGGTCAATGGGCTCATTATTGGGTCAAAATTAACCATTTTGACCAAAGTCAATTTTTGGTCAAAGATCAGCTTCATCGGATAATAACCGGTCCTTAGGTCAAAAATTGATTATTTTGAACAAAATTGACTTTTTGGTCAAAAGTTGATCTATCGGGTCAATGGGTTGGTCATTGAGTCAAGGATTGACCACTTTGACCAAAGTTTTCTTTCTGGTCAAAAGTTAACCTATTTAGGTCAATGAGTTGGTCATTAGGTCAAAATTGAGAATGTTTTAGCAAAATTGTCTTTTTGGTCAAAAGTTGACCTGTTGGGTCAATGGGTTGGTCATTGGGTCAATGATTAACCATTTTGGCCAAACTTGACTTTTTAGTCAATAGTTGACAAATTGGGTTAATGTGTTGGTCATTGGATTAAGGATTGCCCATTTTCACCAATGTTGACATTTAGGTCATTATGTCAGAAATTGATCATTTTGACCAAATTTGACTTTTTGGTCAAAAGTTGTCATTTTGGGTCTATGACATTAGGTCAATAATTTGTCATTAAGTTAAAAATTTACTATTTTGACCAAAATTGATTTTTTGGTCAAAAGTAAATCTATTGAGTCGGTGGGCTGGTCATTGAATTAAGGATTTACCATTTTAACCAAAGTTGACTTTTTGGTTAAAAGTTGACCTATTGGGTCATTGGGTGGTCATTAGGTCGAAATTGATTATTTTGACCAAAATTGACTTTTTGGTCAAAAGTTGACCTATTGGGTCAATGAGTTGGTCATTGAGTCATGGTTTGACCATTTTGACTAAAGATGACTTTTTGGTCAAAAGTTGACCTATTGGGTCAGTGGGTTGGTCATTGGGTTAGAAATTGATCATTTTGACCAAAGTTGACTTTTTGTTCAAAATTTGGCCTATTGGGTAAATGGGTTTTTCATTGGGTCAAAGATTAACCATTTTGACCAAAGTTGACTACTTTTTGGTCACAGATTGGCTTAGTGGGTCTATAATTGGTCATTAGGTCAAAAATTGACTATGCTATGCAAAATTGACTTTTTGGGCAAAAGTTGACCTATTGGGTCAACGAGTTGGTCATTGGGTCAAGGTTTAACAATTTTGATCAAAGTTGACTTTTTGGTCCGAGATTGGCTTACTGGGTCAATAATTGGTCATTAGGTAAAAAATTGACTTTTTTGACCAACATTAACTTTCTGGACAAAAGTTAACCTATTGGGTCAAAGGTTTGGTCATTGGGTCAAGGATTGACCATTTTGACTAAGGTTGACTTTTTGGTCAAAAGTTGACCTATTGAGTCAATGAGTTGGTCATTGGGTCAACGAGGACAGTTTTGACCAAAGTTCACTTTTTGGTCAGAGATTGATTTATTGGGTCAAGAATTGGTCATTAGGTCAAAAATTGATTTTTTTGATAAAAAATAAATTTTTTATAAAAGGTTGACCCATTGGGTTAACGGGGTGGTCATTGGGCCAGAAATTAACAATTTTAACCAAAGTTGACCTATTTGGCCAATAAGTAATTGGGTCAAGAATTTACCATTTTGACAGAAATGACTTTTTGTCAAAATTTAATCAATTGGGTCAATGAGTTGGTCATTGGGTCAAAAATTGACCATTTTAACCAAAGTGACTTTTAGGTCAAAAGTCGACTTATCGGGTCAATGGGTCGTCATTAGATCAAAAATCGACAATTTTGATTAAAATTAACTTTTTGGTCAAAAGTCGACCTATTGGGTCAATGGGTTCCATCATTAGGTCGAGAATTGTCCATTTTGACCAAAGTCGACTTTTTGGTCGGAGATTGACTTATTGGGTCAATAATCGGTCATTAGGTCAAAAATCGATTATTTCGACCAAAATTAAATTTTTGGTCATAAGTTAACTCATTGGGTCAACGAGGAGGTCATTGGGTCAGAAATTCACCATTTTGACCAAAGTTGACTTTTTTGTAAAAGTTGACATATTTGGTCAATGAGTTGGTAATTGTGTCAAGAATTGTCCGTTTTGACCAGAGATGACTTTTTTGGTCAAAAGTTGAGCTATTGGGTCAATGGGATGGTCATTAGGTCAAAAATTGACCATTTTGACAAAAGTTGACGTATTGTGTCAATGGGTTGGTCATTGGGCCAAGGATTGACAATTTTGACCAAAGTTCAATTTTTGGTCAAGGATTGGCTTATTGGAGTCAATAATTGGTCATTAGGTAAAAAATTGACTATTTTTAACAAAGTTTACTTTTTGGTCAAAAGTTGACCTATTGGGTCAATGGGTTGGTCATTGCGTCAATGATTGACCATTTTGACCAAGGTTGAGTTTTTGGTCAAAAGTTGACCTATTGGGTCATTGGGTCATTGGGTCATGGATTGACCATTTTGACTAAAGTTGACTTTTTGGTTAGAGATTAACTTACTGGGTCAATAATTGGTCGAAAGTTCAAAATTTGATTATTTTGAAAAAAATTAAATTTTTGGTTAAAAGTTGACCCATTGAGTCAACGGGGTGGTCATTGAGTCAGAAATTGACCATTTTAACCAAAGTTGACTTTTTAGTCAAAGTTGACCAATTAGGTCAATGAGTTGGTAACCATTTTGACCGAAGAAGACTTTTTGGTCGAAATTTGATCTATTGGATCAATGGGTTGGTCATTGGGTCAAAAATTGACTATTTTGCCCAAAATAGACTTTTTTGTCAAAAGTTGACCTATTGGGTTAATGGGTTGGTCATTGGGTCAATGATTGACCATTTTGACCAATGTTGACTTTTTGGTTAAAAGTTGACCTATTGGGTCTTTGGGTCAAGGATTGACCATTTTGACTGAAGTTGACGTTTTGATCAGAGATTGACTTACTCAGGTCAATATTTGGTCGTTAGAGTCAGAAATTGATTATTTCGACAAAAATTAAATTTTTATTCAAAAGTTAACCCATCGGGTGAACGTGGTCATCATTGTGGCCGACTCGACCATTTTGACCAAAGTTGACTTTTTAGTAAAAAGTTGACATTTTTAATCAATGAGTTGGTATTTGGGACAATAATTGACCATTTTGATCAAAGATTACTTTCTTGGTCGTTTGTTGAACTATTGGGTCAATGTGTTAGTCATTGGGTCAAAAATTGACTATTTTGACTAAAATTGGCTTTTTGGTTAAAAGTTGACCTATTGGATCAATGGGTGGTAAATAGGTAAAAAATTGACAATTTAGACCAAAGTTGACTTTTTGGTCAGAGATTGACTTATTGGGTCAATAATTGATCATTAATTCAAAAATTAACTATTTTGACCAAAATTAACTTTTTGGTCAAATGTTGACCTATTAGACCAAAGTTGACTTTTTGTCAAAAGTTGACCTATTGGGTCAATGGGTTGGTCATTGGGTCAAAGATTGACCATTTTCGCCAAAGTTGACTTTTTGACCAAAATTGTCTTTTTGGTTAAAAGTTTACATATTGGGTCAACGGGGAGGTTAATGGGTCAGAAATTGGTCATTTTGACCAAAGTTGACTTTTTGGTCAAAAGTTGACTTATTTGGTGAATAGGTTGGTAATTGTGTCAAGAATTGACCATTTTGACCAAAGATGAGTTTTTTGGTCAAAAGTTGACCCATTAGGTCAATGGGTTGGTCATTGGGACAAAAAATGACCATTTTGACGAAAGTTGACTTTTTGGTCAAAAGTTGACCTATTAGGTCCTTGGGTGATTATTAGGTCAAAAATTGACTATTTTGACGAAAATTGACTTTTTAGTCAAAAGTTGACCAATTGGGTCAATGGGTTTGTCATTGGGTCATGGATTGATCATTTTGACCAAAGTTGACTTTTTGTCAGAGACTAACTTATTGGGTCAATAATTGGTCATTAATTCAAAAATTGCCTATTTTTATCAAAATTGATATTTTGGTCAAAAGTTGCCCTATTAGGCCAATGGGTTGGTCATTGGGTCAAGGATTGATCATTTTGAGCAAAGTTGACATTTTGGTTAAAAGTTGACCTATTGCGTCAATGGATTCGTCATTGGGTCAAGGATTGACCATTTTGACCAAAGTTAACTTTTTGGTCAGATTGGTTTACTAATTCAATAATTTTTCATTAAGTCAAAAATTGACTATTTTTACCAAAATTGATTTTTTTGTCAAATGTTGACCTATTGGGTCAATGCGTTGGTCATTCGGTCAAGGATTAAACATTTTGACCAAAGTTGTCTTTTTGGTCGAAAGTTGACCTATTGGATCAATGAGTTGGTCATTGGGTCAAGAATTGACCATTTTGACCAAAGTTGACTTTTTGGTCAGTGATTGGCTTATTGGGGCAATAATTGGTCATTATGTCAAAAATTGATTATTTTGACCAAAATTAAATTTTTTTTCAAAAGTTAACCCATTGAATCAACGGGGTGGTCATTAGGTCAGAAATTGACCATTATGACCAAAGTTGACTTTTGGTCAAAAGTTGACCTATTTGGTCAATGAGTTGGTAATTGGGTCAAGAATTGACCATTTTGACCGAAGATGACTTTTTGGTCCAAAGTTGATCTATTGGGTCAATGAGTTGGTCATTGGGTAAAAAATTGACCATTTTGACCAAAGTTTATTTTTTGGTCAAAAGTTGAACTATTGTGTCAATGGGTGGTCATTAGAAACAAAAAAGACTATTTTGACCAAAATTATCGTTTTGGTCGAAAGTTGACCTATTGGGCAATGGGTTTGTCATTGAGTCAAGGGTTTACCATTTTGACCAAAGTTGACTTTTTGTTCGGAGATTGACTTGTTGGGTCAATAATTGGTCATTAATTCAAAAATTGACAATTCTTGTCATTAGGTCAAAAATTAATTATTTTGACCAAAATTAAATTTTTGGTCAAAAGTTTACCCAATTGGTGAAAGATCATTGGGTCAGAAATTAACCATTTTGACCAAAGTTGACTTTTTGGTCAAAAGTTGACATATATGGTCAATGAGTTGGTAATTGGGTCAAGAATTGATCATTTTGACTAAAGATGGCTTTTTAGTCAAAAATTGACCTATTGGGTCAATGGGTTGGTCTTTGGGTAAAAAATTGACAATTTTGACCAAAGTTGACTTTTTGGTCAAAAGTTGACCCATTGGGTCAATGGGTGGTCATTAGGTCAAAAATTGATTATCTTGACCAAAATTAACTTTTTGGTCAAAAATTAACCTATTGGGTCGAGTTTGTCATTGGGTCAGCAATTGACCATTTTGACCAAAGTTGACTTTTTGGTCAGAGATTGATTTATTGGGTCAATAATTGGTCATTAATTCAAAAATTGACTATTTTGGTCATTAGGTCAAAAATTAATTATTTTGACCAAAATTAAATTTTTTGCCAAAACTTGACCCTATGGGTGAATTGGGTTGATCATTGGGTCAGAAATTGACCATTTTGAACAAAGTTGACTTTTTGGTCAAAAGTTGACATATTTGGTCAATGAGTTAGTAATTGGGCCAAGAATTGACCATTTTGACTAAAGATGGCTTTTTAGTCAAAAGTTGACATATTGGATCAATGGGTTGGTCTGTGGGTCAGAAATTGACCATTTTGACCACAGTTGACTTTTGATCAAAAATTGACCTATTGGGTCAATGGGTGGTCATTACGTAAAAAATTGACTATTTTGACCAAAATTGACGTTTTGGTCAAAAGTGGATCTATTAGGTCAATGGGTTGGTCATTGGATCAAGAATTGACCATTTTTACCAAAGTTTACTTTTTGGTCAGTGATTGACTTATTGGGTCAATAATTGGTCATTAGGTCAAAAACTGATTATTTTGACCAAAATTAAATTTTTGGTCAAAAGTTGACCCATTGGGTCAACTGGGTGGTCATTGGGTCAGAAATTGACCGTTATGAACAAAGTTGACTTCTTGGTGAAAAGTTGACCGTTTGGTCAATGAGTAAGTAATTGGGTTAGAATTGACCATTTTGACCGAAGTTGACTTTTTGGTCAAAAGATGATCTATTGGGTCAATGACTTTGTCATTAGGTAAAAAATTAGCCATTTTGACCAAAGTTGACTTTCTGGTCAAAAGTTGACCTTTTTTGTCAATGGGTGGTCATTAGGTCAAAAATTGACTATTTTGACCAAAATTATTTTTTTCGTCAAAAGTTGACCTATTGGGCAATGGGTTTGTCGTTTGGTCAAGGGTTGATCAATTTGACCAAAGTTAAATTTTTGGTTAGAGATTGACTTATTGGGTCAATAATTGGTCATTAATTCAAAATTTTACTATTTTGCTCTAAAGTTGAACCATTGGGTCAATAGGGTCGTCAATGGGTCAGAAATTGACCATTTTGACCAAAGTTGACTTTTTCGTCAAAAGTTGAAATATTTGGTCAAAGAGTTGGTAATTGGGTCAAGAATTGACCATTTTGACCAAAGATGACTTTTTAGTCAAAAGTTGACCTATTGGGTCAATTGGTTGTCATTAGGTCAAAATCGACAATTTTCGACCAAAGTTGACTTTTTAATCAAAAGTCGACCTATCAGATCAATGGATCAGTCATTGGGTCAAAAATAAACTATTTCCACCAAAATTAACTTTTTGGTCAAAAATCGACTCTATAGGGTTAATTGGCTCATTATCGGGTCAAGGATTAACCATTTCGACCAAAGTTAATTTTTAGTGAGAGATCGACTTATTGGGTCAATAATTCGTCATTAGGTCAAAATCGACTACTTCGACTAAAGTTTATTTTTGGTCAAAAGTCGACTCTATTAGGCTAATGGTTAGTCATTGGGTCAAGGATTCGATCATTTGACTAAAGTCGAGTCTTCGGTCAAAGTTGACCTATTGGGTCAATGGGTTGGTCATTGGGTCAAGGATTTTCCATTTTGACTAAAGTTTACTTTTTGGTCAGAGATTGGCTTACTGGGTCAATAATTGGTCATTATGT
Source organism: Papilionanthe hookeriana x Papilionanthe teres (assembly GCA_022702705.1). Lineage (NCBI taxonomy): Eukaryota > Viridiplantae > Streptophyta > Magnoliopsida > Asparagales > Orchidaceae > Papilionanthe > Papilionanthe hookeriana x Papilionanthe teres. Next base: position 70,195,511 of record CM040431.1, read on the forward strand.
CAAAAATTGACTATTTTGACAAAAAATTACCGTTTTGACCAAAATTAACTTTTTGGTCAAAAGTTGATCTATTGGGTCAATGGGTTGTCATTAGGCAAAAATTAACTATTTTGACTAAAATTGAGTTTTGGGTCAAAAGTCGACCTATTAGGTCAATGGGTTTATTATCGGGTCAAGGATTAACCATTTTTGACCAAAGTCGACTTTTTGGCCAGAGATCGACTTATGTGGTCAATAATTGGTCATTAATTCAAAATCCGACTATTTTAACCAAAATCGACTTTTTGGTCAAAAGTTGACATATCATGCTATCGGTCGGTCAATAGGCCAAGGATTGATCATTTTGACTATAGTCGACTTATTAATCAAAAGTCGACATATCGGGTCAATGGGTCGGTCATCAGGTCAAGGATCGACCATTTCGATCAAAGATGACTTTTTGTTAGAGATTGGCTTAATGTGTTAATAATTGGTCATTTTGTCAAAAATTAACTATTTTGACCAAAATTGATTTTTTTGGTCAAAGGTTGACATATTGGATCAATGGGTTGGTCATTGGGTCAAAGATTGACCATTTTGACAAAAGTTGACATTTTCGTACAAAAGTCGACTTATTTGGTCAATGGGTGGTCATTAGGTCAAAAATCGACTATTTTCACCAAAATTGACTTTATTGTCAAAAGTCGACCTATCGGGCCAATGAGTTGTCATTATGTGAAAAATTAACTATTTTGACCAAAATCGACTTTTCGGTCAATAAGTTAACCTGTTAGGTCATTATGGTCAAAGATTGACCATTTCGACCATAGTTGACTTTTTGGTCAAAAGTTGACCGATTAGGCCATTGGGTTGGTCATTGGGTCAAGGATCGACCATTTTGACCAAAGTTGACTTTTTATTCGAAGATTGACTTATCGGGTCAATAATCGGTCATATGGTCAAAAATTAACTATTTCGAACAAATTGAATTTGGTCAAAAGTCGACCTATCGGATCAATGGGGTGTTCATTGAGTCAGAAATTGTCCATTTTGACCAAAGTCGAGTTTTTGGTTAAAAGTTTACATATTCGGTCAATGAAGTGGTCATTAGGTACAAAATTGACTATATTGACAAAAATAGCTTTTTGGTCAAATGTTGACCTATTGTGTCAATGGGTTGGTCATTGTGTCATGGATTTACTATTTTGACTAAAGTTCACTTTTTGGTCAAAAGTTGACCTATTGGGTCAATGGGTTGGTCATTGGGTCAAGGATCGACCATATCGACCAAAGTCGATCTTTCTGTCGAGATCGACTTATCGGGTCAATAATTCGGTTATTCTTTCAAAATCGACTATTTTGGTCAAAAGTTGACCTATTGGGTCTCTAGGTCGGGTCATTCGGGTCAAGGATCGACCATTTTGACCAAAGTTAACTTTTTGGTCAAAAGTCGACCTATTGGTTAATGGGTTGGTCGTTGGGTTAGGAATCGACCATTTTAACCAAACTTGACTTTTTGGTCAAAAGTCGACCTATCTGGGTCAAAGATTTACCATTTTGACCAAAGTTAACTTTTGGTTAAAGATCGACGTATTGGGTCAATAATATGTCATAAGGTTAATAATTGAATATTTTTACAAAATTGAATTTTTGGTCAAAACTTAGCCATTTGTCAATCGGCATGGTCAATGGGTCATAAATCGACCATTTTGACCAAAAATGACTTTTTTGTAAAATGTTGACTAATTTTAACCAAAATTAAATTTTTGGTCTAAAGTTCACTCATTAGGTCAACGATGGTCATTGCGGTCGAAATTGACTATTTTGATCGAAGTAGACTTTTTGGTCAAAAGTCGACCTATTTGTTCAATGAGTTGGTAATCGGGTCAAAATTCGACCATTTTGAACAAAGATAACTTTTTGGTCAAAAGTCGACCAATTGGGTTAATGGGTTTGTCTTTGGGTCAAAAATGACCATTTTCGACCACAGATGATTTTTTGTCAAAATTCGAACAATTGAGTCAATGAAGGTCATTAGGTCAAAAATTGACTATTTTGACCAATATTGACTTTTTAGTCAAATGTTGACCTATTGGGTTAAAAGGTTTGTTATTGGGTCAAGGATTAACCATTTTAACCAAAGTTGACTTTTTGGTCTAACTTATTAGGTCAATAATTGGTCATTAATTCAAAAGCTGACTGTTTTGACCAAAATTGACTTTTTGGTCAAAAGTTGACTTATTAGGCGAATGGGTTAGTCATTGGGTCAATGATTGATTATTTTAACCAAAGTTCACTTTTTGGTCAAAAGTTGACATATTGGGTCAATGGGTTGGTCTTTGGGTCAAGGATTGACCATTTTGACCAAAGTTGACATTTTGATCTGAAATTAACTAATTGTTCATTAGGTCAAAAGTTGACTATTTTGACCAAAATTGAATTTTTGGTTAAATGTTAACCTAATGGTCGAACGGGGGTGTTCATCGGGTCGATATTGACCATTTTGACCAAAGTTGACTTTTTAGTTAAAAAGTAGACCTATTTGGTCAATGAGTTGGTAATGTGGTCAAGAATTAACAATTTTGAATAAATATTACTTTTTGTTCAAAAGTTAACCTATTGGGTCAATGGGTTGGTCATTGGGTTAAAAATTGACCATTTTAACCAAAGTTGACTTTTTGGATAAAGTTGACCAATTGGGTCAATGGGTGTTCATTAGGTAAAAAATTGACTATTTTGACCAAAATTGACTTTTTAGTTAAAAGTTGACTTAGTGGGTCATTGGGTTTATCATTGGGTCAAGGATCGACCATTTTGACCAAAGTCGAATTTTGGTCGAGATTAACTTATTCAAGTAAACAATCGATCATTAATTAAAAATCGACTATTTCGACCCAAATTGACTTTTTGGTCAAAAGTTGACCTATTAGGCCAATGATTTGGTCATTGGGTCAAGGATTGATCATCTTGACCAAAGTTGACTTTTTTGTTCAAAAGTTGACCTATTGGGTCAATGGCTTGGTCATTAGGCCAAGGATTGACCATTTTGAGCAAAGGTGACTTTTTGGTCAGAGATTAGCTTATCGGTCAATAATTGGTCATTATGTTCAAAATTAAATTTTTTGACTAAAATTGACTTTTCGGTCAAAAGTCGACCTATCGTGTCTCCGGATGGTCATCGAGTTAAGAATCGACCATTTTCGTCCAAAGTTAACTTTTCGGTCAAAAGTCGACCTATCGAGTCAATGGGTCGGCATCCGGCCAATGATCGACCATTTCGACCAAAGTTGACTTTTTGGTCGAGATTGACTTATTGGGTCAACAATCCGTCATTAATTCAAAAATCGACTATTTCGACCAAAATTGACTTATTTGGTCAAAAGTCGACCTATTCGAGTCAATGGATTGGTCATTAGGTAAAGGATTGATCATTTCGACCAAAGTTGACTTTTTGGTCAAAAGTTGACCGATTAGGTCAATGGGTTAGTCATTGGGTCAAGGATTGACCATTTTGGCCGAAGTTAACTTTTTGATCAGAGATTGCCTTACTAGGTAAATAATTGGCCATTAGATCAAAAATAAACTATTTTGACCAAAATTAACTTTTTAGTCAAAAGTTTACCTATTTAGTCAATGGGTTGATCATTGGGTCAAGGATTAACCATTTAGACCAAAGTTGTCTTTTTGGTCAAAGGTCGACCTATTTAGGTGAATGAGGCTGTCATTCGGTCAAAAATTACAAATTCTGAGTAAAATTGAATTTTTAGTAAAAAGTCGACCTATCGGTGATATGGGTCGTCATTAGGTCAAGGATTAACCATTTTGACTAAAGTTCACTTTTTAATCAAAAGTTAAAAAATTGGGTCAATGGGTTGGTCATTGGATCAAGGATTGACCATTTTCACAAAAGTTGACATTTAGGTCATTGTGCTAGAAATTGACCATTTTGACTAAATTTGACTTTTTGGTCAAAAGTTGACCTTTTGGTCAATAAGGTGGTCATTAGGTTAAAATCGACAATTTCGACCAAAATTGACTTTTTTGTCAAAAGTTGTCCTTTTGAGTCAATGAGTCGTCTATTAGGTCAAGGATCGACCATTTTAACCAAAGTCGATCTTCGGTCAAAAGTCGACCTATCAGGTCAAGGGTGGTCATTATGTCAAAATTTTACTATTTTGACCAAAATTGACTTTTTGTTAAAAAGTCTATTTATTGGCTCAATGCATTGGTCATTGGGTCAAGAATTGACCATTTTGACCAAAGTTGACTTTTTGGTCAAAAGTTGACCTATCGGGTCAATGGGTAGTAATTAGGTCAAAATTTGACTATTTTGATCAAAATTGACTTTTTGGACAAAAGTTGACCTATTGGATCATATGGTTGGTCATTGAGTCAGAAATTGACCGTTTTGATGAAAGTTGACTTTTTGGTCAACATTTGACCTATTGGATCAATGGGTTGGTCAATAGGTCAAAAATTGACCATTTTGACCAAAGTTGACTTTTTGGTCAAAAGTTGACCTATTGGGTCAATGGGTTTGTCATTGGGTCAAAATTAACCATTTTGACCAAAGTTGACTTTTTGGTCAAAGATTGGCTTACTGGGATAATAACTGGTCCTTAGGTCAAAAATTGATTATTTTGACCAAAATTGACTTTTTGGTCAAAAGTTGATCTATCGGGTCAATGGGTTGGTCATTGAGTCAAGGATTGACCACTTTGACCAAAGTTTTCTTTCTGGTCAAAAGTTAACTCTATTTAGGTCAATGAGTCGGTCATTGAGTCAAAATTCGAGAATGTTTTAAAGCAAAATTGATCTTTTGCTCAAAAGTTGACATATCGAGTCAATGGGTCATTATCGGTCAATGATTAACCATTTTGGCCAAACTTGATTTTTAGTCAATAATCGACAAATTAGTTAATGTGTCGGTCATCGATGTTAAGGATCGCTCATTTTCACCAATGTCGACATTTAGGTCATTATGTCGAAATTGATCATTTTGACCAAATTGACTTTTTGGTCAAAAGTTGTCATTTCGGGCTCTATGACATTAGGTCAATAATTGTCATTAAGTTAAAAATTTACTATTTTGACCAAAATTGATTTTTTGGTCAAAAGTAAATCTATTGAGTCGGTGGGCTGGTCATTGAATTAAGGATTTACCATTTTAACCAAAGTTGACTTTTTGGTTAAAAGTTGACCTATTGGGTCAATGGGTGGTCATTAGGTCAAAATTTGACTATTTTGACCAAAATTGACTTTTTGGTCAAAAGTTGACCTATTGGGTCAATGAGTTGGTCATTGAGTCATGGTTTGACCATTTTGACTAAAGATGACTTTTTGGTCAAAAGTTGACCTATTGGGTCAATGGGTTGGTCATTGGGTTAGAAATTGATCATTTTGACCAAAGTTGACTTTTTGTTCAAAAGTTGGCCTATTGGGTAAATGGGTTTTTCATTGGGTCAAAGATTAACCATTTTGACCAAAGTCGACACTTTTGGTCACGGATCGGCTTATAGGGTCATATAATCGGTCATTAGGTCAAAAATTAACTATGCTTGATGCAAAATCGACTTTTTGGTCAAAAGTTGATCTATTGGGTCAACGAGTTGGTCATTGGGTCAAGGTTTAACAATTTTGATCAAAGTTGACTTTTGGTCCGAGATCGGCTTATCAGGTCAATAATCGGTCATTAGGTAAAAATTGACTTTTCGACCATCATTAACTTTTCTGACAAAAGTTAACTCTATTGGGTCAAAGGTTCGGTCATTGGGTCAAGGATTGACCATTTTGACTAAGGTCGATTTTGGTCAAAAGTCGACTTATCGTAGTCAATGAGTTAGTCATCAGATTAATCGAGATGCTTTAACCAAAGTTTACTTTTTGGTCGAAGTTGATTTATTGGGTCAAGAATCGTCATTAGGTCAAAAATTGATTTTTTTGATAAAAAATAAATTTTTATAAAAAGTCAATCTATTGGGTTAACTAGGTGGTCATTGGGCCGAAATTAACAATTTTAACCAAAGTTGACCTATTTGGCCAATAAGTAATTGGGTCAAGAATTGACCATTTTGACAGAAGATGACTTTTTATCAAAATTTAATCAATTGGGTCAATGAGTTGGTCATTGGGTCAAAAATTGACCATTTTAACCAAAGTGACTTTTAGGTCAAAAGTTGACCTATTGGGTCAATGGGTCGTCATTAGGTCAAAAATTGACAATTTTGACTAAAATTAACTTTTTGGTCAAAAGTTGACCTATTGGGTCAATGGGTCTGTCATTGGGTCAAGAATTGTCCATTTTGACCAAAGTTGACTTTTTGGTCAGAGATTGACTTATTGGGTCAATAATTGGTCATTAGGTCAAAAATTGACTATTTTGACCAAAATTAAATTTTTGGTCATAAGTTAACTCATTGGGTCAACGAGGAGGTCATTGGGTCAGAATTCGACCATTTCGACCAAAGTTGACTTTTTGTAAAAGTTGACATATTTGGTCAATGAGTTGGTAATTGTGTCAAGAATTGTCCGTTTTGACCAAAGATGACTTTTGGTCAAAAGTCGAGCTTATTGGGTCAATGGGATGGATCATTAGTCGTCAAAATTGACCATTTTGACAAAAGTTGACGTATTGTGTCAATGGGTTGGTCATTGGGTCAAGGATTGACAATTTTGACCAAAGTTCAATTTTTGGTCAAGGATTGGCTTACTAGGTCAATAATTGGTCATTAGGTAAAAAATTGACTATTTTTAACAAAGTTTACTTTTTGGTCAAAAGTTGACCTATTGGTTCAATGGGTTGGTCATTGCGTCAATGATTGACCATTTTGACCAAGGTTGACTTTTTGGTCAAAAGTTGACCTATTGGGTCATTGGGTCATGGATTGACCATTTTGACTAAAGTTGACTTTTTGGTTAGAGATTAACTTACTGGGTCAATAATTGGTCGAAAGTTCAAAAATTGATTATTTTGAAAAAAATAAATTTTTGGTTAAAAGTCGACCCATCGAGTCAACGAGTGGTCATCGAGTCGAAATCGACAATTTTAACCAAAGTCGACTTTTAGTCAAAGTTGACCAATTAGTCAATGAGTTGGTAACCATTTCGACCGAAGAAGACTTTTTGGTCGAAATTTGATCTATTGGATCAATGGGTCGGTCATTGGGTCAAAAATCGACTATTTTACCCAAAATCGACTTTTTGTCAAAAGTTGACCTATTGGGTTAATGGGTTGGTCATTGGGTCAATGATTGACCATTTTGACCAATGTTGACTTTTTGGTTAAAAGTTGACCTATTGGGTCATTGGGTCAAGGATTGACCATTTTGACTGAAGTTGATGCTTTGATCAGAGATTGACTTACTGGGTCAATATTTGGTCGTTAGGTCAGAAATTGATTATTTTGACAAAAATTAAATTTTTATTCAAAAGTTAACCCATTGGGTGAACGTGGTGGTCATTGTGTCAGAATTTGACCATTTTGACCAAAGTTGACTTTTTAGTAAAAAGTTGACATTTTTAATCAATGAGTTGGTATTTGGGACAATAATTGACCATTTTGATCAAAGATTACTTTCTTGGTTGTTTGTTGAACTATTGGGTCAATGTGTTAGTCATCGGGTCAAAATCGACTATTTCGACTAAAATCGGCTTTTGGTTAAAAGTCGACTCTATTGGATCAATGGGTTGGTAATAGGTAAAGAATCGACAATTTAGACTAAAGTTGACTTTTTGGTCAGAGATTGACTTATTGGGTCAATAATTGGTCATTAATTCAAAAATTAACCATTTTGACCAAAATTAACTTTTTGGTTAAATGTTGACTTATTAGACCAAAGTTGACTTTTTGGTCAAAAGTTGACCTATTGGGTTAATGGGTTGGTCATTGGGTCAAAGATCGACCATTTTCGCCAAAGCCGACTTTTCGACCAAAATCGTCTTTTTGGTTAAAAGTCGACATATTGGGTCAACTGGGAGGTTAATGGGTCGAGAATTGGTCATTTTGACCAAAGTCGACTTTTGGTCAAAAGTTGGCTTATTTGGTGAATAGGTTGGTAATTGTGTCAAGAATTGACCATTTTGACCAAAGATGAGTTTTTTGGTCAAAAGTTGACCCATTGGGTCAATGTGTGGTCATTAGGTCAAAAATTGATTATCTTGACCAAAATTAACTTTTTGGTCAAAAATTAACCTATTGGGTCGAGTTTGTCATTGGGTCAACAATTGACCATTTTGACCAAAGTTGACTTTTTGGTCAGAGATTGATTTATTGGGTCAATAATTGGTCATTAATTCAAAAATTGACTATTTTGGTCATTAGGTCAAAAATTAATTATTTTGACAAAAATTAAATTTTTGTCAAAACTTGACCCTATGGGTGAATGGGTTGATCATTGGGTCAGAAATCGACCATTTTGAACAAAGTTGACTTTTGGTCAAAAGTTGACATATTTGGTCAATGAGTTAGTAATTGGGCCAAGAATTGACCATTTTGACTAAAGATGGCTTTTTAGTCAAAAGTTGACATATTGGATCAATGGGTTGGTCTGTGGTCAGAAATTGACCATTTTGACCACAGTTGATTTTTGATCAAAAATAGACCTTTTGGGTCAATGGGTGGTCATTACGTAAAAAATTGACTATTTTGACCAAAATTAACAATTTGGTCAAAAGTGGATCTATTAGGTCAATGGGTTGGTCATTGGATCAAGGATTGACCATTTTGACCAAGGTTGACTTTTTGGCCAGTGATTAACTTATTGGGTCAATAATTGGTCATTAGGTCAAAAATAGATTATTTTGACGAAAATTAAAATTTTGGTCTAAAGTTGATACATTGGGTCAACGGCGTGGTCATTGGGTCAGAAATTGACCATTTTGAACAAAGTCGATTTCTGTCAAAAGTCGATCGATTTGGTCAATGAGTAAGTAATTGGGTTAGAATTGACCATTTTGACCGAAGTTGACTTTTTGGTCAAAAGATGATCTATTGGGTCAATGACTTTGTCATTAGGTAAAAAATTAGACCATTTCGACTAAAGTCGACTTTCTCGGTCAAAAGTTGACCTTTTGTGTCAATTGGTGGTCATTAGGTCAAAAATCGACTTTTTTCGACCAAAATTATTTTTTCGTCAAAAGTCGACTCATTAGGCAAATGGGTCTATCGTTGGTCAAGGGTTGATCAATTTGACCAAAGTTAAATTTTTGGTTAGAGATCGACTTATCGGGTCAATAATCGGTCATTAATTCAAAATTTTACTATTTTCAGCTACTAAAGTCGAAACTCATTAGGTCAATAAGGTCGTCATTAGGTCGAAATCGACCATTTTGACCAAAGTCGACTTTTTGGTCAAAAGTTGAAATATTTGGTCAAAGAGTTGGTCATCGGGTCAAGAATTGACCATTTTGACCAAAGATCGACTTTTTAGTCAAAAGTCGACCTATTGGGTCAATTGGTTGGTCATTAGGTCAAAAATTGACAATTTTGACCAAAGTTGACTTTTTAATCAAAAGTTGACCTATTGGGTCAATGGGTGGTCATTAGGTCAAAAATTAACTATTTTGACCAAATTTAACTTTTTGGTCAAAAATTGACCTATAGGGTTAATGGGTTTGTCTTTGGGTCAAGGATTAACCATTTTGACTAAAGTTAATTTTTTGGTGAGAGATTGACTTATTGGGTCAATAATCGGTCATTAGGTCAAAATCGACTACTTTGACCAAAATTGTTTTTTGGTCAAAAGTCGACCTATTAGGCTAATGGTCGGTCATCGGGTCAAGGATTCATCATTTTGACCAAAGTCGAGTCTTTCGTCAAAGTCGACTTATCGGATCAATGGGTCGTCATTGGGTCGAAGGATTTTCCATTTCGACTAAAGTTTACTTTTTGGTCGAGATCGACTTATCGGGTCAATAATCGGTCATTATGTCAAAAATCGACTATTTCGATCAAAAATTACTCATTTTGACCAAAATTAACTTTTTGGTCAAAAGTCGATCTATTGGGTCAATGGGTTGTCATTAAGCAAGAAATTAATAATTTTGACCAAAATCGAGTTTTTGGTCAAAAGTCGACTTATTGGGTCAATGGGTTCATCATCAGATCAAGGATTAACCATTTTAACAAAAGTCGATTTTTGGCCAGAGATCGACTTATGTGGTCAATAATTGGTCATTAATTCAAAATCCGACTATTTTAACCAAAATTGACTTTTTGGTCAAAAGTCGACATATCATGCCAATCGGGTTGGTCAATGTGTCAAGGATCGATCATTTCGACTATAGTCGACTTATTAATCAAAAGTTGACATATTGGGTCAATGGTTTGGTCATTGGGTCAAGGATTGACCATTTTGATCAAAGATGACTTTTTGGTTAGAGATTGGCTTAATGTGTTAATAATTGGTCATTTTGTCAAAAATTAACTATTTTGACCAAAATTGATTTTTTTGGTCAAAAGTTGACCTGTTGGATCAAAGGGTTGGTCATTGGGTCAGAAATTGACCATTTTGACAAAAGTTGACATTTTAGACAAAAGTTGACTTATTTGGTCAATTGGGTGGTCATTAGGTAAAAAATCGACTATTTTCACCAAAATTGACTTTATTGTCAAAAGTTGACCTATTGGGCCATGAGTTGGTCATTATGTGAAAAATTAACTATTTTGACCAAAATTGACTTTTCGGTCAATAGTTAACTTCGTCGGGTCATTAGGTCAAAGATCGACCATTTTGACCATAGTCTGACTTTTTGGTCAAAAGTTGACCGATCGGGCCATCGGGTTGGTCATCGGGTCGAGGATTGACCATTTTGACTAAATTTGACTTTTTATTCGAGAGATTGACTTATCGGGTCAATAATTGGTCATATGGTCAAAAATTAACTATTTTGAACAAATTGACTTTGGTCAAAAGTTGACCTATTGGGTCAATGGGGTGTTCATTGAGTCGAAGATTGTCCATTTTGACCAAAGTCGAGTTTTTGGTTAAAAGTTTACATATTCGGTCAATGAAGTCGGTCATTAAGTACAAAATCGACTATATCGACTAAAATAGCTTTTTCGTCAAATGTCGACCTATCGTGTCAATGGTCGGTCATTGTGTCAATGAATTTACTATTTTGACTAAAGTTCACTTTTTGGTCAAAAGTTGACTTATTGGGTCAATGGTCGGTCATTGGGTCAAGGATCGACCATATCGACCAAAGTCGACCTTTCGGTCGAGATCGACTTATCGGGTCAATAATTGGTCATTCTTTCAAAATCGACTATTTTGGTCAAAAGTCGACCTATTGGGTCTCTGGTGGGTCTTCGGGTCATGGATCGACCATTTTAACCAAAGTTGATTTTTTCATCAAAAGTTGTCCTATTGAGTTAATGGGTTGGTCGTTGGTCAGAAATTGGCCATTTTAACCAAACTTGACTTTTTGGTCAAAAGTCGACTCGTATTGGGTCAAAGATTTACCATTTTGACCAAAGTTAACTTTTTTGGTTAAAGATTGACGTATCAAGTCAATAATATGTCATAAGGTTAATAATTGAATATTTTTACAAAAATTGAATTTTTGGTCAAAACTTAGGCCATTGGGTCAACGGGGTGGTCAATGGGTCATAAATTGACCATTTTGACCAAAAAATGACTTTTTTGTAAAATGTTGACCAATTTTAACCAAAATTAAATTTTTGGTCTAAAGTTCACTCATTAGGTCAACGGGGTGGTCATTGGGTCAGAAATTGACTATTTTGATCGAAGTAGACTTTTTGGTCAAAAGTTGACCTATTTATTCAATGAGTTAGTAATTGGGTCAAAATTTGACCATTTTGAACAAAGATAACTTTTTGGTCAAAAGTTGACCAATTGGGTTAATGGGTTTGTCTTTGGGTCAAAAAATGACCATTTTGACCACAGTTGATTTTTTTGTCAAAAGTTGAACAATTGAGTCAATGGGTGGTCATTAGGTCAAAAATTGACTATTTTGACCAATATTGACTTTTTAGTCAAATGTTGACCTATTGGGTTAAAAGGTTTGTTATTGGGTCAAGGATTAACCATTTTAACCAAAGTCGATTTTTTGGTCGTCAACTTATTAGGTCAATAATCGGTCATTAATTCAAAATCGATCTGTTTTGACCAAAATCGACTTTTTGGTCAAAAGTCGACTTATTAGGTCAATGGGTTAGTCATTGGGTCAATGATTGATTATTTTAACCAAAGTTGACTTTTGGTCAAAAGTCGACTATATCGGTCAATGGTCGGTCATTTCGGATCAAGGATCGACCATTTTGACCAAAGTTGACATTTTGATCCGAAATTAACTAATTGTTCATTAGGTCAAAAGTCGACTATTTTGACCAAAATTGAATTTTTGGTCAAAAGTTAACCTAATGGGTGAACGGGGTGTTCATTGGGTCGAATATCGACTATTTCGACCAAAGTCGACTTTTAGTTAAAAAGTAGACCTATTTGGTCAATGAGTTGGTAATGTGGTCAAGAATTAACAATTTTGAATAAATATTACTTTTTGTTCAAAAGTTAACCTATTGGGTCAATGGGTGGTCATTGGGTTAAAAATTGACCATTTTAACCAAAGTTGACTTTTTGACAAAGTCGATCAATTAGATCAATGGTGTTCATTAGGTAAAAAATCGACTTATTTTGACCAAAATTGACTTTTTAGTTAAAAGTTGACTTATGTGGATCAATGGGTTTATCATTGGGTCAAGGATCGACTCATTTTGACCAAAGTCAATTTTTGGATCGAGATTAACTTATTCGTAAACAATTGATCATTAATTAAAAATCGATTATTTCGACCCAAATCGACTTTTTGGTCAAAAGTCGATCTATTAGGTCAATGATTTGTTCATCGGGTCAAGGATCGATCATCTCGATCAAAGTTGACTTTTTGTTCAAAAGTCGACCTATCGGGTCAATGGCTCGATTATTGAGCCAAGGATCGACCATTTTCGATCAAAGTGCGACTTTTGGTCGAGATTAATCTATCGGTCAATAATTGGTCATTACGTTCAAAATTAAATATTTTGACTAAAATCGACTTTTTGGTCAAAAGTCGACCTATTAGGTCTCGGGATGGTCATTGGTTAAGAATCGACTCATTTTGTCCAAAGTTAATTTTTTAGTCAAAAAGTCGACCTATCGAGTCAATGGGTCGGCATCTCGGCCAATGATCGACCATTTCGACCAAAGTCGACTTTTTGGTCGAGATCGACTTATCGGGTCAAAAATCATGTCATTAATTCAAAATTGACTATTTTGACCAAAATTGACTATTTGGTCAAAAGCTAACCTATTAGACCAATGGATTGGTCATTAGGTAAAGGATTGATCATTTTGACCAAAGTTGACTTTTTGGTCAAAAGTTGACCGATTAGGTCAATGGGTTAGTCATTGGGTCAAGGATTGATCATTTTGGCCGAAGTTAACTTTTTGATCAGTGATTGCCTTACTAGGTAAATAATTGACCATTAGATCAAAAATAAACTATTTTGACCAAAATTAACTTTTTAGTCAAAAGTTTACCTATTTAGTCAATGGGTTGATCATTGGGTCAAGGATTAACCATTTAGACCAAAGTTGTCTTTTTGGTCAAAGGTTGACCTATTTAGGTGAATGAGGCGGTCATTCGGTCAAAAATTACAAATTCTGAGTAAAATTGAATTTTAGTAAAAAGTTAATCTATCGGACATAAGTCGGTCATTGGGTCAAGGATTAACCATTTTGGCCAAAGTTCACTTTTAATCAAAAGTTAATCAATCGGTCAATGAGTTGATCATTGGATCAAGGATTGACCATTTTCGACAAAAGTCGACATTTAGTGTCATTGTCGCTAGAAATCGACCATTTTGACTAAATTTGACTTTTTGGTCAAAAGTCGACCTTTTCAGGGTCAATAAGGTGGTCATTAGGTTAAAAATCGACTATTTTGACCAAAATCGACTTTTTGGTCAAAAGTTGTCCTTTTGAGTCAATGAGTTCCTCATCGGGTCAAGGATCGACCATTTTAACCAAAGTCGACCTTCTGGTCAAAAGTCGACCTATTGGTCAATGCGTCGGTCATTTCGTCAAAGATTTTACTATTTTGACCAAAATCGACTTTTTGTTAAAAAGTCGTATTTATTAGCTCAATGCGATCGGTCATCAGATCAAGAATCGACCATTTCGACCAAAGTCGACTTTTGGTCAAAAGTTAACCTATCTGGGTCAATGGCTAGTAATTAGGTCAAGAATTCGACTATTTCGATCAAAATCGACTTTTCGGACAAAAGTCGACTCTATTGGATCATATGGTCAGTCATCAGGTCGAAATCGACCGCTTTCAAGAAAGTCGACTTTTTGGTCAACATTCGACTTATTGGATCAATGGGTTGGTCAATGGGTCAAAATCGACCATTTCGACCAAAGTCGACTTTTGGTCAAAAGTCGACCTATCGGGTCAATGGGTTTGTCATCAGGTCAAAATTAATCATTTTGACCAAAGTCGACTTTTTGGTCAAAGATCGACTTATTGGATCAATAATCTGGTCCTTAGGTCAAAAATTGATTATTTTGACCAAAATTGACTTTTTGGTCAAAAGTTGATCTATCGGGTCAATGGGTTGGTCATTGAGTCAAGGATTGACCACTTTGACCAAAGTTTTCTTTCTGGTCAAAAGTTAACCTATTTAGGTCAATGAGTTGGTCATTAGGTCAAAATTGAGAATGTTTTAGCAAAATTGTCTTTTTGGTCAAAAGTTGACCTGTTGGGTCAATGGGTTGGTCATTGGGTCAATGATTAACCATTTTGACCAAACTTGACTTTTTAGTCAATAAGTTGACAAATTGGGTTAATGTGTTGTCATCGGATTAAGGATCGCCCATTTTCACCAATGTCGACATTTGGGTCTTTATGTCGAAATTGATCATTTTGACCAAATTCGACTTTTGGTCAAAAGTTGTCATTTTGAGTCTATGACATTAGGTCAATAATTTGTCATTAAGTCAAAATTCTACTATTTTGACCAAAATCGATTTTTCGTCAAAAGTAAATCTATCGAGTCGATGGTCAGTCATTGAATTAAGGATTTACCATTTTAACCAAAGTTGACTTTTTGGTTAAAAGTCGACCTATTGGGTCATTGGGTAGTCATTAGGTCGAAATCTGATTATTTTGACCAAAATTGACTTTTTGGTCAAAAGTCGACCTATTGGGTCATCGAGTTCGGTCATCGAGTCATGGCTCGACCATTTTGACTAAAGATGACTTTTCGTCAAAAGTCGACTCTATCGGGTCAATGGGTTGGTCATCGGGTTAGAATCGATCATTTTGACCAAAGTCGACTTTTTGTTCAAAATTTGGCCTATTGGGTAATTGGGTTTTTCATTGGGTCAAAGATTAACCATTTTGACCAAAGTTGACTAATTTTTGGTCAGAGATTGGCTTAGTGGGTCTATAATTGGTCATTAGGTCAAAAATTGACTATGCTATGCAAAATTGACTTTTTGGGCAAAAGTTGACCTATCGAGTCAACGAGTTAGGTCATCGTCATAGTTTAATCGAATTACTTTGATCAAAGTCGACTTTTTGGTCCGAGATCAGCTTCTTGGGTCAATAATTGGTCATTAGGTAAAAAATCGACTTTTTTGACCAACATTAACTTTTCGACAAAGTTCACATATTGGTCAATGGTTCGGTCATTGGGTCAAGGATTAACCATTTTGACTAAAGTCGACTTTTTGGTCAAAAGTCGACCTTTCGAGTCAATGGGTCGGTCATTGGATCAAGGATGGACGATGTTGACCAAAGTCGACTTTTGGTCGAGATTGATTTATTGGGTCAAGAATTGGTCATTAGGTCAAAAATTGATTTTTTTGATAAAAAATAATTTTTTTATAAAAAGTTGACCCATTGGGTCAACGAGGTGGTCATTGGGCCAGAAATTAACAATTTTAACCAAAGTTGACTTTTGGGCCCAAAGTTGACCTATTTGGCCAATAAGTAATTGGGTCAAGAATTGATCATTTTGACAGACGATGACTTTTTGTCAAAATTTAATCAATTGGGTCAATGAGTTGGTCATTGGGTTAAAAATTGACCATTTTAACCAAAGTGACTTTTAGGTCAAAAGTCAATCTATTGGGTCAATGGGTCGTCATTAGTCAAAAATCGACTAATTTTGACCAAAATTAACTTTTGGTCAAAAGTTGACTTATCGAGTCAATGGTCCGTCATCGGGTCAAGAATTGTCCATTTCGACCAAAGTTGACTTTTGGTCGAGATCGACTTATTAGGTCAATAATTGGTCATTAGGTCAAAAATTGACTATTTTGACCAAAATTAAATTTTTGGTCATAAGTCAACTCATTGAGTCAACGAGGAGGTCATTGGGTCAGAAATTCACCATTTTGACCAGAGTTGACTTTTTTGTAAAAGTTGACATATTTGGTCAATGAGTTGGTAATTGTGTCAAGAATTGTCCGTTTTGACCAGAGATGACTTTTTTGGTCAAAAGTTGAGCTATTGGGTCAATGGGATGGTCATTAGGTCAAAAATTGACTATTTTGACTAAAATTGACTTTTTGGTTAAATGTTGACCTAATGGGTCAATGGGTGGTCATTAGGTCAAAAATTAACTATTTTGACAAAAATTGACTTTTTGGTCAAAAGTTGACCTATTGAGTCAAAGAGTTTGTCATTGGGTTAAGGATTAAACATTTTGACCAAAGTTGACTTTTTCGTCAGAGATTGACTTATTTGGTCAATAATTGGTCATTGATTCAAAAATTGACTATATTGACCAAAATTAACTATTAGGTCAAAAGTTGACCTATTAGGCCAATGGGTTGGTATTTAGGTCAAGGATTGATCATCTTGACAAAAGTTGACTTTTTGGTCAAAAGTTGACGTATTGTGTCAATGGGTTGGTCATTGGGTCAAGGATTGACAATTTTGACCAAAGTTCAATTTTTGGTCAAGGATTGGCTTACTAGGTCAATAATTGGTCATTAGGTAAAAAATTGACTATTTTTAACAAAGTTTATTTTTGGTCAAAAGTTGACCTATTGGGTCAATGGGTTGGTCATTGCGTCAATGATTGACCATTTTGACCAAGGTTGACTTTTTGGTTAAAAGTTGACCTATTGGGTCTTTGGGTCAAGGATTGACCATTTTCACTAAAGTTGACTTTTTGGTTAGAGATTGACTTACTGGGTCAATAATTGGTCGTTAGTTCAAAAATTGATTATTTTGAAAAAAATTAAATTTTTGGTTAAAAGTTGACCCATTAAGTCAACGGGGTGGTCATTGAGTCAGAAATTGACCATTTAGACCAAAGTTGACTTTTTAGTCAAAGTTGACCTATCAGTCAATCGAGTTGGTAACCATTTTGACCGAAGAAGACTTTTTGGTCGAAATTTGATCTATCGGATCAACGGTCAAGTCATTGGGTCAAAAATCGACTATTTCGCCCAAAATAGACTTTTTGTCAAAAGTCGACTTATCGGGTTAATGGGCTAGTCATTGGGTCGATGATCGACCATTTTGACCAATGTTGACTTTTTGGTTAAAAGTCGACTATTGAGTCATTAGAGTCAAGATCGACCATTTTAATCAAGTCGACGTTTGATCGAAGATTGACTTACTGGGTCAATATTTGGTCGTTAGGTCAAAAATTGATTATTTTGACAAAAATTAAATTTTTATTCAAAAGTTAACCCATTGGGTGAACGGGGAGGTCATTGGGTCAGAATTTGACCATTTTGACCAAAGTTGACTTTTTAGTAAAAAGTTGACATTTTTAATCAATGAGTTGGTATTTGGGACAATAATTGACCATTTTGATCAAAGATTACTTTCTTGGTCGTTGTTTAACTATTGGGTCAACGGGTTAGTCATTATGGTCAAAATCGATTATTTTGACTCAAAATCGATTTTTGGTTAAAAGTCGATCTAATGGATCAATGGGTGGTAATTATCGTAAAAAATCGACAATTTTAGACCAAAGTTGATTTTTGGTCAGAGATCGACTTATCGGGTCAATAATCGGTCATTAATTCAAAAATCGATTATTTCGACTAAAATTAACTTTTTGGTCAAATGTCGACTTTATTAGACCAAAGTTCGACTTTTTCGTCAAAAGTCGACTTATCGGTCAATGGGTTGGTCATTGGGTCAAAGATTGACCATTTTCACCAAAGTTGACTTTTTGACCAAAATTGTCTTTTTGGTTAAAAGTTGACATATTGGGTCAATGGGTTAGTTATTGGGTTTGAAATTAACCATTTTGGCAAAAATTGACTTTTTGGTCAAAAGTTGACCTATTAGGTCAATTGGGTGGTCATTAGGTCAAAAATTGACTATTTTCACCAGAATTGAGTATTTGGTCAAATGTTGACCTATTGGGCCAATGATTTGGTCATTATGTCAAAATTGACAATTTTGACCAAAATTCACTTTATAGTCAAAAGTTGACTTATTGGGTCTTTGGGTCAAAGATTGACCATTTTGACCATAGTTGATTTTTTGGTCAAAAGTTGATTGATCAATGTAAATGAGTTGGTCATTGGGTCAAAGATTGACTATTTTGACCAAAGTTGACTTTTTGGTCAGAGATTGACTTATTGGGTAAATAATTTGTCATTATGTCAAAAATTAACTATTCTGACAAAAACTGAAATTTTGGTCAAAAGTTATCGGGGTGGTCATTGGGTCAGAATTTAACCATTTTGACCAAAGTTGACTTTTTGGTCAAAAGTTGACCTATTTGGTCAATGAGTTGGTAATTAGGTCAAGAATTGACCTTTTTGACCAAAGATGAGTTTTTTGGTCAAAAGTTGACCTATTGGCTAAGTGAGTTGGTCATCAGGTGAAAAATCGACCATTTTGACCAAAGTTGCCTTTTTGGTCAAAAGTCAACCTACTTGGTCATTGGTAGTCATTACGTAAAAATCAATTATTTTGATCAAAATTGACAATTTTGATCAAAATTGACTATTTTGATCAAAATTGACATTTTGGTCAAAAGTTAACCTATTGGATCAATGGGTTTGTCATCAGTCAAGGATTGACCATTTTGACCAAAGTTGACTTTATTGGTCGAGATCGACTTATTCAATCAATAATCGGTCATTAATTCAAGAATCGATTATTTTGACCAAAATCGCTTTTTTCAGAAGTTGACTTATCGGATCAACGATGGTGGTCATCAGGTCGAAATTGATGATTTTGACCAAAGTTGACTTTTTGGTCAAAAGTTAACCTAGTTGTTCAATGAGTTGGTAATTAGGTCAAGAATTGACCATTTTGACCGAATATGACTTTTACGTCAAAAGTTTATCAATTGGGTCAATGGGTTGTTCATTAGGTCAAAAATTGACCTTTTTTACCAAAGTTAACTTTTGGTGAAAAGTCGACTCTATTGAATCAATAGGTGGTCATTAGAGTCAAAATTTGACTTTTTTCACCAAAATCGACTTTTTAGTCAAAAGTCGATCTATAGGAATAATGGTTTGTCATTGGGTCAAGGATTGACCATTTTGTCCAAAGTTGAATTTTTGAGCAAGAGTTAACTTATTGGTTCAAAAATTGGTCATTAGGTCAAAAATTGAATATTTTGACTCAAACTGAATTTTTGGTCAAAAGTTAACCCATCGAGTCAACAGGGTGGTCATTGGGTCAGAAACTGACCATTTTGACCAAAGTTGACTTTTTGGTCAAAAGTTGAGCTATTTGGTTAATGAGTTGGTGATTGGGTCAAGAATTGACCATTTCGACCAAAGATGACTTTTTCGTCAGAAGTTGACTTTTTGGACCAATGGGTTTGTCATTGGATCAAAAATTGACCATTTTGTCCAAAGTTGACCCATTGGATCAATAGGTGGTCATTAGGTCAAAAATTGGCTATTTTGACAAAATATGACATTTTGGTCAAATGTTGACTTTTTGGATCAATGGGTTTGTCTTTGGGTCAAGGATTGATCATTTTGACCAAAGTTATCTTTTTGGTAAGAGATTGACTTATTACATCAATAATTGGTCATTAATTCAAAAATTGACTATTTTGACCAAAATTGAATTTTGGGTCAATGGATTGGTCATTAGGTCAAGGATTGATCATTTTGACCAAAGTTGACTTTTTTGGTCAAAAGTTGACCTATTGGGTCAATGGGTTTGTCATTATGTCAAGGATTGATCATTTTGACCAAAGTTGTCTTTTTGGTCAGAGATTGGCTTACTGGGTCAATAATTGATCAGTAGGTCAAAAATTGACTATTTTGACCAAAATTGACTTTTTGGTCAAAAGTGGACTTATTGGGTCAATGGGTTAGTCATTGGGTCAAGTATTGACCATTTTGACCAAAGTTGTCTTTTTGGTCAAAAGTTGACCTATTTAGGTCAGAGAGGCGGTGATTAGGTCAAAAATTGATAATTTTGACCAAAATTGACTTTTTGGTTAAAAGTTTTCCTTTTGGGTCAATGAGTTGGTCATTGGGTCAAGGATTGACCATTTTGACGAAAGTTTACTTTTTGGTGAAAAGTTAACCTTTTGGGTCAATAGGTTGGTCATTAGTTCAAGGATTGACCATTTTGACCAAAGTTGACCTTAGGTCATTGTGTCAGAAATTACTCATTTTGACCATATTTGACTTTTTGGTCAAATGTTGACCTTTTGGGTCAATGAGGCGTTCATTAGATCAAAAATTGACAATTTTGACGAAAATTGACTTTTTGGTCAATAGTTGTCCTTTTGGGTCAATGAGTTGGTCATTGGGTCAAGGATTGACCATTTTAACCAAAGTTGACTTTTTGGTCAAAATTTGACCTATTGGGTCATTAATTATTCATTATGTCAAAAATTTACTATTTTGACCAAAATTTCACCTATTGGGTTAACGAGTTGGTCATTGGGTCAGAAATTGACCATTTTGAACAAAGTTGACTTTTTGGTTGTTCTAATTCCCCAATGGGTTTACTTGGTGGTTCCCCCATTGTTGATTAACACCACCCTGATTATTGGTATTTCAGTTAAAATTTGGATGATTTTTCCAACCTGGGTTATAATAATTGGAATATGGGTTGTTAGGCTTAATTATAACATTCATAGTTTCTGGTGAAGAATAAGAATCAACCATTTGGCCTAATGAATTTTTTTCAATCATGGAATGTGGCTCAGAAAAACTCATCCAAAATTGGTCTATCTTCCTTGAAACAGCATCAACTTGATTTACTAACATTGTCAAAGCATCATTTTCAAAAACACTAGCTATCTTTTTAGGATTTAACCTTTTAGAAGGCCATTGAAAATTATTAGTATCCATTTCTTCAATTAAAGCATAAGCATCAGAAAATGGTTTAGACATTAATGATTCACCAGCAGCAGCATCGATGATCGATCTAAGAGATCCAACTAATCCATTATAAAAATTTTAAATTATTAACAATTCTGGTTCCGAATGATGTGGACATTTCCTGAGGAGATCTTTAAATCTTTCCCATGCTTCATATATTGATTCCCCTTCAAACTTACAAAAAGATGTAATATCATTTCTCAACTTAGCAGTCTTAGATGGTGGAAAATATTTAACAAGGAATTTTTGTGACGAGTTCACCCCAGGTTCTAATTGATCCGAAGTCTAACGAATGTACCCATATTTTAGCTTTATCCCTTAGTGAGAAAGGAAAAAGTCTAAGTCTAATAACATCATCTGAAACCCCATCATATTTAAAAGTAGCACACAACTCTAGAAAATTAGCAAGATAAAAATTAGGATCTTCAGTTATTACTCCCCAAAACTGATTATTAGACACTATTTGGATAATAACAGGTTTAAACTCAAAAGAATTAGCAGCCACAGCAGGGTTTTGAATACTACCACGTTCATCCACTGTAAGGTTAACATAATGTCTTAAAGGTCTTAATTCTTGATGGATGCTAACATTTTGATCTTGATGATTTGCCATTTCTTGAATATTTTTATCTTTTTCTCGTATTTTAAATTTTTTTTATTTTTCCGATAGTTCTTTCTAATTCGTAATCGTAAGGCACAAGTCCCTCGTAACCTCGAACTACGCATACAACAATAAAACAAAACAAAACACAACACACTAACAAAAACAAACAAAAGAAAAAAATTAAAATTTCTTAATTTTCTTTAAAATGTAATTTTAATTAATTTCTTTCCCCTAAAACGTCGCCAAAAACTTGATCCACCCAATATTTATACTTGCAATTATAATATGAAAATTGACAATGGCGACAAAAACTTTTCTTTGCCACATATATATGCTTATGATTTTGATATGAAAATTATGATTTATAATGTGGATACTACGCAAGTATACATATCATTTATCAAGTAATATAGGACTTTCTGATTAAGCCCTGAGATAGCGAACCCACAGGGAAAGTGAAAAATCTTTAAAGAAATAAGAAAATTATCTTTTTACATTATTAATTGGATTTTGAAAGTATGTTTTGATTTTGAAAAGTTTGATAGTAGATTTTACTCTTGAAATTTTGTTATAAAAGTCAAACAAGAAATTAAAATGATAATAACTGTAAACAAGGTATGAAAATCACTATTAACTAGAATATCTTTTCTTTCCTTATAAAGTAGTAATAATTATGAAAGTATTGTTGTGGTAGTATTTAAATTTTTTGTGATAAATAGAAGCAAATGTATTCTTTACCCATACTTGGTTATATAATGAACATTGGTTAATTTGAATTGTTATCATTTTGAACATGGTTAGGCGGAAAGATACCAGCTCTCACACTAGAGTTCCCTCAATTCTCTCCACCTCGGGGCTAACTTCACATAACCAAAATTCAAAACTTCAAACCAAATTAGGAGCTTTTAACCTCTTACACTAAAAATCCTCTAATTTTACTCCCCTTTAAAACATCTTCTAATATATTGGAGAGTGATTCTTTCCTTTCATATTTCATGTAAACTCAAATTGATTTAATATAATGTTTATTTCAAAAGAATATTTCAATTTGTACGAGCTCTTTTTTCATTAACTAATCTGATTTCTAACTATGTTTTATGTTGCATTGCATTTCAGGATTTTATGAGTTCAAGGATGTTTGTTACCTCCCGACAAGTGGTCTGCCATTGTGGACTGCAAACCATTATTTTGACCTCACGGAAACCACATAGCAACAGGAGACAATTTTATAGCTGCCCCTGAAACATTTAGGATTAGTGCAAATTTTTCCGATGGGCGGACAGTTTCGATGATTGTAAGGATCATGGTAATAGAGATTTGCGAGCTACAGTAGAGGAAGGGCAGGCACATGATATACAACGTGTCATTTTCAGAAATAACATTATTATTATGTTGCTAGTCATGGTCATAGATTTACGCTTTTTTCACTTTACTTCTCTTAGCTAGTGGTTGAAATCCTTTTATGTAATCTCAGTTATTTTGGAAGAACAAAACTCTATCGACTCGTATGTGTTATGTATGAAAACATGACTTTGTATGGAATGAGGTACTTTTATATATTTTTCATTTAACGCCACTCGAAATATATGTATATATATGTTTATATGTATAGATGAATTAGTATTTATATACATAGATATATAAATAACGATAATTGTTAAATTTATTTGTTTTCATAAATAATAAATATTTTATTTAGTAACAAAAATTAAATTTCAAAAATCTAATTTAAATAAATATATACACAAATTATTATAACTTCACATTTTTTAAATGAATTTTAAAATTCTCTATAGAAAGAATTTACAAAAACAATTTAATTCATATTAATAATTAATATGTAAAATTTATAAAAATGTTATGTCTATTAATCTCATATTTACATAAATAAATCGAAAATTTAAAACATTTTTAATAAACAGGGGCAGTTTGGTCATTTTTACATGAAAAAGCTGCCTCGCAGCAGTTTTCACGTAGCTGAACCAAATAGACAGCCAACTTCCCCACTAATTGCTTTCGCAATTGATCAGTAGGACACAGCTAGCATTGCAATCGCAAAGCTGAGAATCTGTAGCATAACCAAACAGACCTTTAGTCAGCGGGTTGGGCATCGGGTTAAGGATTGACCATTTTAACCAAAGTTCACATTTTTGGTCAAAAGTTGACCTATAGGGTCAATAGGTTGGTCACTGGGTCAAGGATTGACCATTTTGATCAAAGTTGACATTTTCATCACAGATTGACTTTTTAGGTCAATAATTGTTCATTATGTCAAAAATCGACTATTTTGGTTAAAAGTCGACCTATCAAGTCAATGGGTCAAGTTATTGAGTCAATGATCGACCATTTTGACCAAAGTCGACTTTTTGGTCAAAAGTTAATCTATTGGGTCAAAGGGTTTGGTCGCTGCGTAAAGGATTGACACTTTGACCAAAATCGACATTTCGTCAAAAGTTAACCTATCGGGTCAATGGGTCAGTCATCGGGTCAAAGATCGACCATTATGATTAAAGTTGATTTTTTTGTCGTGAGATTAACTTAATGGGTCAATAATCGGTCATTAGGTCAAAAATTGATTATTTTGACCAAAATTAAATTTTTGTTCAAAAGTCGACCAATCAGTCAATCTGGGCGGTCATCGGGTCAAGAATTCACGATTTTGACCAAAGTTGACTTTTTTTGTCAGAGATTGACTTATTGGGTCAATAATTGGTCATTATGTCAAAAATTGACTATTTTGACTAAAATTGAATTTTTGGTCAAAAGTTAACCCATTGGGTCAATGGTTGGTCATTGGGTCAGAAATTAATCATTTTGGCCAAAGATGACTATTTGGCCAAAAGTTGACCTATTTGACCAAAATTAAATTTTTTCGTCAAAAGTTAACCTATCGAGTGAATCCGAGTGGTCTTACCAGTCATAAGTTGACCTTTTTTTACCAAAGTTGACTTTTTGGTCAAAAGTTAACCTATTTGGTCAATGAGTTAATAATTGGGTCAAGAATTGACCATTTTGACCTAAGATGACTTTTTGGTCAGAAGTTGACCTATTAGGTCAATGGGTGGTCATTATGTCAAAAATTGTCTATTTTGATCAAAATTGACTTTTTCGCCAGAACTTTACCTATTTGGTCGATGGGTCTGTCATTGGGTTAAGGATTGACCATTTTGATCAGAGTTGACTTTTTGGTCAGAGATTGACTTATTGATTCAATAATCGGCCATTAATTCAAAATCGACTATCTTGGCTATTAAGTCAAAATTGACTATTTTGATTAAAATTAAATTTTGGTCAAAAGTAGTACTCCATCGGGTCAACGGGGTAATCATAGGGTCCGAAATTGACCATTTTGACCAAATTTAATTTTTTGGTAAAAAGTTGACCTATTTGGTCAATGAGTTGGTAATTGGGTCAAGAATTCTCCATTATGACCAAAGATGACTTTTTTTGTCAAAAGTTGATTTATTGGATCAATGGGTTGGTCATTAGGGTAAAAATTGACTATTTGACCAAAGTTGGCTTATTGGGTCAATGGGTGGTCATTGTTAAAAATTGACTATTTGGTCAAAAGTTGGCCTATTAAGTTAATGAGTTTGTCATTGGGTCAAAGATTGACCATTTTGACAAAAATTGGCTTTTTGTTTAGAGATTGACCTATTAGGTCAAAAATTGACTATTTTGACCAAAATTGAATTTTTAGTCAAAAGTTAACCCAATGGATCAACGGGGTGATTATTGGGTCAAAAATTGACCATTTTGTCCAAAGTTGACTTTTTGTCGAAAGTTGACCTATTTGGTCAATGAGTCGGTAGTTTGGTCAAGTATTGACTATTTTGACCAACGATGACTTTTTGGTCAAATGTTCACCTATTGGGTCATTGGGTAAAAAAGTTACCATTTTGACCAAAATTGACGTTTTGGTCAAATGTTGACCTATTGGGTCAATGGCTGGTCATTAAGTCTTTATTTTGACCAAAATTGACTCTTTAGTTAAAAGTTGACCTATGGGGTCAATGGGCTCATTATCGAGTCAAGGATTGACCATTTTGACCAAAGTTGACTTTTTGGTCAGAGATTGACTTATTGGGTCAATAATTGGTCATTAATTCAAAAATTGATTATTTTGACCAAAATTAACTTTTTGGTCAAAAGTTGACCTATTAGGCCAATGGGTTGGTCATTCGGTGAACGATTGATCATTTTAACCAAAGTTGTCTTTTTGGTCAAAAGTTAACATATTGGGTCAATGGTTTGGTCATTAGGTCAAGGATTGACTATTTTAACCAAAGTTGACTTTTTGATCAGAGATTGGCTTACTAGGTCAATAATTGGTCATTAGGTCAAAAATTAATTATTTTGACCAAAATTAATTATTTGGTTAAAGTTAACCTATTGGTCAATGGGTTAGTCATTGGGTTAAGGATTAACCAATTTGACCAAAGTTGACTTTTTGGTCAAAAGTTGACCTATCGGATCAATGTGTTGTTGTCGGTCAAGGATCGACCATTTGCGACCAAAGTCGACTTTTTGGTCGAGATCGTCTTATCAGGTCAATAATCGGTCATTAGGTCAAAATCGAATAATTTGAACAAAATTGAATTTTTGGTCAAAGGTAACCTATCAGGTCAACGGCGGGTATTAATGGGTCAAAAATCGACCATTTTGACCAAGGTCGACTTTTTGGTCAAAAGTCGACTTATTTGGTCGAATAGGTCGGTATTGTGTCAAGAATCGACCATTTCGACCATAGATGAGTTTTTGGTCAAAAGTCAATCTATTAGGTCAATGGGTCGGTCATCTAGACAAAAATTGACCATTTTGACCAAAGATGACTTTTTGGTCAAAAGTTGACCTATTAGGTCAATGGGTGGTTATTAGGTAAAAAATTGACTATTTTGACGAAAATTTACTTTTTAGTCAAAAGTTGACCAATTGGGTCAATGAGTTTGTCATTGGGTCATGGATTGATCATTTCGATCAAAGCTTCGACATTTTTGTCAGAGACTAACTTATTGGGTCAATAATCGTCATTAATTCAAAATTACCTATTTTTATCAAAATTGATATTTTGGTCAAAAGTTGACCTATTAGTGCCAATGGGTCAGCCATTGGGTCAAGGATTGATCATTTTGACCAAAGTTGACATTTTGGTTAAAAGTAGACCTATATGAGTCAATGGATCGGTCATCGGGTCGAAGGATCGACTATTTCGACCAAAGTTAACTTTTGGTCGTAGATCAGCTTACGAATTCAATAATTTTTCATTAAGTCAAAAATTCGACTATTTTTACCAAAATTGATTTTTGTCAAATGTCGACCTATTGGGTCAATGCGTTGGTCATTCGGGTCAAGGATTGACACATTTTGACCAAAGTCGACTTTTTGGGTCAAAAGTCGATCTATTGGATCAATGAGTCGGTCATTCGGGTCAAGAATCGACCATTTCGACCAAAGTTGACTTTTTAGTCGAGTGATCGACTTATCGGGTCAATAATCGGTCATTATGTTAAAAATTGATTATTTTGACCAAAATTAAATTTTTGTTCAAAAGTCAACCTATCGAATCAATCGGGCTAGTCATTAGGTCGAAATCGACCATTTATGACCAAAGTCGACTTTTGGTCAAAAAGTTGACTCTATTTAGTCAATGAGTCGGTAATCGGGTCAAGAATCGACCATTTTGTCCGAAGATGACTTTTTGGTCCAAAGTCGATCTTATTGGGTCAATGAGTCGGTCATCGGGTCAAAAATCGACCATTTTGACCAAATGTTTACTTTTTGGTCAATAAGTCGAACTATTGCGTCAATGAGTCGGTCATTAGAAACAAAAAAGACTATTTTGACCAAAATTATCGTTTTGGTCGAAAGTTGACCTATTGGGCAATGGGTTTGTCATTGAGTCAAGGGTATACCATTTTGACCAAAGTTGGCTTTATGTTCGGAGATTGAATTATTGGGTCAAAAATTGGTCATTAATTCAAAAATTAAATTTTTGGTCAAAAGTTTACCCAATTGGTGAATGATCATTGGGTCAGAAATTAACCATTTTGACCAAAGTTGACTTTTTGGTCAAAAGTTGACATATATGGTCAATGAGTTGGTAATTAGGTCAAGAATCGACCATTTCGACTAAAGATGACTTTTTAGTCAAAATCGACCTATCGGGTCAATGGTCGTCATCAAAAATCGACGATTTTGACCAAAGTCGACTTTTTGGTCGAAAGTCGACCCATTGGTTCAATGGGTGGTCATTAGTTCAAAATTGATTATCTTGACCAAAATTAACTTTTTGGTCAAAAGTCGACCTATCGGGTCGATGTTTGTCATTAGATCAACAATCGACCATTTCGACCAAAGTTGACTTTTTGGTCGAGAGATCGATTTATTGGGTCAATAACTGGTCATTAATTCAAAAATTGACTATTTTGGTCATTAGGTCAAAAATTATTTATTTTGACCAAAATTAAATTTTTGGCCAAAAGTTGACCCTATGGGTGAACGGGTTTGATCATTGGGTCAGAAATTGACCATTTTAAACAAAGTTGACTTTTTGGTCAAAAGGTGACATATTTGGTCAATGAGTTAGTAATTGGGTCAAGAATTGACCATTTTAACAAAAGATGGCTTTTTAGTCAAAAGTTGATCATATTGGATCAATGGGTTGGTCATCGGGTCAAAAATCGACCATTTCGACCACAAGTCGACTTTTTGATCGAAAGTTGACCTATCGGTCAATGGGTGATCATTACATAAAAAATCGACTATTTTGACCAAAATCGACCTTTGGTCAAAAGTTGATCTATTAGGTCAATGGGTTGGTCATCGGGATGAAGGATCGAACCATTTTCACAAAAGTTAACTTTTTGGTCGATGATCGACTTATTGGGTCAATAATTGGTCATTAGGTCAAAAATTGATTATTTTGACCAAAATTAAATTTTTGGTCAAAAGTTGACCCATTGGGTCAACGGGGTGGTCATTGGGTCAGAAATTGACCATTATGAACAAAGTTGACTTCTTGGTCAAAAGTTGACCGTTTGGTCAATGAGTAAGTAATTGGGTTAGAATTGACCATTTTGACCGAAGTTGACTTTTTGGTCAAAAGATGATCTATTGGGTCAATGACTTTGTCATTAGGTAAAAAATTAGCCATTTTGACCAAAGTTGACTTTCCGGTCAAAAGTTGACCTTTTTTGTCAATGGATGGTCATTAGGTCAAAAATTGACTATTTTGACCAAAATTATTTTTTCGTCAAAAGTCGATCTATCAGGCAATGGGTTTGTCGTTTGGTCAAGGGTTGATCATTTTGACCAAAGATGAATTTTTGGTTAGAGATTGACTTATTGGGTCAATAATTGGTCATTAATTCAAAATTTTACTATTTTGCTCTAAAGTTGAACCATTGGGTCAACAGGGTCTTCAATTGGGTCAAAATTGACCATTTTGACCAAAGTTGACTTTTTGGTCAAAAGTTGAAATATTTGGTTAAACAGTTGGTAATTGGGTCAAGAATTGACCATTTTGACCAAAGATGACTTTTTAGTCAAAAGTTGACCTATTGGGTCATTGGGTTGGTCATTAGGTCAAAAATTGACCATTTTGACCAAAGTTGACTTTTTAATCAAAAGTCGACCTATTGGGTCAACGGGTGGTCATTAGGTCGAAAATTAACTATTTTGACCAAAGTTGACTTTTTGGTCAAAATTGACTATTGGGTCTAATGGGTTTGTCATTGTGGTCAAGGATTAACCATTTTGACCAAAGTTAATTTTTCGGTGAGAGATTGACTTATTGGGTCAATAATTGGTCATTAGGTCAAAAATTGACTACTTTGACCAAAATTGATTTTTTGGTAAAAAGTTGACCTATTAGGCTAAAGGTTGGTCATTGGGTCAAAGATTCATCATTTTGACCAAAGTCGAGTCTTTGGTTAAAAGTCGACTTATCGGGTCAATGGCTTGGTCATCGGGTCAAGGATTTTCCATTTTCGACGAAAGTTTACTTTTTGGTCGAGAGATTGAGCTTATTGGGTCAATAATTAGTCATTATGTCAAAATCGACTATTTTGACAAAATCGATCGTTTGACCAAAATTAACTTTTTGGTCAAAAGTTGATCTATTGGGTCAATGGGTTGTCATCAAGCAAAAAATTAACAATTTTGACCAAAATTGTGTTTTTGGTCAAAAGTTGACCTATTGGCTCAATGGGTTTTTCATTGGGTCAAGGGTTAACCATTTTGACAAAAGTCGACTTTTGCCGAAGATCGACTTATGTCGTCAATAATTGGTCATTAATTCATAAATCGACTATTTTAACCAAAATTGACTTTTGGTCAAAAGTCGACATATCATGCTACATTGGCTCGATTAATAGCAAAGGATCGATCATTTTGAATTATAGTCGACTTATTAATCAGAAGTTGACTTATTGGGTCAATGGGTTGGTCATTGGGTCAAGGATTGACCATTTTGATCAAAGTTGACTTTTTGGTTAGTGATTGGTCAAAAGTTGACCTGTTGGATCAAAGGGTTGGTCATTGGGTCCGAAATTGACCATTTTGACAAAAGTTGACTTTTTAGACAAAAGTTGACTTATTTGATCAATTGGGTGGTCATTAGGTGAAAAATCGACTATTTTCACCAAAATTGACTTTATTGTCAAAAGTTGACCTATTGGGCCAATGAGTTGGTCATTATGTGAAAAATTAACTATTTTGACCAAAATTGACTTTTTGGTCAATAGTTAACCTGTTGGGTCATTAGGTCAATGATTGACCATTTTGACCATAGTTGACTTTTTGGTCAAAAGTTGACCGATTAGGCCAATGGGTTGGTTATTGGGTCAAGGATTGACCATTTTGACCAAATTTGACTTTTTATTCGGAGATCGACTTATCAGATCAATAATTGGTCATATGGTCAAAAATTAACTATTTTGAACAAATTGAATTTGGTCAAAAGTTGACCTATTGGGTCAATGGGGTGTTCATTGAGTCAGAAATTGTCCATTTTGACCAAAGTCGAGTTTTTGGTTAAGATTTTACATATTCGGTCAATGAAGTGGTCATTAGGTACAAAATCGACTATATCGACAAAAATAGCTTTTGGTCGAATGTTGACCTATTGTGTCAATGGGTTGGTCATTGTGTCATGGATTTACTATTTTGACTAAAGTTCACTTTTTGGTCAAAAGTTGACCTATTGGGTCAATGGGTTGGTCATTGGGTCAAGGATTGACCATATTGACCAAAGTTGACATTTCAGTCAGAGATTGACTTATTGGGTCAATAATTGGTCATTCTTTCAAAAATTGACTATTTTGGTCAAAAGTTGACCTATTGGGTCTCTAGGTTGGTCATTGGGTCAAGGACTGACCATTTTGACCAAAGTTAACTTTTTGGTCAAAAGTTGACCAATTAGTTAATGGGTTGGTCGTTGGGTTAGAAATTGACCATTTTAACCAAACTTAACGTTTTGGTCAAAAGTTGACCTATTGGGTCAAAGATTTACCATTTTAACCAAAGTTAACTTTTTGGTTAAAGATTGACGTATTGGGTCAATAATATGTCATAAGGTCAATAATTGAATATTTTGACAAAAATTGAATTTTTGGTCAAAACTTAGGCCATTGGGTCAACGGGGTGGTTAATAGGTTAGAAATTGACCATTTTGACCAAAAATGACTTTTTTGTAAAATGTTGACCAATTTTGACCAAAATTAAATTTTTGGTCTAAAGTTCACTCATTAGGTCAACGGGGTGGTCATTGGGTCAGAAATTGACTATTTTGATCGAAGTAGACTTTTTGGTCAAAAGTTGACCTATTTGTTCAATGAGTTGGTAATTGGGTCAAAGTTTGACCATTTTGACCAATGATAACTTTTTGGTCAAAAGTTGACCAATTGGGTTAATGGGTTTGTCTTTAGGTCAAAAAATGACCGTTTTGACTCATGATTGATTTTTGGTCGAAAGTCGAACAATTGAGTCGATGGGTGGTCATTAGGTCAAAATTGACTATTTTGACCAATATTGACTTTTTAGTCAAATGTCGACTTATTGGGTTAATAGGTTTGTTATTGGGTCGAGAATTAACCATTTTCACCAAAGTTGAATATTTGCTCGGAGATTAACTTATTGGGTCAATAATTGGTCATTAATTCAAAAGTTGATTGCTTTGACCAAAATTGACTTTTTGGTCAAAAGTTGACTTATTAGGCCAATGGGTTAGTCATTGGGTCAATGATTGATCATTTTAACCAAAGTTGACTTTTTGGTCAAAAGTTGACCTATTGGGTCAATGGGTTGGTCTTTGGGTCAAGGATTGACCATTTTGACCAAAGTTGACATTTTGATCTGAAATTAACTAATTGGTCATTATGTCAAAATTGACTATTTTGACCAAAATTGAATTTCTGGTTAAAAGATAACCTAATAGGTGAACGGGGGTGTTCATTGGGTCAGATATTGACCATTTTGACCAAAGTTGACTTTTTAGTTAAAAAGTAGACCTATTTGGTCAATGAGTTAGTAATGTGGTCAACAATTAACAATTTTGAATAAATATTACTTTTTGTTCAAAAGTTAACCTATTGGGTCAATGGGTTGCTCATTGGGTTAAAAATTAACCATTTTAACTAAAGTTGACTTTTTGGACAAAGTTGACCAATTGGGTCAATGGGTGTTCATTAGGTAAAAAATTAACTATTTTGACCAAAATTGACTTTTTGGTTAAAAGTTGACTTAGTGGGTCAATGGGTTTATCATTGGGTCAAGGACTGACCATTTTGACCAAAGTTGACTTTTTGGTCAGAGATTAACTTGTTCAGTAAATAATTGATCATTAATTAAAAAATTGACTATTTTGACCCAAATTGACTTTTTGGTCAAAAGTTGACCTATTAGGCCAATGATTTGGTCATTGGGTCAAGGATTGATCATCTTGACCAAAGTTGGCTTTTTGTTCAAAAGTTGACCTATTCGGTCAATGGCTTGGTCATTAGGTCAAGGATTGACCATTTTGAGCAAAGGTGACTTTTTGGTCAGAGATTAGCTTACTGGTCAATAATTGGTCATTATGTCCAAAATTAAACATTTTGACTAAAATTGACTTTTTGGTCAAAAGTTGACCTATTGGGTCTCTGGGATGGTCATTGGGTTAAGAATTGACCATTTTGTCCAAAGTTAACTTTTTGGTCAAAAGTTGACCTATTGAGTCAATGGGTTGGCATCTGGCCAATGATTGACCATTTTGACCAAAGTTGACTTTTTGGTCAGAGATTGACTTATTGGGTCAATAATCTGTCATTAATTCAAAAATTGACTATTTTGACCAAAATCGACTTATTTGGTCAAAAGTCGACTGATAGGCCATTGGATTGGTCATTATGTAAAGGATTGATCATTTTGACCAAAGTTGACTTTTTGGTCAAAAGTTGACCGATTAGGTCAATGGGTTAGTCATTGGGTCAAGGATTGACCATTTTGGCCAAAGTTAACTTTTTGATCAGAGATTGCCTTACTGGGTAAATAATTGGTCATTAGGTCAAAAATAAACTATTTTGACCAAAATTAACTTTTTGGTTAAAAGTTTACCTATTTAGTCAATGGGTTGATCATTGGGTCGAGGATTAACCATTTAGACCGAAAGTTGTCTTTTTGGTCAAAGGTTAATTTATTTTAGGTGAATGAGGCGGTCATTCGGTCAAAAATTACAAATTCTGAGCAAAATTAAATTTTTAGTAAAAAGTTGACCTATTGGGACATGGGTTTGTCATTGGGTCAAGGATTAACCATTTTGGCTAAAGTTCACTTTTTAATCAAAAGTTAACAATTTGGGTCAATGGGTTGGTCATTGGATCAAGGATTGACTATTTTCACAAAAGTTGACATTTTGGTCATTGTGTTAGACATTGACCATTTTGACTAAATTTGACTTTTTGGTCAAAAGTTGACCTTTTGGGTCAATAAGGTGGTCATTAGAGTTAAAAAGTCGACGATTTTGACCAAAATTGACCTTTTTGTCAAAAAGTTATCCTTTTGAGTCAATGAGTTGCTCATTGGGTCAAGGATTGACCATTTTAACCAAAGTTGACCTTCTGGTCAAAAGTTGACCTATTGGGTCAAGGGGTGGTCATTATGTCAAAATTTGACTATTTTGACCAAAATTGACTTTTTGTTAAAAAGTTGATTTTTTGGCTCAATGCTTTGGTCATTGGGTCAAGAATTAACCATTTTGACTAAAGTTGACTTTTTGGTCAAAAGTTGACCTTTCGGGTCAATGGGTAGTAATTAGGTCAAAATTGACCTATTTTGATCAAAATCGACTTTTCGACATAAAGTTGATTCTATTGGATCATATGGTTCGTCATCGAGGTCGAAATGAATCGCTTTGATGAAATTGATTTTTAGTCAACATTCGACCTATTGATCAAGGGGTTGGTCGATGGGTCGAAAATTGATCATTTCGACTAAAGTTGACTTTTAGTCAAAAGTCGACTTTATCAGGTCAATGGGTCATGTCATTGGGTCAAATTAACCATTTTGACGAAGTTAACTTTTTGGTCAAAGATTGACTTCTTAGTGACAATAAGCGGTCCTTAGGTCAAAAATTGATTATTTTTGACCAAAATCGACTTTTGGTCAAAAGTTGATCCATTGGGTTAATGGGTTGGTCATTGAGTCAAGGATCGATCCATTATGACCAAAGTTTTCTTTTCTAGTCAAAAGTTAACTTATTTAGGTCAATGAGTTGGTCATTAGGTGAAAATTGAGAATGTTTTAGCAAAATTGTCTTTTTGGTCAATAGTTGACCTGTTGGGTCAATGGGTTGGTCATTGGGTCAATGATTAACCATTTTGGCCAAAGTTGCTTTTTTAGTCAATAGTTGACAAATTGGGTTAATGTCTTGGTCATTGGATTAAGGATTGCCCATTTTCACCAATGTTGACATTTAGGTCATTACGTCAGAAATTGATCATTTTGACCAAATTTGACTTTTTGGTCAAAAGTTGTCATTTTGGGTCTATGACATTAGGTCAATAATTTATCATTAAGTCAAAAATTTACTATTTTGATCCAAATTGACTTTTTGGTCAAAAGTCGATCTATTGAGTCGGTGGGCTGGTCATTGAATTAAGGATTTACCCTTTTAACCAAAGTTGACTTTTTGGTTAAAAGTTGACCTATTGGGTCAATGGGTGGTCATTAGGTCCAAATTTGACTATTTTGACCAAAATTGACTTTTTAGTCAAAAGTTGACCTATTGGGTCAATGAGTTAGTCATTGAGTCATGGTTTGACCATTTTGACTAAAGATGACTTTTTGGTTAAAAGTTGACCTATTGGGTCAATGGGTTGGTCATTGGGTTAGAAATTGACCATTTTGACCAAAGTTGACTTTTTGTTCAAAATTTGACCTATTGGGTAAATGGGTTTTTCATTGGGTCAAAGATTAACCATTTTGACCAAAGTTGACTACTTTTTGGTCAGAGATTGACTTACTAGGTCAATAATTGGTCATTAGGTCAAAAATTGACTATTCTATGCAAAATTGACTTTTTGGGCAAAAGTTGACCTATTGGGTCAACGGGTTGATCATTGGGTCAAGGTTTTACAATTTTGATCAAAGTTGACTTTTTGGTCCGAGATTGGCTTACTCGGGTCGATAATTCAGTCATTAGGTAAAAAATCGATTATTTTGACCAACATTAACTTTCGGACAAAAGTCGACCTATTGCGTTAAAGGTCTTGGTCATTGGGTCAAGGATTGGCCATTTTGACTAAGGTTGACTTTTTGGTCAAAAGTTGACCTGTTGAGTCAATGGGTTCGTCATTGGATCAAGGAGGACAGTTTTGACCAAAGTTGACTTTTTGGTCAGAGATTGATTTATTGGGTCAAGAATTGGTCATTAGGTCAAAAATTGATTTTTTTTGATAAAAATTAAATTTTTTATAAAAAGTTGACCCATTGGGTCAACGGGGTGGTCATTGGGCCAGACATTAACAATTTTAACCAAAGTTGACTTTTGGGCCGAAAGTTGACCTATTTGGCCAATAAGTAATTCGGTCAAGAATTGACCATTTTGACAGAAGATGACTTTTTGTCAAAATTTAATCTATTGGGTTAATTGGGTAAAAAATTGACCATTTTAACCAAAGTGACTTTTAGGTCAATAGTTGACCTATTGGGTCAATGGGTGGTCATTAGGTTAAAAATTGACAATTTTGACTAAAATTAACTTTTTGGTCAAAAGTTGACCTATTGGGTCAATGGGTCTGTCATTGGGTCAAGAATTGTCCATTTTGACCAAAGTTGACTTTTTGGTCAGAGATTGACTTATTGGGTCAATAATTGGTCATTAGGTCAAAAATTGACTATTTTGACCAAAATTAAATTTTTGGTCAGAAGTTAACTCATTGGGTCAACGAGGAGGTCATTGGGTCAGAAATTCACCATTTTGACCAAAGTTGACTTTTTTGTAAAAGTTGACATATTTGGTCAATGAGTTGGTAATTGTGTCAAGAATTGTCCATTTTTAACCAGAGATGACTTTTTTGGTCAAAAGTTGAGCTATTGGGTCAATGGGATGGTCATTAGGTCAAAAATTGACCATTTTGACTAAAGTTGACTTTTTGGTTAAATGTTGTCCTAATGGGTCAATGGGTGGTCATTAGGTCAAAAATTAACTATTTTGACAAAAATTAACTTTTTGGTCAAAAGTTGACCTATTGAGTCAATGAGTTTTTCATTGGGTTAAGGATTAAACATTTTGACCAAAGTTGATTTTTCGTCAGAGATTGACTTATTTGGTCAATAATTGGTCATTGATTCAAAAATTGACTATATTGACCAAAATTAACTATTAGGTCAAAAGTTGACCTATTAGGCCAATGGGTTGGTATTTAGGTCAAGGATTGATCATTTTGACAAAAGTTGACTTTTTGGTCAAAAGTTGACGTATTGTGTCAATGGGTTGGTCATTGGGTCAAGGATTGACAATTTTGACCAAAGTTCAATTTTTGGTCGAGGATCGGCTTATTAGGTCGAATAATCGTCATTAGGTAAAAAATCGACTATTTTTAACAAAGTTTACTTTTTGGTCAAAAGTTGACCTATCGAATAATGGGTTGGTCATTGCGTCAATGATTGATCATTTTGACCAAGGTTGACTTTTTGGTCAAAAGTTGACCTATTGGGTCATTGAATCAAGGATTGACCATTTTGACTAGAGTTGACTTTTTGGTTATAGATTGACTTACTGGGTCAATAATTGGTCGTTAGTTCAAAAATTGATTATTTTGAGAAAAAATAAATTTTTGGTTAAAAGTTGACCCATTGAGTCAACGGGGTGGTCATTGAGTCAGAAATTGACCATTTTGACCAAAGTTGACTTTTTAGTCAAAGTTGACCTATTGGGTCAATGAGTTGGTAACCATTTTGACCGAAGAAGACTTTTTGGTCGAAATTTGATCTATTGGATCAATGGGTTGGTCATTGGGTCAAAAATTGACTATTTTGCCCAAAAATGCACTTTTGTCAAAAGTTGACCTATTGGTTTAATGGGTTGGTCATTGGGTCAATGATTGACCATTTTGACCAATGTTGACTTTTTGGTTAAAAGTTGACCTATTGGGTCATTGGGTCAAGGATTGACCATTTTGACTGAAGTTGACGTTTTGATCAGAGATTGACTTACTGGGTCAATATTTGGTCGTTAGGTCAAAAATTGATTATTTTGACAAAAAATAAATTTTTATTCAAAAGTCAACCCATTGGGTGAACGGGGAGGTCATTGGGTCAGAATTTGACCATTTTGACCAAAGTTGACTTTTTAGTAAAAAGTTGACATTTTTAATCAATGAGTTGGTATTTGGGACAATAATTGACCATTTTGATCAAAGATTACTTTCTTGGACGTTTGTTGAACTATTGGGTCAATGGGTTGGTCATTGGGTCAAAAATTGACTATTTTGACTAAAATTGGATTTTTGGTTAAAAGTTGACCTATTGGATCAATGGGTGGTAATTATGTAAAAAATTGACAATTTAGACCAAAGTTGACTTTTTGGTGAGAGATTGACTTATTGGGTCAATATTTGGTCATTAATTCAAAAATTGACTATTTTGACCAAAATTAACTTTTTGGTCAAATGTTGACCTATTAGACCAAAGTTGACTTTTTGGTCAAAAGTCACTTTATTGGGTCAATGGGTTTGTCATTGGGTCAAGGATTGACCTTTGTGACCAAAGTTGACATTTTGACCAAAATTGTCTTTTTGGTTAAAAGTTGACATATTGGGTCAATGGGTTAGTTATTGGGTTAGAAATTAACCATTTTGGCAAAAATTGACTTTTTGGTTAAAAGTTGACCTATTGGGTCAATTGGGTGGTCATTAGGACAAAAATTGACTATTTCCACCAAAATTGAGTATTTGGTCAAATGTTGACCTATTGGGCCAATGATTTGGTCATTATGTCAAAATTGACAATTTTGACCAAAATTCACTTTATAGTCAAAAGTTGACTTATTGGGTCATTGGGTCAAAGATTGACCATTTTGACCATAGTTGATTTTTTGGTCAAAAGTTGACCGATTGGGTAAATGAGTTGGTCATTGGGTCAAGGATTGGCTATTTTGACCAAAGTTGACTTTTTGGTCAGAGATTGACTTATTGGGTCAATAATTTGTCATTAGGTCAAAAATTAACTATTCTGACAAAAACAGAAATTTTGGTCAAAAGTTATCGGGGTGGTCATTGGGTCAGAATTTAACCATTTTGACAAAAGTTGACTTTTTGGTCAAAAGTTGACCTATTTGGTCAATGAGTTGGTAATTAGGTCAAGAATTGACCTTTTTGACCAAAGATGAGTTTTTTGGTCAAAAGTTGACCTATTGGCTAAGTGAGTTGGTCATTAGGTGAAAAATTAACCATTTTGACCAAAGTTGCCTTTTTGGTCAAAAGTTGACCCACTTGGTCATTGGGTGGTCATTACGTCAAAAATTGACTATTTTGATCAAAATTGCCTATTTTGATCAAAATTAACTATTTTGATCAAAATTGACATTTTGGTCAAAAGTTAACCTATTGGATCAATGGGTTTGTCATTGGGTCAAGGATTGACCATTTTGACCAAAGTTGACTTTATTGGTCAGAGATTGACTTATTCAGTCAATAATTGGTCATTAATTCAAAAATTGACTATTTTGACCAAAATTG
Organism: Papilionanthe hookeriana x Papilionanthe teres; assembly: GCA_022702705.1. Lineage (NCBI taxonomy): Eukaryota > Viridiplantae > Streptophyta > Magnoliopsida > Asparagales > Orchidaceae > Papilionanthe > Papilionanthe hookeriana x Papilionanthe teres. The sequence continues at coordinate 70,234,651 of CM040431.1, forward strand.
CTTTTTTCAAAAGTTGACCCATTGGATCAACGAAGGGTGGTCATTGGGTCAGAAATTGATGATTTTGACCAAAGTTGACTTTTTGGTCAAAAGTTAACCTATTTGTTCAATGAGTTGGTAATTACATCAAGAATTGACCATTTTGACCGAATATGACTTTTACGTCAAAAGTTTATCAATTGGGTCAATGGGTTGGTCATTGGGTCAAAAATTGACCTTTTTTACCAAAGTTAACTTTTGGTGAAAAGTTGACCTATTGGGTCAATGGGTGGTCATTAGGTCAAAAATTGACTATTTTGACCAAAATTGACTTTTTAGTCAAAAGTTGACCTATAGGGCCAATGGGTTTGTCATTGGGTCAAGGATTGACCATTTTGTCCAAAGTTGAATTTTTGAGCAAGAGTTAACTTATTGGTTCAAAAATTTGTCATTAGGTCAAAAATTGAATATTTTGACTCAAACTGAATTTTTGGTCAAAAGTTAACCCATCGAGTCAACAGGGTGGTCATTGGGTCAGAAACTGACCATTTTGACCAAAGTTGACTTTTAGGTCAAAAGTTGACCTATTTGGTTAATGAGTTGGTGATTGGGTCAAGAATTGACCATTTCGACCAAAGATGACTTTTTCATCAGAAGTTGACTTTTTGGGCCAATGGGTTTGTCATTCGATCAAAAATTGACCATTTTGTCCAAAGTTGAACCATTGGATCAATAGGTAGTCATTAGGTCAAAAATTGGCTATTTTGACAAAATATGACATTTTGGTCAAATGTTGACTTTTTGGATCAATGGGATTGTCTTTGGGTCAAGGATTGATCATTTTGACCAAAGTTATCTTTTTGGTAAGAGATTGACTTATTGCATCAATAATTGGTCATTAATTCAAAAATTGACTATTTTGACCAAAATTGAATTTTGGGTTAATGGGTTGGTCATTGTGTCAAGGATTGACTATTTTAACTAAAGTTCACTTTTGGTCAAAAGTTGATTTATTGGGTCCAGGATTGACCACATTGCCCAAAGTTGACCTTTTGGTCAGAGATTGACTTATTGGGTCAATAATTGGTCATTAGGTCAAAATTGATTATTTGACCAAAATTAAATTTTTGGTGAAAAGTGACCCCTTAGGTCAACAGGGTGGTCATTGAGTCAGAAATTGACCATTTTGACCAAAGTTGACTTTTTGGTCAAAAGTTGACCTATTTCGTCAATGAGTTGGTTGGGTCAAAAATTGACCATTTTGACCGAAGATAACTTTTTGGTCAAAAGTTAATCTATTGGATCAATGGGTTGGTCGTTGGGCTAGAATTGACCATTTTGACCAAAGTTGACTTTTTGGTCAAAAGTTGACCTATAGGGTCAATGGGTTGGTCATTGGGTTAAGGATTGACCATTTTGACCAAAGTCGACTTTTGGGTCAGAAATTGGCTTACTAGGTCAATAATTGGTCATTAGATCAAAATTGACTATTTTGAACAAAATTGATTTTTTGGTCAAAGGATGACCTATAGGGTCAATGAATGGTCATTAAGTCAAAAATTGACAATTTTGAGCAAAATTGACTTTTTAGTTATAAGTTGACCTATTGGGTCAATGGGTTTGTCATTGGGTTAAAGATTGACCATTTTGACCAAAGTTGACTATTTGGTCAGAGATTAACTGATCGGGTCAAAAATTGGTGATTAGGTCAAAAATTAACTATTTTGACCAAAATTAAATTTTTGGTCAAAAGTTAACCCATTAGGGGAAAGGTGTGGTCATTGACCACTTTGACCAAAGATGACTTTTGGGTCAAAAGTTGACCTATTTTGACCAAAATTGAATTTTTGTCAAAAGTTAACCAATCGGTCAACGAGGCTGGTCTATCGGGTCGAAATCGACTCATTTTGACTAATGTTGACTTTTTGGTCAAAACTTGACCTATTTGATTAATGAATTGGTAATTGGGTCAAGAATTGGCCATTTTGACCGAAGATGACTTTTTGGTCAAAAGTTGACCTATTGGGTTATTGGGTGGTTATTTAGTCAAAAATTGACTATTTTGACTTATATTAACATTTTGACCAGAATTGATCTTTTTGAAAAAAGTTGACTTTTTGGTCAGAGATTGACTTATTGGGTCAATAATTGGTCATTAACTGAAAAAATCGACTATTTTGATCAAAATTGACTTTTTGGTCAATAGTTGACGTATTAGGCCAATGGGTTGGTCATTGAGTCAAGGATTGATCATTTTGACCAAAGTTGACTTTTTTGGTCAAAAGTTAACCTATTGGATCAAAGGGTTGGTCATTGGCTCAAGGATTGACCATTTTGACCAAAGTTGACTTTTTGGTCAGAGATTGGCTTACTGGGCCAATAATTGGCCATTTGAATAAAAATTAACTATTTTGACCAAAATAGACTTTTTGGTCAAAAGTTGACATATTGTGTCAATAGGTTGGTCATTGGGTCAAGGATTGACTACTTTGACCAAAGTTGTCTTTTTGGTCGAAAGTTGACCTATTTAGGTCGATGAGGAGGTCATTAGGTAAAAAATTGACAATTTTGACCAAAATTAACTTTTTGGTCAAAAGTTGACCTATTGTGTCAATGGGTTTGTCATTGGATCAAGGATTGTCCATTTTGACCAAAGTTAACTTTTTGGTCCAAAATTGACCTGTTTGATTAATCAGTTGGTAATTAGGTCAAGAATTAACCATTCTGACCAAAGCTGACTTTTTGGTCAAAAGTTGATCTATTGGTTCAATGGGTTGGTCTTGGGTAAAAAATTGTCCATTTTGACGAAAGTTGACTTTTTGGTTAAAAGTTGATGTATTGGGTCAATTGGTGGTCATTCAGTCAAAAATTAACAATTTTGACTAAAATTGACTTTTTCGTCAAAAGTTAACCTATTGGGTCAATGGGTTTGTCATTGGGTCAATGATTGATCATTTTGACCATATTTTACTTTTTGGTAAGAGATTGACTTATTGGGTCAATAATTGGTCATTTGGTAAAAAATTGACTATTTTGACCAAATTTGAATTTTTAGTCAACAGTTAACCCATTGAGTCAAGTGCGTGGTCATTGGGTCAGAAATTGACCATTTTGACCAAAGTTGGCTTTTTGGTCAAAAGTTGACTTATTTAGTCAATGAGTTGGTAGTTTGGTCAAGAATTGATAATTTTGACAAAGATGACTTTTTCGTCAAAAGTTAACTTATTGGGTCAATAATTTGTCATTAATTCAAAAATTGACTATTTTGACATAAATTGACTTTTTGGTCAAAAGTTGACCTATTAGGCCAATGGGTTGGTCATTGGGTCAAAGATTGATCATTTTGACCAAAGTTAAATTTTTGGTCAGAAGTTGATATATTGGGTCAATGGATTGGTCATTGGGTCAAGGATTGACCATTTTGACTAAAGTGACTTTTCGGTCAGAGATTGGCTTACTGGGTCAATAATTGGTCATTAGGTAAAAAACTGACTATTTTGACCAAAACTAATTTTTTTGGTCAAAAGTTGACCTATTGGGTTAAGGGGTTCGCATTAGGTCAAGGATTGACTATTTTTACCAAAGTTGACTTTTTGGTCAAAATTGACCTATTAGGTCAAGGGGTTGGTCATTGGGTCAAGGATTGATCATTTTGACCAAAGTTGACATTTTTGTGAGAGATTTACTTATTGGGTCAATAATTGGTCATTAGGTCAAAAATTGATTATTTTGACTAAAATTAAATTTTTGATAAAAAGTTCACCCATTGGGTCAATGGGGTGGTCATTGGGTCAAAAATTGAAAATTTTGAACAAAGTTGACTTTTTCGCCAAAAGTTGACCTGTTTGGTCAATGAGTTGGTAATTAGGTCAAGAATTGACTATTTTTACCGAAGATGACTTTTTGGTCAAAATTTGATTTATTGGGTCAATGGGTTGTTCATAGGGTCAAAAATTGGCATTTTTTTACCAAAGTTGACTTTTTTGTCAAAATTCGACCTATTGGGTTAATGAGTGGTCATTAGGTAAAAAATTGTCCATTTTGACCAAAGTTAACTTTTTGGTTAGAAGTTGGCCTATTGGGTTAATGGGTGGTCATTAGGTCAAAACTTTTTTAACTAAAATTGACTTTTTGATCAAAAGTTGACCTATTGGGTCAATGGGTTGGTCATTGGGTTAAGGATTGACCATTTTGACCAAAGTTGACCTTTTAGTCAAAAGTTGGCAAATTAGGTCAATGGGTTGGTCATTGGATCAATGATTGACCATTTTCACCAAAGTTGACATTTAGGTCATTGTGTTAGAAATTGATAATTTTGACCAAATTTGACTTTTTGACAAAAGTTGACCTATTGGGTCAATGGGTTAGTCATTGGGTCAAGGATTGACCATTTTGACCAAAGTTGATTTTTTTGTCAAAGATCGGCTTACTGGGTCAATAATTGGTCATTAGGTCAAAAAAAGACTATTTTAACCTAAATTGACTTTTTTGTCAAAAGTTGACATATTGGGTCAATGAGTTTGTCATTGGGTCAAGGATTGACCATTTTGACTACAAGTTGTCTTTTTTGTCAAAAGTTGACCTATTTAGGTTAATGAGGCATTCATTAGGTCAAAATTGACTATTTTGACCAAAATTAACTTTTTGGTCAAAAGTTGACCTATTGGGTCAATGGTTGGTCATTGGGTCAAGGATTAACCATTTTGGCCAAAGTTGACTTTTTAGTCAAAAGTTGACAAATTGAGTTAATGAGTTGGTCATTAAATCAAGGATTGACCATTTTCACCAAATTTGACCTTTAGGTCATTGTGTCAGAAATTGACCATTTTAACCAAATTTGACTTTTTGGTCAAACGTTGACCTTTTGGGTCAACGAGGTGGTCATAGATCAAAAAATGACAATTTTGACCACAATTGAATTTTTGGTCAAAAGTTATCCTTTTGGGTCAATGAGTTGGTCATTGAGTCAATGATTGTCCATTTTGACCAAAGTTGACTTCTTGATCAAAAGTTGACATATCGGGTCAATGGGTTGGTCATTAGGTCTAGGATTAACCATTTTGACCAAAGTTGACTTTTTGATCAAAAGTTGACCTGTTGGGTCAATAAATGGTCATTAAGTCAAAAAATTACTATTTTGACCAAAATTGACTTTTTGGTCAAACTTCGATATATTGGGTTAGTGGGTTGGTCATTGGGTCAAGGATTTACCATTATGACAAAAGTTGACTTTTCGGTCAAAAGTTTACCTATTGGGTCAACGGGTTTGTCATTAGGTTAAGGATTGACCATTATGACCAAAGTTGACTTTTTGGTTAGAGATTGACTTATTGGGTCAATAATTTGTCATTAGGCAAAAAATTGATTATTTTGACCAAATTGACTTTGACCAAAATTGACTTTTTGGTCAAAAGTTGACCTATTGGGTCAACAGGGAGGTCAATGGGTCAGAAATTGACCATTCACCAAAGTTGAATTTTTGTTCAAAAGTTGACTTATTTAGTCAATGGGTTGGTCATTGGGTCAAGGATTAACTAATTTAACAAAAGTTGGCTTTTTGGTCGAGATGGACTTATTGGATCAATAATTGGTCATTAGGCTAAAAATTAATTATTTTGACTAAAATTAAATTTTCTATCAAAAGTTGACTCATTCGGTCAACGGGGTATTCATTGGGTCAGAAATTGACCATTATGACCAAAGTTGACTTTTTGGTCAAAAGTACACATATTTGGTCAATGAGTTGGTAATCGGGTCAAGAATTGACCATTTTGACTGAAGATGATTTTTTGATCAAAAGTTGATCTATTGGGTTAATGGGTAGGTCGTTGGGTCAAAAATTGACCATTTTGACCAAAGTTGACTTTTTCGTCAAATGTTGACCTATTGGATTAGTGGGTGGTCATTAGGTCAAAAATTGACTATTTTGACCAAAATTGACTTTTTGGTCAATAGTTGACCTATTGGGCCATTGGGTTTCTCATTGGGTCATAGATTGACTATTTTGACTAAAGTTGACTTTTTGGTCAGAGATTGACTTATTGGGTCAATAATTGTTCATTAGGTTAATAATTGACTATTTTGGTCAAAATTGAATTTTTAGTCAAAAGCTAACCCATCGGGTCAACGGGGTGGTCATTGGGTCAGAAATTGACATTTTTTTACCAAAGTTGACTTTTTGGTCAAAAGTTGACCTATTTGGTCAATGAGTTGGCAATTTTGTCAAGAATTGACCATTTTGACCAAAGATAACCTTTTAGTCAAAAGTTGACCTATTGGGTCAATGGGTTGGTCATTGGGTTAAAAATTGACTATTTTGACCAAAGTTGATTTTTTTGTCAAAAGTTGACCTTTTGGGTCAATGGGTGGTCATTAGGTCAAAAATTGATTATTTTGACCAAAATTGATTTTTTTTCATCAAAAGTTTACCTATTGGGTCGAGGATTGACCATTTTGACCAAAGTTGATTTTTAGACATATATTGACTTATTGGGTCAATAATTGTTCATTAATTCAAAAATTAACTATTTTGACCAAAATGGACTTTTTTTGTCAAAAGTTGACTTATTAGGCTAATGGCTTAGTCATTGGATCAAGGATTGATCATTTTGACCAAAGTTGACTTTTTTGTCAAAAGTTGACCTATTGAGTCAATGGGTTGGTCATTGGTTTAAGGATTGACCATTTTGACTAAAGTTGACTTTTTGGTCAGAGATTTGCTTACTGGGTCAATAATTGGTCAGTAGGTCAAAAATTGATTATTTTGACCAAAATTAACTTTTTGCTCAAAAGTTGACCTATTGGGTCAATGGGTGGTCATTAAGTCAAAAATTGACTATTTTGAGCAAAATCGACTTTTTGGTCAAAAGTTGAACTATTGGGTCGATGGGTTTGTCATTGGGTCGTGGATTGGCCATTTTAACGAAACTTGACTTTTGGTCGGAGATCGACTTATTGGGTCAATAATTGGTCATTAGGTCAAAAATTGATTATTTTGACCAAAATTAAATTGTTGGTCAAAAGTTGACCATTGGGTCAACGGGGTGGTCATTGGGTCAGAAATTGACTATTTTGACCAAAGTTGACTTTTTGGTCAAAAGTTGAACTTTTGATCAATAAGTTGGTATTTGGGTTAGGATTTAATCATTTTGACCGAAGATGACTTTTTGGTTAAAAGTTGATATATTGTGTCAACGGGTTGGTCATTGGGTCAAAAATTGACCATTTTAACCGAAGTTTACTTTTTCGTCAAAAGTTGACCTATTGGGTCAATGGGTAGTCAATAGGTTAAAAATTGACTATTTTGATCAAAATTGACTTTTTGGTCAAAAATTGACCTACTGGGTGAAAGGGTTCGTCATTGGTCAAGGATTGATCATTTTGACCAAAGTTGACTTTTTGATCAGAGATTGAGTTATTGGGTCAATAATTGGTCATTAGGTCAAACCTTTACTATTCTGACCAAAATAGAATTTTTGTCAAAATGTAACCCACTGGGTTAACGGGGTAGTCATTGGGTCAGAAATTGACCATTTTAACCAAAGTTGACTTCTTCGTCAAAATTTGACCTATTTGGTCAATGAGTTGGTAATTGGGTCAAGAATTGATCATTTTGACCAAAGATTACTTTTTGGTTAAATGTTGACTTATTATGTTAATTGGTTGGTCATTGGATCAAAAATAGACCATTTTGATCAAAGTTGACTTTTTGGTCAAAAGTTAACCTATTGGGTCAATGGGTGGTCATTAGGTCAAAAATTGACTATTTTGACCAAAATTGACTATTTTGACCAAAATTGAATTTTTGGTCGAATGTTGACCTATTGGGTCTATGGGTTTCTCATTGGTTCAAGGATTGACCATTTTGACCAAAGGTGACTTTTTGGTTAGAGATTGACTTATTGGGTCAATAATTGGTCATTAATTCAAAAATTGACTCTTTTGACCAAAATTGACTTTTTGGTCAAAAGTTGACCTATTTGGCCAAAGAGTTGTTCATTGGATCAAGGATTGATCATTTTGACCAAAGTTGACGTTTTTGTCAAAGGTTGACTGATCCACCCGATATTTATCCTTACAATTATGATATTAAAATTGGCAACGGCAACAAAAACTTTGCTCCGCCGGATATTATGCTTATGATTTTGATATGAAAAATATGATTTATAATGTTGATACTACGCAAGTATATGTATCGTTTATCAAGTAATATAGGACTTTCTAATTAAAGCCCGAGATATTGAACCCACAGGGAAAGTAAAAAAATCTTTAAAGAAATAAGAAAATTATATTTTTACTTTTTAATTGGCTTTTGAAAGTATGTTTTGATTTTGAAAAGTTTGATAGTTGATTTCACTCTTTCAATTTTCTTATAAAAGTTAAACAAGAAATTAAAATGATAATAACTGTAAACACGGTATGAAAAACACTATTAACTAGAATATCTTTTTCTTTCCTTTATAAAATAGTAATAATTATGAAAGTATTGTTGTGGAAATATTTAAATTAGTTGTGATAAACAGAAGTAAATGTATTCTTTACCCTTACTTGGTTCTATAAAGAACATTGGTTAATTTGAAATTTTATCATTTTGAACATGGTTAAGTAGGGAAGATGTCAGCTCTCACTCTAGAGTTCCCTCAATTCCCTCCACTTGGGTGCTAACTTCTCATAACAAAAATTCAAAACTTCAAACCAAATTAGGGGCTTTTAGCCAGTCACACTAAAAATCCTCTAATTTTACTCCCCTTTAAAACAACTTCTAATATATTGCATTCAATTATATGAACTACAATTTTCACCCATATAATTGCATGTGATTCTTACTAACTTTTATGAGTCAATACCGCATTGGATCATACATAATCTCACCACAAATTTTACATCTTAAGCTTCTCCTCCCTTTTTATATACTATTTTCCACTTTTTCTTTTTTTTTTCTTTTCTTTTTTCCTTTTTCTTTTCTTTTTCCTTTTTCTTTTTTTTTTCTTTAACTAAGGCAAGGATTACTATATCTGGATAGGTCTTTAATGATTTTGAATACCACCCTTCCATTTAAAATAAAGGTCAGATATATATCTATCACCTAAAAATTATAATAATAGTATTTGAAAATTATTCCTCAATAAAAGAAATTTAAGCTTTGAAGAATAAAATTCAAATCTTCTAATTATCCAAAAATATAAAATTTCTTACTAAAGATAGATAGCTATATTTAACATCTCTTCACTAAGAAAAATTTAACTTTAAGTTTTTCATGATTACTATAAATTTTCAACTAAATTCTTTTATTCATTTCTATATTCAAAATTTTTGTTCCCCTAATATAACTTCATATACATAATTGTTCTTAATCAAGAGATAAGATTTATTTAAAGTATTCTAGAGAATAAATAAAATTTTATGTTTTTCAAAAAAAAATTTCTTTTTAAAATGCCCCCAAAACTTTAATTTTTAGTTAGGATAAAACATTTAAGCATAAGAAATGATACATGAGTGAGAATTAAAGACTAACATAACATGCTTGCAAGAATTTAAATATCCTAAATATGCAAGTATAACAATTTAAACAACAGGAGAAAAATGAAATCAAATTCGGTTTTTCAAAACATTTTTTTAATAATAAGAAAAGTAAAACTTTTAAAAGACTTCTACAGTAGTTGATGTTTTCAAAGAAAATGCACACCAACTGAAATCACACTGATACTAGATACGAAATGGTAGTGGTATATTTTTTTGTAACGTTTTTAAGCATGCAGTTTCCTAAACAGTAGTTTTTATAGTGTTCTCTAATCTCCTAACAGTTTTAGAATTAAAGTACATCCTAAAAAAAACTCTAGTACAACATACACAATAAGACATTTACTACCACACGCACTACACTCAAAGAAACATATAAAACATCAATCCAACAACAATACATCTGAATATGCATAACAGATAAATAGTACAACTACAATCTGCATACTATCAAAGTTCACATCACAACACAATCATCAAACAAAATACTAGACAAAGTACACAATAACACAACACAACAACACAACAACTAAAACAAATAACATACATCTACTCTTCATCCTCATCATCATCATCATCCTGCTCGTTCCAATCCCTGGATGACACATAAGGTATGTAGAATGGATGAAGGGGCATCTCAGCACTCTGATCACCTCTAATCAGTCTATACAAATAATGTTGATAATTATCCTCATACTCATCATGTTTTACAATATATCTCTCCACATTATCCATCTTACCATCCATATCTTTCATATGCTCTCGAGTAAGACTCACTTTCTTAAAAAATTTTCTTAATATGCCAGTCTGTGAATCAGTAGATGATGAAGCATGTGAAGTAGTAGCACGAGAAGTAGATGCAGCAGAAGCAGAATCAGAAGTAGTAGAAGCCCTACCAAATCCTCATCTCCAGCCATATTCTGAATGTACAGTGTAAGCTCCAACATTTACACTGGTGATAGGTCTCAAAGGCTGAAGTACCTCTTCCTAGGTTTAAAAGTTCACTTCAGACCGTTCTCAAAATGAATGAATCAGGGAAGAAAATCCCATACCTGCAGTAGTGGTAGATCTGACACAATTCACAATATAATAAAAAATGATCGCTCCAATATCTATAGGCTTCCCTTGCTGAATGCAATGGTTTAAAACAGCTCATTCCCTCATCACTTCTCTAGTATGACTTGAAGGCAACAGTTTAGAAGAGATAAAATAATGGCATGCCTTAGAAGTGGCATTTAATTTGGAAGCAGGAAAATTCACTCTTCTATCATTTGTTATTTTTCATAATCCTCTTCCATTAGTCAAAAATCACATTATCTCTTCTAACTCTCCCTCCGTAGGATGAAAATTAGAATAAAAAAAAACATAGTGGAGGCAATTGAGAGAAAGTGTTAATTACACTGGAAGGAAAGTCCAAATCTTGCCCCCTAACCATCACTAAATTCTCTTCTGATGAAGGAAAATTTGCATAGAATTTTCTAACAACAGAAACAACAACAACAGCGGGGAAGCAATAGTAGTTCTCCCAGTTCCTCCTAGCAATCATATCTTCAATTACTTCTCTTGCCTTACTGAACGCTCTCTCAGGATCAATTTACGTGACTGCAACGCATCGACGTATCGTTCCTCAGCCCTCGCACTAACAAATTTGTTGGAATCAAACTTCGTCTTTCCTCTCGGGCACTTTGACTTTGGATCCATCTCTCAAAATTCACGAAAAATTTACCATAAATTCCAAAATCAAACTAAACTTGCTAAATTATCTTCCAAAAGATGTTTCCACTAAATCCAATCAATTTCTTAAGTTTTTCCTGAAATTTTCACCATGAATAGTGATTTTAAGATTTTCCAAAATGTACTCAAAATACATGGTTAAAATAAAAAAATTTTACATAGGAGTAGTGCTCTTACCTCAAGGAATCCAAATTTACAAATTTTTGTTGAGATCGGCTCTTAAATGGTCCAAATCAAGGATGTCCTAGAATCTCTCTCGCTTAAAAACGATGGGTTGAAGATGAACATGGGAGTTAAAATGGCGATTCACGGGTTTTTAACTGCTGGGAAACAATTTTCATGAACTTGCAACTAAGCGTGAACCCTTCGGTGCTTAGCCGCTAAATCTAGCACTTAAGCGCCGGCACTCTGGCGCTTAGCCGCCAATACCCAGATTTTCACAATTAAGGTATATGCTTTAAACCACTTTGTTAATCACCCTTAATCTCTTCAAAATAATTATCTTTTCCACATAAATCTTCCAATATTCCAATTCAAATGTTTAATATTCATCGATTCCAAACAAATTTCACACAAACAAAAACTTATATACATTAAAACAAACATATCACTTAATACAATCCTAGAATTTCTATCCACATACATAGGATGAAATTCTATAGATATAAGTTACTTAATCTCAAACTAATAAGTTTACATCTCTAGGATGTAACTATCACATCATAAGGCGTAATTAAAACTCAAACATAAACACTAAACACACCAAACAAAACACATAAGAACACTAAACATATTAAACAAAACACATAAGAACACAAAACATATAAGAACAAAGCACACTTAATTCCACTCCCCATTAGGTGGATTATATCCAGGACCACTATTATTCTCATTTGACCCTTCTGGAATATAAATCTGATAGAACAGGTGATAATTGTTCATTCTTATATCTTCTTCTTCAATCCATTTGTTCTTCAAAAACATCGACCTATCCGCTTCTTCCACGTATCTTGATTGATTGAATTGCATCTTGAGTTGTCATCCCATGTGCTCCAAATGTAAGTTAGTTTCATTGATCTTTGCTTCCATTGAAGTCACTCGGGCTTCAATTTTTACAATCCCTTAAATACTAACAGTGAGAAATCCATTAAATAACTCTTTAGCACTGTCACTAATGAGCTTACTCTTTTCAGAATCTTGCTTCTTCTTAATCTCATTCTTCTAGGAAGAAATGATGTACTAAAAATACTCTTCTTAAGATTTAGAAATGAAGATAGGACTTGGAGCAAGTGTTTCCCTAAAACCAGGTTCTTTGTTTAGACTTGGGAAGTGCTAAAACTACCCCAAGACATTTTAAAACTCCAAAATAACTTCCAAAACCTCTTCCCCACGATCTAGGCTTCTAGAATCTCATTTTTCACATTTTTTGTAACTCCGGCGCCTAACCGCCAACTAGGCGGCGCTTAAGCACCAGTGCTCAATATAGCACAGGTCTGCCAAATGTCCAAATTTTCATTCTGACTCTTCTAAGTCATCAAATAAGGTTAAATAAACTCTATTTAGTTTAAAAACTCCAAATTACTACCACTAAAAACATAAAAACAAAACAAACAAAGCACACAAAACAAACATAAAACAAAGCACACCGATAATTATGGGTTGCCTCCCACAAAGCGCTTGGTTTAACGTCTTCAGCCTGACAAACCCAGAACTCATTCTGAGTGACCCAAAATCAGATTATCATCAGACTTAGATTGCTCGACTGAAAAATATGGTTTAAGTCTATTTCCATTAACTTTAAATATTTTTCCCGTCTTAGGATCTTGAATATCCACAGCTTAATAGGAATAAGTTTTCATCACAATAAAAGGAACCATCCACCTGGACATAAGTTTTCTAGAAAAAATTCTCAATCTGGCATTATACAACAAAAGTTTCTGTCTTGGCACAAGATTTTAGTAATAATCTTCCGATCATGCCATAACTTCATCTTTTCCTTATAAATCTTAGAACTTTCATAAGATTCATTCCTTATCTCTTCAAGCTCACTTAATTGCAATAATCTCTTCTTAGCAGCATCTTTTAAATTATAATTGAACTCTTTAATAGCCCAAAATGCTTTATGCTCAAGTTTAATAGGTAAATGACAAGCTTTTCCAAAAATCAGCCTATATGGGGACATTCTTATAGGGTTTTGTAAGCAGTCCTATAGGCCTACAAAGCATAATCCAGTTTGATTGACCAATCCTTTCTACTTGGATTAACAGTCTTTTCCAATATTCTTTTAATTTCACAATTGGATAATTCAACCAAACCACTTTTTTGCGGATGATAAGTAGTAGCAATGCGACGATTAATATGATAATTCTTTGCTAACTTTCCAATAATCGCATTTCTATAATGAGTTCACCCATCAGTTATGATTACTCTTGGTATTCCAAATCTGCAAAATATATTCTTTCTTAAAAACTTTGCAACAGTTTGAGCATCACATAGAGGTAAAGCAATAGTTTCAATCCATTTGGAAACATAGTTTACTGCCATCAAAATATAAACATTTCCGAAGGATGGTGTAAATGGTCCAATAAAATCTAATTCTCAAACATCAAATATTTCAAATTCCAACATATAATTAAGGGGAATCTCATTTATCCTAGAAATATTGCCTACACGCTGACATTTATCACAATTTTTAATATAAGCATTCACATCCTTAAAAATTGTATGCCAGTAAAATCCAGATTGTAAGATTTTATATGCAGTTTTATCACTTCCAAAATGTCCCCCATAATCAGAATCATGATATTTTTGAATAATTTCATAAGTCTCTTCCAAAGGTACACATCTTCGAATTATAAGATCATTTCCTTGTTTATATAAAAATGGGTCATCCAAAAAATAAGTCTTAGCATCAGACAAAAATTTCTTCTTTTCTTGATATGTCAAACCATAGGGTATAATATCACTGACAATAAAATTTACTATGTCTGTATACCACAAAACACGCCACTCATTAACAGTGAACAATTTTTCATCAGGAAAATGTTCATTAATTTATTCAACATCACAGAGAGATTTTTCAATTTCAAGCCTGGACAAATGATCAGCAATTTGATTATCAGAACCCTTTTTATCTACTATCTCAAAGTCAAATTCTTGCAAAAGAAGAATCCATCTTATCAGTCACGGTTTTACATCATTTTTCTTCATGAAATATTTGATAGCAGAACGATCAGTATGCACAACACATTTAGTTCTAATTAAATATGATCGAAATTTATCAAAGGCAAATACTATAGCTAATAACTCTTTCTCAGTAGTGGTATAATTATTTTGAGCTTCATTAAGAGTTTTACTAGCATAATAAATAACTTTGAAAATCTTATCATATTTCTGACCTAAAATAACCCTAATAGCATAATCACTAGCATCACACATTAATTTAAAAGGTTTTTCCCAATTTGGTAAAATTATTACAGTTGCAGTGATTAATTTTTCTATTAGTGTTTCAAAGGCTTTGAGGCAATCATCATTAAAATTAAAAATTACATCCTTTTCCAGTAAACGACATAAAGTTTTTGTAATCTTTAAAAAGTCTTTAATGTAACGCCAGTATAATCCAGTATGTCCGAAAAAACTTCTAAATCCCCTTTCATTGGTTGGCAAGGTAAATTAGATATAACTTGAATTTTTTCCAAGATCTACCTCCAAAACTTTTTCTGAAATCTGATGTCCCAAAACAATTCCTTCTGCTACCATAAATTATCATTTTTTCCCAGTTAAGGACCAAATTAGTTTCTTCACAGTGTTTTAGAACCCTAGATGAATGTTCTAAACATGATTCAAACGAAATTCCAAACACTGAAAAGTCATCCAAAAAAATTTTAATCCCTTTTTCAGTTAAATCACAAAAAATAGCCATCATACATCTTTGAAATGTAGCAGGGGCGTTACATAAACCAAAGGGCATTCTTCAAAAAGCAAACGTACCATTAGGACTAATAAATGTAGTTTTCTCTTGATCCTCAGGAGCAATTTGAATCCAGTATATCCATCCAGAAAACAAAAGTATTTATGCCCAGCTATTCTATCCAACATTTGATCCAGAAATGGGAGTGGAAAGTGATCTTTCCTTGTGGCAAGATTTAATTTTCTATAATCAATGCATATTCGCCACCCGGTAACTTGTCTTATTGGTATTATTTCATTATTTTCATTAACAGTCACAGTCACTCCTCCTTTCTCAGGAACACAGTGAATAGGACTAACCCTTGCACTATCTGAAATAGGATAGATAATTCCAGCATCCAGCCATTTTAAAATTTTTTTCTTAACAACGTCTTTCATGATAGGATTTAATCTCCTTTGGGGATCAACCCGCGATTTGTAATTATCTTCTATAAGAATTCTGTGCATACAAATTGAAGGACTGATTTCTCTAATATCAGCAATTGTCCATCCAAAGGCTTTCTTGTGCTTCTTCAAAATTTCAAGCAAACTCTCTTCTTCTTTTTCAGTTAATTGAGAGGAAATTATAACTGGCAAGTTTGAGGATTCACCTAGAAAAACATATTTCAAATTATCAGGAAACATTTTTAACTCAAGTTCAGGAGGTTTTCCAATTGATGAACCATAAGATTCATCTTTTTCAGTCAAATCTAACAATTAAAAACTTTCACGAACATACTTTAAATTTTCCTCTTGAAAATCTTCAGAATCAAGTAACTCCTCTTCTTGCTTATGTTCCAATTCTTCTCTTTCAAATTTCTCTTCATAAGTTGATTTGAAATGAAATTCACTTAAATATTTGTTAACATCCATCCTATAACATTCATCTTCTTTACCTCTAGCAGGATATTTCATCGATTTTGAAATATTAAATGTAACAGTCTGATCATTAATCCTCATCGTTAATTCCCCTTTTGCACATCTATCATGGCTCGCCCCGTAGCTAGGAAAGTTCTTCCAAAAATTATAGGTATCTCTTTATCTTCCTCCATATCTAACGCAGTGAAATCAACAGGAAAAATAAATTGATTCACTTTAACCGAAACATCTTCTATAAATCCTTTAGCATATGTGATCGAATGATCTGCTAATTGCAGCGTTACAGTAGTTAGGGTTATTTCTCCTAGTCCCAGTCTTTTCAATATTGATAGAGGCATAAGGTTAATGCTTGCACCCAAATCACATAAAGCTTTTCCATAGAATCTTTCTTCGATTGCACATGGAATAGTGAAACTACCAGGATCTTTAAGCTTTTAAGGAAAATTTTTCTGAAATATCGTACAGCACTCCTCACTAAGTGCAAAAGTCTCGTTATTTTCAAAATTCCTTTTCTTGTTAAGAATATTCTTCATAAATTTTTCATAGCTTGCCATTTGTTCTAAGGCTTTAGCAAATGGAATATTAATAATGAGCTTCTTAAATATCTCCAAGAATTTTGAAAATTGCTTATCCAACTTTTGTTAATGAAGTCTCTGAGGAAATGGAGGTGGCGGTTTTTCTAAATTAACCTTAGGTGGAGAAACATGTCTTTACAAACCTTTAAGAGCATCCTCTTTTGGTTCTTCAATCTCTTCTTTCTCTACTTCAGTTTCTTTTTGAACTCTATCTTCCAATTCTCTTCCACTTCTCAATTGAATTGCTTTTACTTGTTCTTTATTATTTTCTCTTGGATTTACTGCAGTATTACTTGGAAGCATTCCTTGAGATCTATTACTTAAGGCATTTGAAATTTGTCCCAATTGATTTTCAATATTTTTGATGGTTGCACCTTACATTTTTGATTGATTTCCTGTATGTGACACCACTTCATCAATAGACAACTTCTTCTCCTTTAATTGTAAAGCATTGTTATAACTGAAGGATAAGTTAATCTATTATTATTATTTCTTTGGTTATTCCAATTCCCCAATGGGTTTACTTGGTGGTTCCCCCATTGTTGATTAACACCACCCTGATTATTGGTATTCCAGTTAAAATTTGGATGATTCTTCCAACCTGGGTTATAATAATTGGAATATGGGTTGTTAGGCTTAATTATAGCATTCACAGTTTCTGGTGAAGAATAAGAATTAACCATTTGGCCTAATGAATTTTCTTCAATCATGGGATGTGGCTGAGAAAAATTCATCCCAAATTGGTCTATCTTCCTTGAAACATCAGCAACTTGATTTGCTAACATTGTAAAAGCATCATTTTCAAAACACTCGCAACATTTTTAGGATTTAACCTTTCAGAAGGCCATTGAAAATTATTAGTAGTCATTTCTTCAATTAAAGCATAAGCATCAGAAAATGGTTTAGACATTAATGATCCACCAGCAGCAGCATCGATGATAGATCTAAGAGATCCAACTAATCCATTATAAAAAGTTTGAATTGATAACCAATCTGGAATCAAATGATGTGGACATTTCTTGAGGAGATCTTTAAATCTTTCTCGTGCTTCATATATTGATTCCCCTTCAAACTGACAAAAATTTGTAATATCATTTCTCAACTTAGCAGTCTTAGATGGTGGAAAATATTTAGCAAGGAGTTTTTGTGGTAGTTCACCCCAAGTTCTAATTGATCCAGGTGCTAACGAATGTAACCATATTTTAGCATTATCCCTTAGTTAGAAAGGAAAAAGTCCAATCTAATAACATCATCCGAAACACCATCAGATTTAAAAGTAACACACAACTATAGAAAATTAGAAAGATGCAAATTAGGATCTTTAATTGTTGCTCCCCCAAATTGATTATTAGACACCATCTGGATAATAACAGGTTTAAGCTTAAAATAATTAGCAGCTATAGCAGCTACCACGTTCGTCCACTGTAGGGTTAACATAATCTCTTAAAGGTCTTAATTGTTGATAGATGCCAACATTTTAATCTTGATGATTTGTCATTTCATGAATATTTTTATCTTTTTCTGCATTTTTATTTTTTGTTTATTTTTCTGATAGTTCTTTCTAATTCAGAATCGTAAGGCACAAGTCACGCAGAACCTAAACTACGCATACAACAATAAAACAAAACACAACACAACACACTAACAAAAACAAACAAAAGTAAAAATTTAAAATTTCTTAATTTTCTTTAAAATATAATTTTAATTAATTTCTTTCCACGGCAATGGCGCCAAAAACTTGATCCACCCGATATTTATACTTGCAATTATGATATGAAAATTGACAACGGCGACAAAAACTTTTCTCCGCCGGATATATATATGCTTATGATTTTGATATGAAAATTATGATTTATAACGTGGATACTACGCAAGTATACATATCATTTTTTAAGTAATATAGGACTTTTGTGATTAAGCCCTGAGATATCGAACCCACAGGGAAACTGAAAAATCTTTAAAGAAAAAAGAAAATTATTTTTTTACTTTTTTAATTGGCTTTTGAAAATATGTTTTGATTTTGAAAAGTTTGATAGTTGATTTCAATCTTTAAATTTTCTTATAAAAGTCAAACAAGAAATTAAAACGATAATAACTGTAAACACGGTATGAAAAACTCTATTAACTAGAATAACTTTTTCTTTCCTTTATAAAGTAGTAATAATTATGAAAGTATTATTGTGGAATATTTAAATTAGTTGTGATAAATAGAAGCAAATGTATTCTTTACCCTTACTTGGTTCGATAATGAACATTGGTTAATTTGAAATTTTATCATTTTGAACATGGTTGGGCAGGAAAGATACCAGCTCTCACTCTAGAGTTCCCTCAATTCTCTCCTCCTGGGGGCTAACTTCTCATAACAAAAATTCAAAACTTCAAACTAAATTAGGGGCTTTTAGCCTGTCACACTAAAAATGCTCTAATTTTACTCCTCTTTAAAACATCTTCTAATATATTGCATTCAATTATTTGAACTACATTTTTTACTCATATAATTGCATGTGATTCTTACAAACTTTTATGAGACAATACTGCATTGGATCTTACATAATCTCACCACAAATTTTACATCTTAACAGGCTAAATTAAGAAGTAAATAAAGTTTATTGAATCAATCTTCACAACTTCTTCCAACTTTAAACACATATACATTCCACAAAAATTCTTCATGAATTACTTACTTCTTCATTTAAAAAAGAAAAAGATAAAGTAAACTACTCAGAATGCATTGAGAAAAACAAAAACACATTAATTTGAAATTAAAAAACCATAAGAAAAATAACAAACACAACAAGTATTATTTAAAAACTACTGTAAGAACAAAAGTAAACACTTATCTCAAAATCATCTCCATAAGACTTAGGAAGTTCTTTTGAAACTTTGACTCTTTACTAAACTACTCCTCAGAGCAGGTCTCCCAACTCCGATGACTCAGAAACAGACATCAGACTTGAACAAAAAACTAAACTAAAGGAAAGAAAAGAAGTGGGGGAGAAGAAGAATTCAATCCTAACCTTTTCTCTTTTCTACTCTCTACTCTTACTCCTAATACAATAATTAAACCAAAAGGTGCCTTGGTGTCTCTTCAAAATGTGTCCAGATTCGATGTATCCACTAAAGAATGCACCCCTTCATTCAAACTTGCCTCCCAAAGGAAGTTATGGAAGTTACCACCAAGAGTTGCATCCCATCCCTTTTGAAAATGGCACCAAATTCAAGTTAATCTTGATTTTTAACTGAGGCGGCTAAGCGCAGGCCCAGCGGCGCTTAGCCGCCAGTGCCCAAATTTTCATTTTTCATTTTTTGCTCCAAATTTGATCTAACTTTGCTCCTTTCTTTATAATCACTCATTTTCATCATACCTGCAAGAAAAACACAAAATGCTTTCCATTAAAGTGCAATATAATAAAAAATAGGTATAAAAATGTGCATAAAAATACTATATATTTTAGGTGTATCATTAAACTATCTGGTCAATGGGTTGGTCATTAGGTCAAGGATTAACCATTTTGATCAAAGTTAACTTTTTGGTCTGAGATTGGATTACTGGGTCAATAATTGGTCATTAGGTCAAAAAGTGACAATTTTTACGAAAATTGACTTTTTGGTCAAAAATTGACCTATTGGGTCAATGGGTTGGTCATTGGGTCAAGGATTGACCATTTTGATTAAAGTTGATTTTTTTGGTCAGAGATTGACTTATTGGGTCAATAATTAGTCATTAGGTCAAAAATTAATTATTTTGACCAAAAATAAATTTTTGGTCAATAGTTGACCCATTAGGTCAACGTGGTGGTCATTAGGTCAAGGATTGACCATTGTGACCAAAATTGACTTTTTAGTCAGAGATTGACTTATTGAGTCAAAAATTGGTCATTAGGTCAAAAAATTGATTTTTTTTTCCAAAATTGAATTTTGGACCAAAGTTAACCCATTGGGTCAACGGATGGTCATTGAGTCAGAAATTGACCATTTTGACCAAAGATGACTATTTGGTCAAAAGTTGACTTATTTTGACCAAAATTGAATTTTTTTTGTTAAAAGTTAACCCATTAGGTCAACGTGGTGGTCATTAGGTTAGAATTTAACCATTTTGACCAATGTTGACTTTTCGGTCAAAAGTTGACTTATTTGGTGAATGAGTTGGTAATTGGGTCAAGAATTGACCATTTTGACATACGATGACTTTTTGGTCAAAAGTTGATCTATTGGGTCAATGGGTGGTCATTAGGTCAAAAATTGTCTATTCTGACCAAAATTGACTTTTCGTCAAAAGTTTAGCTATAGGGTCAATGGGTGGTCATTAGGTCAAAAAATGATTATTTTGACCAAAATTGACTTTTTGGTCAAAAATTGACCTATTGGGTCATTGAGTTTGTCATTCGGTCAAGAATTGATCATTTTGACCAAAGTTGACTTTTTAGTCAAAAGTTGACAAATTGGGACAATGGATTCATCATTGGATTAAGGATTGACCATTTTCACCAAAGTTGACATTTAGGTCATTGTGTCAGAAATTGACCATTTTGACCAAATTTGACTTTTTTGTCAAAAGTTGACCTATTGGGTCAATGGGTTGGTCATTGGGTTATGGATTGACAATTTTGACCAAAGTTGATTTTTTGTCAAATATCGGCTTACTGGGTCAATAATTGGTCTTTAGGTAAAAAATTTGACTATTTTGACTAAAATTGACTTTTGGTCAAAAGTTGACCTATTGTGTCAATGAGTTTGTCATTGGGTCAAGGATTGTCCATTTTGACCAAAGTTTTCTTTTTGGTCAAAAGTTGACCTATTTAGGTCAATGAGGCGTTAATTAGGTCAAAAATTGATAATTTCGACCAAAATTGACTTTTTGGTCAATAGTTGACGTATTAGGTCGATGGGTTGGTCCTTGGGTCAGGGATTAACCATTTTGGCTAAAGTTGACTTTTTAGTCAAAAGTTGGCAAATTGGGTCATGGGTTAGTTATTAGATCAAGGATTGATCATTTTCACCAAAGTTGACACTTAGGTCATTGTTTCAGAAATTGACCATTTTGACCAAATTTGACTTTTTGGTCAAAAGTTGACCTTTTGGGTCGATGAGGTGGTCATTAGGTCAAAAAATGACAATTTTGACCACGATTGACTTTTTGGTCAAAAGTTGTCCTTTTGGGTCAATGAGTTGGTCATTGGGTTAATGATTGACAATTTTGACTAAAGTCGGTTTTATGGTCAAAAGTTGACATATTGGGTCAATGGGTTGGTCATTGGGTCAAGGATTGACCATTTTGACCAAAGTTGACATTTTGATCAAAAGTTGACCTATTGGGTCAATAATTGGTCATTAAGTCAAAATTTTACTATTTTGACCAAAATTAACATTCTGGCTAAAAGTCGATATATTGGGTCAGTGGGTTGGTCAATGGGTCAAGGATTTACCTTTATGACCAAAGTTGACTTTTTGGTCAAAGATTGACTTATTAGGTCAATAATTGGTCAGTAGGTTAAAAATTGACTATTTTGACCAAAATTGAATTTTTTGTTAAAAGTTGACCCTTTGGGAAAACATGGAGGTCATTGGGTCAGAAATTGACCATTTTGACCAAAGTTGACTTTTTGGTCAAAAGTTGTCCTATTTGGTCATTGGGTTGGTCATTGGGTCAAGGATTAATCATTTTGACCAAAGTTAACTTTTTGTTCGAGATGGACTTATTGGGTCAATAATTGGTCATCAGGCCAAAAATTGATTATTTTG
This sequence comes from Papilionanthe hookeriana x Papilionanthe teres, assembly GCA_022702705.1. Classification (NCBI taxonomy): domain Eukaryota; kingdom Viridiplantae; phylum Streptophyta; class Magnoliopsida; order Asparagales; family Orchidaceae; genus Papilionanthe; species Papilionanthe hookeriana x Papilionanthe teres. Next base: position 70,257,027 of record CM040431.1, read on the forward strand.
ACCAAAATTAAATTTTTTTTTCAAAAGTTGACTCATTGGGTCAACCGAGAAGTCATTGGGTCAGAAATTGATCATTTTTACCAAATTGACTTTTTGGTCAAAAGTTGACCTATTTGGTCAATGAATTGGTAATTGGGTCAAGAATTGAACATTTTGACCGAATATGACTTTTTGATGAAAAGTTGTTTTATTGGTTCAATGGGTTGGTCTTGGGTCAAAAATTGATCATTTTGACCAATGTTGACTTTTTTATCTATAGTTGACCTATTGGGTCGGTGAGTGTTCATTAGGTCAAAATTTGACTATTTTGACCAAAATTGACTTTTTTGTCAAAAGTTGACCTATTTGGCCAACGGGTTTGTCATTGGGTAAAGGATTGTCCATTTTGACCAAAGTTGACTTTTGGTCACAGATTGACTTATTAGGTTAATAATTGGTCATTAGGTTAATAATTCACTATTTTTTCAATATTGAATTTTTAGTTAAAAGTTAACCCATCAGGTCAACGGGGTGGTCATTGGATCAAAAATTGATAATTTTGACCAAAGTTAACTTTTGGTCAAAAGTTGCTCTATTTGGTTCATGAGTTGGTAATTGTGTCAATAATTGACCATTTTGACCAAAGATGACTTTTAGTCAAAAGTTGACCTATTGGGTTAATGTGTTGGTCATTGGGTCAAAAATTGATCATTTTGACCAAAGTTGACTTTTTGGTCAAAATTTGACATGTTGGGTCAATGGGTGGTCATTAAGTCAAAAATTGACTATTTTGACCAAAATTGACTTTTTCGTCAAAAGTTGTCTTATTAGGTCAATGTGTTTGTCATTGGGTCAAGGATTGACCATTTTGACCAAAGTTGATTTTTTGGTCAGAGATTGACTTATTGGGTCAATTATTGTTCAATAATTCAAAAATAGACTATTTTGACTAAAATTGACTTTTTTGATCAAAAGTTGACATATTAGGCTAATAGGTTGGTCAATGGGTCAAGGATTAATCTTTTTGACCAAAGTTGACCTTTTTATCAAAACTTGACCTATTGGGTATGTGGGTTGGTCATTGGGTCAAGGATTAACCATATTAACCAAAGTTGACTTTTTGGTCAGAGATTGACTTATTAGGTCAATAATTGGTCATTAGGCCATAATTCACTATTTTGATCAAAATTGAACTTTTAGTCAAAAGTTAACCCATTGGATCAACGGGGTGGTTATTGGGTTAGAAATTGACAATTTTGACCAAAGTTGACTTTTTGGTCAAAAGTTGACCTATTTGGTCAATGAGTTGGTAATTGTGTCAAGAATTGACCATTTTGACCAAAGATGACTTTTTAGTCAAAAGTTGACCAATTGAGTCAATGGGTTGGTGAATAGGTAAAAAATTGACCATTTTGACCAATGTTAACTTTTTGGCCAAAAGTTGACATGTTGGGTCAATGGGTGGTCATTAGGTCAAAATTGACTATTTTGACCAAAACTGACTTTTTGGTCAAAAGTTGACTTATTGGGTCAATGATTTTGTCATTGGGTCAAGGATTGACCATTTTGACCAAAGTTGATTTTTTGGTCAGATATTGACTTATTGGGTCAATAATTGGTCATTAATTTAAAAATTGACTATTTTGACCAAAAGTAACTTTTTTTGGTCAAAAGTTGACCTATTAGGCCAATGGGTTGGTCATTGGCTCAATGATTAATCATTTTGACGAAACTTGACTTTTTGGTCAAAAGTTGACCTATTGGGTCAATGTGTTGGTCATGGGGTCAAGGATTGACCATTTTGACAATAGTTGACTTTTTAGTCAGAGATTGGCTTACTTGGTCAATAATTGGTTATTAGGTCAAAAATTGACTTTTTGGTCAAAAGTTGACATATTGGGTCAATTGGTGGTCATTAAGTCAAAAATTGACTATTTTGAGCAAAATTAACTTTTTGGTTAAAAGTTGAACTATTGGGTCAATGGGTTCGTCATTGGGTCAGGGATTGACCATTTTGACCAAAGCTGACTTTTTTGTCAGAGATTGAGTTATTGGGTCAATAATTGGTCATTAGGTCAAACCTTTACTAATTTGACTAAAATTAAATTTTTTGTCAAAATTTAACCCTCTTGGTTAACGGGGTGGTCATTGGGTCAGAAATTGACCATTTTAACCAATGTTGACTTTTGGGTCAATAGTTGACATATTTGATCAATGAGTTGGTAATTTGGTCAAGAATTGACCATTTTGACCAAAGATTACTTTTTGGTCAAAAGTTGAATTATTAGGTCAATGAGTTGGTCATTGGATCAAAAATTGACCATTTTGACCTAATTTGACTTTTTGCTCAAAAGTTGACCTACTGGGTCAATGGGTGGTCATTAGTTCAAAAATTGACTATGTTGACCAAAATTAATTTTTTGGTCAAATGTTGACCTATTGGCTCAATGGGTTTCTCATTTGGTCAAGGATTGACCATTTTAACCAAAGTTGACTTTTGGGTTAGAGATTGACTTATTGGGTCAATAATTGGTCATTAATTCAAAAATTGACTATTTTGACAAAAATTGACTTTTTGGTCAAAAGTTAACCTATTAGGCCAATCAGTTAGTCGTTGGGTGAAGGAATAATCATTTTGACCAAAGTTGACTTTTTGGTCAAAAGTTGACCTATCTGATCAATGGGTTGGTCATTAGGTTAAGGATTTACCATTTTGACCAAAGTTGACTATTTGGTCTAAGAATTGCTTACTTGGTCAATAATTGGCCAATAGGTCAAAAATTGACTATTTTAACCAAAATTGACTTTTTGGTCAAAAGTTGACCTGTTGGGTCAACGAGTCATTGGGTCAAAAATTGATCATTTTGATAAAAGTTGCCTTTTTGGTCGAAAGATGACCTAATGGGTCAATGGGGGAAGTCATTAGGTTAAAAATTGACTATTTTGACCAAAATTGACTTTTTGGTCAAAAGTTGACCTATTGGACCAATGAGTTGCTCATTATGTCAAAAATTGACTATTTTGACCAAAAATGACATTTTGCTAAAAAGTTCACCTTTTGGGTCATTGGGTCAAAGATTGACCATTTTGAACATAGTTGATTTTTTGGTCAAAAGTTGACCGATTGGGTCAATGGGTTGGTCACTGGTTCAAGAATTGACCATTTTGATGAAATTTGACTTTTTGGTCAGTGATTGACTTATAGGGTCAGTAATTCATCATTAGGTCAAAATTTGACTATTTTGACCAAAACAAAATTTTTGGTCAAAAGTTGACCCATTGGGTCGACTGGGTGGTCATTGGGTTAGAAATTGAACATTTTGACCAAAGTTGACTGTTTGGTCAAAAGTTGACATATTGGGTCAATAGGGTGGTCATTAGGTAAAAAATGGACTATATAGACCAAAATTAACTTTTTAGTCAAAAGTTGACCTATTTAGTTTGTATGTAGCTCATTGGGTTAAGGATTGACCATTTTGACTAAAGTTCACTTTTTGGTCAAAAGTTTACCTATAGGGTCAACGTGTTGGTCATTAGGTCAAGGATTGACCATTTTGGCCAAAGTTGACCTTTTGGTCAGAGATTGACTTATTAGGTTAATAATTGGTCATTATGTCAAAAATTGATTGTGTTGACCAAAATTAAATTTTTGGTCAAAACTTGACCCATTGGGTCAACAGGGTGGTCATTAGGTCAAGGATTGATCATTTTGAGCAAAGTTGACTTTTTAGTCAGAGATTGACTTATTGAGTCAAAAATTGGTCATTAAAAAATTTACGAATTTGACAAAAATTGAATTTTTGGTCAAAAGTTAACCCATTGCGTCAACGGGGTGGTTATTCGGTCAGAAATTGACCATTTTGACAAAAGTTGACTTTTTTGTCAAAAGTTGATCTATTTGGTCAATGAGTTGGTAATTAGGTCAAGAATTGACCATTTTGACCTAAGATGACTTTTTGGTCAAAAGTTGACCTATTGTGTCAATGGGTGTTCATTAGATCAAAAATTGACTATTTGACCAAAATTGACTTTTTGGTCAAAAATTGACCTACTGAGTCAATAGGTTTGTCATTCGGTCAAGGATTGACCATTTTGACCAAAGTTAACTTTTTAGACAAAAGTTGACAAATTGGGTCAATGGGTTGGTCATTGGATCAAGGATTGACCATATTCACCAAAATTGACATTTAGGTCAATATGTCAGAAATTGACCATTTTGACCAAATTTGACTCTTTGTCAAATGTTGACCTATTGGGTCAATGGGTTGGTTATTGGGTCAAGGATTGACCATTTTGACCAAAGTTGATTTTTTTGTCAGAGATCGGCTTACTGGGTCAATAATTGGTCATTAGGTCAAAAATTGACTATTTTGACAAAAAATTAGTTTTTGGTCAACAGTTGACCTATTGGATCAATGAGTTTATCATTTGGTAAAGGATTGACCATTTTGACCAAAGTTGTTTTTTTGGTTAAAAGTTGACCTATTTAGGTCAATGCGGGGTTCATTAGGCAAAAAATTGACAATTTTAACCAAAATTGAATTTTTGGTCAAAAGTTGACCTATTGGTTCAATGGGTTGGTCATTAGGTGAAGGATTAACCATTTTGGCCGAAGATGACTTTTTAGTCAAAAGTTGACAAATTGTGTCAATGTGTTGGTCATTAGATCAAGGATTGACCATTTTCACCAAAGTTGTCTTTTAGGTCATTGGTCAGAAATTGACCATTTTGACCAAATTTGACTTTTTGGTCAAAAGTTGACCTTTTGGGTCAATAAGGTGATCATTAGGTCAAAAAATGACAATTTTGACCACAATTAACTTTTTTCTTAAAAGTTGTCCTTTTGGGTCAATGAGTTGGTCATTGGGTCAATGATTGACCATTTTGACCAAAGTTGACTTTTCGGTCAAAAGTTGACATATTGGGTCATTGGGTCAAGGATTGACCATTTTGACCAAAGTTGACTTTTTGAACAAAAACTGACCTATTGGGTCAATAATTGGTCATTATGTCAAAATTTTACTATTTTGACCAAAATTGACTTTTTGGTCAAAAGTCGATATATTGGGTCAGTGGGTTGGTCATTGGGTCAAGGATTTACCATTATGACCAAAGTTGACTTTTTGGTCAGAGATTGACTTATCGGGACAATAATTGGTCATTAGGTTAAAAATTGACTATTTTGACCAAAATTCACTTTTTTTTGTCAAAAGTTGACCCTATAGGTCAACAGGGAGGTTATTGGGTCAAAAATTGACCATTTTGACAAAAGTTGACTTTTTGCTCAAAAGTTGACATATTTGGTCAATGGGTTGGTCATTGTGTCAAGGATTAATCATTTTGACCAAAGTTAACTTTTTGGTCGAGATTTGACTTATTGGGTCAATAATTGGTCATCAGGCCAAAAATTGATTATTTTAACCAAAATTAAATTTTTTGTCAAAAGTTGACTCATTTGGTCAACGGGGTAGTCATTGGGTCAGAAATTGATAATTTTTACCAAAGTGACTTTTTGGCCAAAAGTTAACATATTTGATCAATGAGTTGGTAATTGGGTCAAGAATTGACCATTTTGACTGAATATGACTTTGTGATCAAAAGTTGATTTATTGGGTCAATGGGTTGGTCGTTGGGTCAAAAATTAACCCTTTTTACCAAAGTTGACTTTTTGGTCAAAAGTTGACATATTGGGTTGGTGGGTGTTCATTAGGTCAAAAATTGACTATTTCGACCAAAATTGACTTTTTAGTCAAAAGTTGACCTATTGGGCCAATGGGTTTATCATTGGGTCAAGGATTGACCATTTTGACCAAAGTTAACTTTTTGGTCAGAGATTGACTTATTAGGTCAATAATTGGTCATTAGGTCCATAATTCACTATTTTGTTCAAAATTGAATTTTTAGTCAAAAGTTAACCCATCGGGTCAACGGGGTGGTCATTGGATCAGAGATTGACAATTTTGACCATAGTTGACTTTTTGGTCAAAAGTTGACCTATTTGGTCCATGAGTTGGTAATTGTGTCAACAATTGACCATTTTGACCAAAGATGACTTTTTAGTCAAAAGTTGACCTATTGGGTTAATGTGTTGGTCATAGGGTCAAAAATTGACCATTTTGATCAAAGGTAACTTTTTTGTTAAAAGTTGACCTATTGGGTCAATGGGTGGTTATTAAGCCAAAAATTGACAATTTAATTAACTTTTTGGTCAAAAGTTGACCTATTAGGTCAATGGGTTTGTCACTGGGTCAAGGATTGACCATTTTAACCAAAGTTGATTTTTTTTTCAGAGATTGACTTATTGGGTCAATGAATGGTCAATAATTCAAAATAGAATATTTTGACCAAAATTGACTTTTTTGGTCAAAAGTTGACCTATTAGGCTAATGGATTGGTCATTGGGTCAAGGATTAATCATTTTGACCAAAGTTGACATTTTGGTCAAAAGTTGACTTATTAGGTCTATGGGCTAGTCATTGGGTCAAGGATTGACCATATTAACCAAAATTGACTTTTTGTTCGGAGATTGGCTTATTGGGTCAATAATTGACTATTTTGATCAAATATGAATTTTTAGTCAAAAGTTAACTCATCGGGTGAACGGGGTGGTCATTAGGTTAGAAATTGACAGTTTTGACCAAAGTTGACTTTTTGGTCAAAAGTTGACCTCTTTGGTCAATTAGTTGGTAATTGTGTCAAGTATTGACCATTTTGATCAAAGATGACTTTTTAGGCAAAAGTTGACCAATTGAGTCAATGGGTTAGTCATTGGGTAAAAAATTGACCATTTTGACCAATGTTGACTTTTTGGCCAAAAGTTGACATGTTGGGTCAACGGGTGGTTATTAGGTCAAAAATTGGTTTTTTTGACCAAAATTGACTTTTTGGTCAAAATTTAACCTATTGGGTCAATGGTTTTGTCATTGAACTAGGATTAACCATTTTGACCAAAGTTGTTTTTTTTGTCAGATATTGACTTATTGGGTCAATAATTTAAAAATTGGCTATTTTGACCAAAAGTGACGTTTTTTTCAAAAGTTAACCTATTAGGCCAATGGGTTGGTTATTGGGTCAATGATTGATCATTTTGAAAAAAGTTGTCTTTTTGGTCAAAAGTTGACTTATTCAGTCAAGGATTGACCATTTTGACCAAAGTTGACTTTTTCGTCAGAGATTGGCGTACTGGGTCAATAATTGGTTATTAGGTCTAAAATTGACTAGTTTGACCAAAATTGACTTTTTGGACCAAAGTTGACCTATTGGGTCAATGGGTGGTCATTAAGTCAAAAATTAACAATTTTGAGCAAAATTGACTATTTGGTCAAAAGTTGAACTATTGGGTCAATGGGTTTGTCATTGGGTCAGAGATTGATCATTAGGTCAAAAATTGATTATTTTGACCAAAATTAAAATTTTGGTCAAAAGTTGACCCATTGGGTCAACGGGGTGGTCATTGGTTCAGAAATTAACCATTTTAACCAAAGTTGAATTTTTGGTCAAAAGTTGACCTATTTGATCAATGAGTTAGAAATTGGGTCAAGAATTGACCATTTTGACCGAAGATGACTTTTTGGTTAAAAGTTTATCTATTGGATCAATGGGTTGTTCATTTGGTCAACATTGGACCATTTTGACCTAAGTTGACCTTTTGGTCAAAAGTTGACCTATTGGGTCAATGAGTGGTCATTAAGTTAAAAATGAAGTTTTTTGATCAAAACCAATTTTTTGGTCAAAAGTTGACCTATTAGGTCAATGGGTTCGTCATTGTGTCAAGAATTGACCATTTTGACCAAAGTTGACTTTTTGGTCAGAGATTGAGTTATTGGGTCAATAATTGGTCATTAGGTCAAACCTTTACTATTTTGACTAAAATTGAATTTTTTGTCAAAATTTAACCCACTGGGTTAACGGGGTGGTCATCAGAAATTGACCATTTTAACCAATGTTGACTTTTTGGTTAAAAGTTGACCTATTTGGTCAATGAGTTGGTAATTGGGTCAGGAATTGACCATTTTGACCAAAGATTATTTTTTGATCAAAAGTTAACTTATTAGGTCAATGGGTTGGTCATTGGATCAAAAATTGACCATTTTGACCTAAGTTGACTTTTTGGTCAAAAGTTGACCTATTAGGTCAATGGATAGTCATTAGGTCAAAAATTAACTATTTTCACCAAAATTAACTTTTTGGTCAAATTTTCACCAATTGGGTTAATGGGTTTCTCATTAGGTCAAGGATTGACCATTTTGACCAAAGTTGACTTTTTTATCAGAAATTGACTTATTAGGTCAATAATTGGTCATTAGATCAAAAATTGACTATTTTGATAAAAATTGACTTTTTTGGTCAAAAGATGACCTATTAGGCCAATAGGTTGGTCATTGGGAGAAGGATTGATCATTTTGACCAAAGTTGACCTTTTAGTCAAAAGTTGACCTATCTGGTCAATGGGTTGGTCATTGGTTGAAGGATTGACCATTTTGACCAAAGTTGACTTTTTGGTCTGAGATTGTCTTACTGGGTCAATAATTGGTCAATAGGTCAAAAATTAACTATTTTGGATCAAAATTGATTTTTTGGTCAAAAGTTGACATGTTGGGTCAAAGAGTCATTGGGTCAAAATTGACCATTTTGACGAAAGTTGACTTTTTGCTCAAAAGATGACCTATTGGATCAATTAGGTGGTCATTAGGTTAAAAATTGATTATTTTGACTAAAATTGACTTATTGGTAAAAAAGTTGACCTATTGGACCAATGAGTTGCTCATTATGTCAAAAATTGACTATTTTGACCAAAATTGACATTTTGGTCAAAAATTGACCTATTGGGTCATTGGGTCAAAGATTGACCATTTTGATCATAGTTGACTTTTTGGTGAAAAGTTGACTGATTGGGTCAATGGGTTGGTCATTTAGTTATGGATTGACAATTTTGACAAAATTTGAATTTTTGGTCAGAGATTGACTTATTGGGTTAGTAATTCCTCATTAGGTAAAAAATTGACTATTTGACCAAAACAGAATTTTTGGTCAAAAGTTGACCCATTGAGTCAATGGGGTGGTCATTGAGTCAGAAATTGATCATTTTGACCGAAGTAGACTTTTGGTCAAACGTTGACAGATTGGTTTAATAGGGTGGTCATTAGGTAAAAAATTGATTATATCAACCAAAATTAACATTTTGGTCAAAATTAGACCTATTTAGGCTCCGTTTGGTTCAGCTATTGGGTGGTGCGGTGCTTTAACGCACCGCGAATTTGCGGTAAAGCAGGGGGGAAAGATCGGATTCACGGCTGATTGCCATGAAGCCGCGTGAAAGCGGACTGAGGGATAAACCCCGCGGCCCCAACTTTCACTTCACTTTGAGGGGTTTTTTTCCTGTTGTTGCCCTCGGTCTGCTGCGCTCCCCGAACTCGTTCTCTTCTCTGGACCTTCTCGCGACCCGACTATTTTTCTTCTTCCTCGACCGAGAAACGATCAAATCCAAGGTAACCTACCTTTTATCTAACTATTATTCTCTTTCGAGGCCCCGTCCCCCTCTCCATCTCTCTTTCAATCTTTCTTTGATGTGGAATAGTTGGATCTGTTTTTTTTTGTTGAAGTTAAAGGCAAAATTTTATGGTTTCTCTTCCTCTTCTCCATCTATTCATCTTTCTTCTAGTTATGCTGAGCTCTTCCTCATCTCCTTCTCTTCCCCTTTCTCCCGTCCCGATCTACATATGGTTCTGTTTGGCTTTTCTGTGGGAAAAGTTTGTTATGCAATGTAGACAAATGATTCTGTGTAGAGAAATTGTTTGTGCTTTTATATGTTATGGCTTGCTATTAATGGAGTGTCTTTAGTAGAGTGTCTTCTATATTTGCATTGTTTGTGCTTTTACTCTATTGTTTAGGATTGTTTGTGCTTATTACAAATTATTGCCCTGTACCTTCTCGAAAGCATTCTCCTGTCCCAATCTACATATGGTTCTATTTTGCTTATGCTTTTATATGTAGATGAATTGATGGAGTGTCTTTAGAAGAGTTTCTTTAGTAGATTTGCAAATTGCGAAAAGCAAATGAGATTTGCTAAATAATTTTCACGCATGTGATGTTAAAGGTTTGAGTGTTATATAAGTAAAAATTAAAGTTTAGATGTCTGGTATGTATTTATATATAAAATATGTGATGATATTTTGGTCATTACTATTTATGTGGTGGTGGTGCTTTGGTGCTTGTCACTTGAAATTGAAGAGGTTATGCACTTGGGCTTTTTGTTTTACCTCTATGGATAGTTCGGTTCTTGATTTTTTAATTTGAAGTGTTGTTTGGAGGGGAATTGACAAGCACATCAAGCAACTCTTATGCTTGTACATATCTTTCATCTAAAATTTATATCTGTGATGTTAAAGGTTTGAGCGTTACATAAGTAAAAAAATTTATGTTTAGATGTTTGATATTTATTTATATATCAATTATTTGATGGTACATTGGTTCTTGCTATTTATGTGTTGGTGGTTGTTTGATTTTTGCCTCTTGAAATTGAATAGGTTGTGCGCTTGGGCATTTCGGTTTTCCTCTGTGTGGTAGTTTGGTTCTTGATATTTAAAATTTGAAGTGATGTTTGAAGGGGAATTGATATGCACATCACACAATTCTTATGCCTTCACATATCTTCCATCTAAAAATAAGAGGTGGATGTGATTTTGATTTTGGATGTGGCAGTGAAATTCACTTGTGAAGTACCAAGGCACAACGTCTTCTATTCATATCTAGCAAGTAAAGTTCTTTTCCTTTTTAAAGAAGTGTGATTCTTTTCCATGCTTGTAGTTTTTTGTGAGACATGGATTCATTAAATTGAGATAACATGCTTTACACTATCTCTTTGTTTCATTTGATGCTTCTATGTTTGAATCTTGATGACTCTCTTCTTTCAAAATCTGAAACATTTGGAGTATTTGGGCATTCTTGGAAAAATTGGGAGATGTATTTGAAAGGCTTGAAATGGAAGAAAGTGTGTTCTTTCTTTTAAGAAAAAAATCTAAGATGAATTGTTCTTTTCTCTTACAAAAAAAAAAAAGAATTATGAGGGTGGGGAGATTTTCTTTTGTGATATTTGGAGAGGTGTACTCCCACTTCGATTCATGTTATCGGCTTTGTTTTGCTTGGTTGTGTAAGAAGGATTGAAAACATGCTCCCAAGTCTTGTGTTTGTTTAACCCCATGCAAGTATTAGATTTGAAAGTTTGGTTTCAAATGTTATTTATGCAAGTTGGAATTTTGTGCATCTATTGAAGGCTTGAACATCGAAAACACATATTGAAAAGCACATTGTTTAATTACTGCATATGTGAAGAAGTTAGGGGCAGTTTTGACATTTTTGTGTTGGTTGGTTTTGGCATTGTTGTGTTGCTCGATTTTGGGCAGGTTTGAGCCCTGCTGTCTCTTGATTTGTTTTTCTGGGCTGGTTTGAGCCCTGCTGTCTCTCGATTTTTTTTTCTGGGCTGGTTTGTGCCCTGTTGTCTCTCGATTTTTTCTGGGCTGGTTTGTGCCCTGCTGTCTCTGGATTTTTGAACTGGTTTGAGCACTGCTGTCTCTCGGTTTTTGACTTGTTTGTGTTGTTTGGTCTGGCGCAAACTTATTATGTGATTGCAATAAGCTTCCACCCCTGACAACATCAAGGAACTGTCCTTCTAGCCTTACTGATTATTGATGCCAAGGCAACCGCTGTGTAGTGCAGTTTGTTCTAGCAGCTGTAAGAGCAATTGGATGGATTGCCGTTTGGAAATAATTTTTGTTTTGGAGTAACTGCTGGCGGTTTGAACAGTCTGTGCGGATTTTTTTGTTAAAATATGGTTGGGCTTTTTTGAATTCAGTTCATTAAACTTTGGTATTCATGTAACCTTCAAGCTATGTAAATGTTCGACAATTTCATAAATGAAGATATATTACTCCTTTCCCATGGACGTAGTTCAACTGACCGATCCACGTAAATTGATGTGCTCCCTAGTGTTTATATAGCATATTTGGTTTATTACTTGCAATGTTAATGTATTTATTCCTTCATTTTAGTAGACATTTGAGCATCTGTTATGTCTAGTCTTTTTTATTGTAACTGTTTCTCCTATTCACAGTATGGCTAATAAAAACAAAGAAGTTGCCACTCCTGCACTGAGAGAAGGATATTAAAATAATATTATGTGATCTCTGCATAACTGATGTCGAGAAGGGGAATAGGCCAAATTCTTTTTTCAACAAAGAAGGTTGGCAAAACATTGTTACAAAGTTTAGGGAGGTCACAGGCAGGGAGTATGAGAGGCTCCAGTTAAAAAATAAATGGGACCAACTCAAGAAAGAGTGGAAACTTTGGAAGGATTTAAAAAAATGATCGACTGGCTTGGGATGGGATCCCGTGAAGCTAACCATTGCTGCTTCAGAAGCATGATGGGGAGAAAGGCTTGCGGTAAGATATTATTGAATTAATTTTTGTAATGTTAAGCAGCTTTCTTTCTTATTTTCTAATAACATTTCATTCTCTTTTAAAGATTTTTCCTACGGTAAAGAAGTTCTGATTGGCTGGGATAGAACCTGAATTGGAGGACAAGATAGAAAGGATATTTGGTGGGGTGGTAGCTACAGGGAAATATTCAGATGCCCCTAGCCAAACAGTTTTTGAAACAACCCTTGAAAATGTGGTCGTGGAATTATCAAACGATTCAGCAGAATTCTGCATGTACGAGCAACCTGAAATTCAGTCAACAAACAGTACGAAGCGCCCCCGGAACAAAAGCAAGAGAAAGAGTGGACCTGCATCTATGAGGTCCTTAGACTTCTTGAAGATGACCCGGACTTTACAGTGGATCGTGATCTTTTCTACTCTGTTGTCGACCTCTTCCGTGATTCCCTTCATCAAGACTTCTTTACTGCACTGAGCAAAGGACGGCGACTAGAATACATAACGCTATTATTACAACCGTCGCAACTTGTGAAGAGGACCGCCTATTTGAGTTCAAAAACATATGCTATTATTATAACTGTTGTTTGTTTGTGATTTCATCTGGAACTAATTAAATTTATTCCATCTATAAGTACTACTTCAAGTGATGTAGTTATTTGGACAAGTTATATTTGATTGAACTAATGTTTAAGTTATTTCTTTCCCAAATATTGTCCATCTATATGCTTATTTTAGTCCATCTATGATTTCTATTGACCCTAACTTGGTTTGATTAAAAGGTACAGTTTATATCGTCATGGACCCGGAGGAAGTCCGACGCCAAAGGCGAAATGCAGCTATAAATATACTAGTGCAATACTATAATACGTACGTCGATCATGAGCCCTGTTACACATCATCTCAGATTGGGGACAAATGGATGGGAGAAATGATTTCAGGACACCCAACGAGATTTTGAAACATCTTCCGCATGTCCCATGATGTTTTCAGTGATCTTTTATTAGATTTAACAACATCTCATGGACTTCACGGGTCTTATAAGACAACAGACCGTGAAGTATTGAGCATAACACTTTACATACTATCACAGAACGAGTCAATGCAGGGAGCCATGGAACGCTTCCAACACTCGTCCAAAACAATAAGCAGATATTTCTCAATTGGTTTGAGTTCTCTTGTCAGTCTAGCACAAGCCATAATAAAACCAAACGATCTAACTTTTGCAAGTACGCCACTAGAGATTCGCAACGATGACCGATATATGCCATATTTCAAGGTACACATCTATACTCCAATTACATATTAAGGGATTGCATATTGAAATGATTTTTCTTATTTCAAAAGGGTTGCATCAGCGTAATCTATGGAATACACATTCATGTTGTAGTGCCTGATAACGAGAAAGTTGCATTTATCGACTGCTTTGGGACTACAACACAAAATATCATGGCGTTTTGTGATTTTAACATGTGTTTTACATTTGTATTGGCTGGATAGGAGGGCAGCGCACATGATAGTAGAGTTTTTAAAATTGCAATGAGAAATCTGGAGTACAATTTTCCTCACCCACCGCATGGTAAGTTCCTTCGTAATATAAAAAGTAGATATTTTCTTTGTATGCTTAGCTAAGTTTCCTAATATTTAGAAAAATATTATTTGGTAGATGCTGGCTGCCCAATGCAAAGGGGGTAACTTAAACCCTATCCTAACACAAGGTATCATATTCTAGATTTTGAGAGAGCCAGTTATCGTACAAGAACTAGAAAAGAGGTGTTTGATAAAAGATATTCATCATTGCGAGGCATAATTGAGAGGACATTTGGAGTTTGGAAGAAGAAATGGGTCATACTTCGAGTATGCCACCATATCCGTTTCCGAAACAAGTGCATATAATGTTAGCCACTATGACACTACATAACTATATTAGGCGACATCCAAGTCGAGCTGATGTTGATTTCGAGCGTGTCGAGTTCAATGAAGAGGAAGTTCCAGTTGAAGGTTATGAATACCGAATTAGCCAATCTCTATTACGGGAGGAGAACAACATTGCCTCAATTTGCATGAAAGATGGGGAGGGTACGAATGAAATGGCAGCCCTTCGAGAGGAGATTACCAATTCATTTGTTGGAGAGTGATTCTTTAATTTCATATTTCATGTAAACTCAAATTGATTTAATATAATGTTTATTTCAAAAAAATATTTCATTCTTTACGAGCTCTTTTTTCATTAACTAATTTGATTTCTAATTATGTTTTATGTTGCATTACATTTCAGGATATTATGAGTTCAAGGATGTTCATTACCTCCCGACAAGTGGTTTGTCATTGTGAACTGCAAACCACTATTTTGACCTCACGGAAACCACATAACAATGGGAGACAATTTTATAGTTGTCCCGGAAACATTTAGGATCTGTGCAAATTTTTTCAATGGGCGGACAGTCTCGCTGATTCTGAGGATCATGGTAATAAAGATTTGCGAGCTACAGTAGAGGAAGGGCAGACAAATGATATACAGCATGTCATTTCCAGAAATAACATTATTATTATGTTGCTCGTTGACCCGATATAAATATATGCGTACTAAAATTTTCTTCCTTGACAATAGTGCCAAAAGCTTGACCCGAAGTCCTCTGAAGATCAACGTACAAATTAATGCTTTCAAAAATACATGTTATAAATAATAATAGCGACTAGTATATATAAATATAATTTTATGGAAAATATTTTACACACTAGGGGTTCTACGCAAGTATATGTATCGTTTCAAGTAATATAAGGCTTTGAAACAAAGACCCCAGTATCGATCCAACGAGGAGAGAGATATAGATTTTTAAATATTTTTATTTTAAAGTATTTCTTTTATAATCTTTAATTTACTAGATGCAATAATAAAGCAGGAATATAATAATTGATGTAAATAGCAATAAGAAAGCAACTTTCTCCCTTTCAATTAATCCAAGATTTTCTAAGATAATGATAATATTCATGGAGAATAAAATTTATGGTATTGTGCCAAATAGAATCATTCATATTCTTTACCCTTTGATCCAGGTGCAAAGAACATTGGCTAGCTTACGATCAGTCCGGATGTATTGTTAGTAGAATGGGTTAATCTATGCTCACACTACTAGATGTCCAAGGGTGGCTATGGTCGGCCCTACGAGTGACCCTTTCCTTATCTATAAACCAAATCACAAGAATTTAGTCTGTCACTCTAAAAACTTATTAATTCTACGCCCATTATATAATATCTTCCTATTTATTTGCACTTCACCTCGAATAACCAGCACAAGGCCTTCGACTACCCAAGGATTCATGTGATATCTACAAGTTAAGAATTCATCTCCTTCTAGGTCTCAAAACTCTTCAAGAGGTTTTGACAATTTAAATAGCCAATTTAAATAGTAGATTAAGAACCGGTAATAATATCATCACAATGTTTTGAAAATATATGATTTTTAATTGTCCGACGATTTTTGTATTATCTTATTTATCTTTTCATAATTGAAAGGAGAAAGTAAAGTAACTACTCAGAACACATTGAAATTAAATAATAAAACATAATAAATAAACTTTGAATCAAAATAAAAAAACTTATCTTAGATGTTTATCCTACTGAACTTCTGATTCCTACTAACTCCACAACGTAATGAACTACAGATGCACCAACTCTTTTAAACTCTGAATACAAACTCTAAAATAAACTCACTAATTTATGAAGGAAAGTAAAAAGGTGGCCCTAATATGATCTCTCTAATTTTCTCTCTAGATAGGACTCTAGATAGGGAGTGGTAGATGGGGCATTTTTCTCTGAAGGAATACCCTCCTATTTATAGGCTTCAAGGGTTGCCTCAAGGCACCTCTTCAAAATGTGTCCACATTCAATGAATTTTCTAGAAGGTGTGTCAGGCGCCTAGGCGCCGGACACCGCTTCCAGTTCTTCGCTCCTCTTCACTTTGGATCGCACCCCTTCGCGATTAAAACCTTTTTGAACCGTCCAAATACATTGTATCACATGTCCTATAAACCAGGAACAACTGCCAGTCTTCTAGAAAGTCCAATAACAGCTCACACCGTCAAAATAACCACCCAAAAGTCGTCAAAAACTTAACAGTTTTCTGTATCGAACTGGCGCTTAGGCGCCAGACCAATAATTTCGAAAATTTTGCATTTTGGCTCCATTTTTACTCCTTTTTGCTCCTTTTTAATATTTTTCTCCTTCTTGAACATTTTGGCATCACCAACATCTAAAAACACAAAAATACCTTTCATTAAAGCATAATATCCTTAAAATTTAATAAAAATCAAGGCATAAAAATAGGTATTTTTTTCTTGGATCAAAATCCCCCAAACATAAACGTTACTTGTCCTCAAGTAACCCTTTTTACTATATAAAATGTATAACATTTGGAATAAAAAGGTAAATATTTAAGACTTCTTAAGATTTTTGATTTTATAAAGGCTTTAGTAAATCATTAACCAAATTTCACTAAGTTTAATTTTAAGAATTAAAGAACATTCTAACTACCAAATCATAAGACTTCAAAAAATTTTCATTCACTTTCGAAAATAATTGTAGTTTATGATATTAAGATCACATAAATTATTCACAAGAAAAAGATCTTCATGTAATTCTTTTCTAATAAAAATACAGGCATAAAAATTAGGTAATAAATGTAATATGTTTTCTTTTTCTAAGTTAATTCAAGTGAAGCCAATTTTTGATTAGGCATTTCCTCAAGCTTCTCCTCTCTTTTTTTTTTTAAAGAGGATTAATGTATCTGAATAGCCTGTTAATGGTTTTAAACTTCACTATCCTTAGCTTATATTTTCAAACTTATACATTTTCACTTAATTATTACAACATAAATAGATTTCAAAAAGAATTTCAATCTATTCTTTTTCGAGTTATAATTTTTGACTTCTTAATACTTCTAAAATTCAATTATCTCTACTATGAATAGTAAATTTCTTAATCTTATTCTTCTTTAAGTTGAATAATTATATTCTTAAAATCAATCAAAGTTATTAAAATTTTTGGTTAAGTCCACTAAATTATTTATAATTTCAAAAATTTAAGTGATCTTAAATAGATTCTTCATTCCTCATGTTATGTTAAAAAAATTTATTTTAAGAAAATATTAGTTCTTAAAGGACAAATAAAATTTTAATTTGAATGTATTTTTCCTTTCCTCCAAATTTAAGTTTTGGTCTATCATAAATTTTTTTTTTTAAAAGTATGAGAGAAAGAAAAACATTATTTTAAAAAGGAATTTTTATAAGTATGTAAAAAAATTCATTCTAGAAAGAAAAATTTACTTCTACACATGCTTTTATGAATAATACTGAAATAATGAAGCTGGTGTAAAAGTAAGCAGGCTCATTAGTAATTAAATTAAATGACTATACTACTTATAATAACAGAAATAGAGCAACAATACTAACTACTAACAGTAGGCTGAAATCGAAATAAACATAAATTTATCCAAATTTCAATCTTAAACACAATACATTAAAAATACTCTAACAACAGTCTTAACACCCAACAATCCACACAAAGTAAATAAACAAATCTAAACTAGCAAACAACAAACAACAATCAATACTAGCAAACAAACTAAACTAACAACAGACTTAGCACAATTCAGAGGTAAATCAGGCCACTAATCACTGTCTGTAGCCTCAACATCATCATCATCACCAAAAGAAAACTCAACATCCTTAGGAAAAACATATGGTGAGAAACTAGGAAAGGTAGGAAACTGAACATCATGCTCTCCCTACAGGAATCTAACAAGAGCTTCATCATACTCAGCATCGTAACTACTCTTCCTCTTGGTATACTCAGATAAATGATCAATTTTCTTATCAATAGAATCAATTCTGTAGTGAGTTTGAAATAACTCATGTTGCTGCTCTAGAAACTGATCATGCATCGATTCCCAAAAACTAGATGGTGGCTCAGAGCAAGTAGAAGTAGAAGGTCTACCTGAAGTGTGTGCAGAAGTAGAAGGAGCGGTCGATCTCTTCCCTCGAAGACGATCATAGATACTAACACTCTCCTGCCCAATTGGCTTGGTAGATTTCAACTTCTCAGAAATATCAGCAGTGACTCTATTACTAACACATAAGGAATAGATCAAAGATGGGAATCCCAGTCCCACAGAAGTGCTGGATCTAGCAGTAGACTCCACAAAATCATAAATGATACTACCGACATCTATCGGCTTCCTCTCCTAAATGCAATAGTTTAAGATAGCTCGATCTCTGGTGACTTCACTCAGGTGGTTGGAAGGTAGAAGTCTAGCAGAAATAAAATAATGCCAAGCCTTTGAAACACCATTTTATTTGGAAGATTTAAAATTTACCCGTTTTTCATTTCAGATCTTCCAGGCTCTAGTGTCGTCAGTCAAATAAGCAATAATCATCTCAAGATCTCCCTCAGATGGAGATAATCCAGAATAGTGGCACTCGATGGTAGGTGGCAGTCCATAAAACACATTGATCCTCTCTGGAGAAAATCCTACTCCAATACCTCTAACGAAGACTAAAATAACAACAACAGTAGTGAAATAACAGAATCATTGCCAGTTGTGCGCTACGATTGTGTTCTCGATCATTTCACCCGGTTTGTAAAAGCTTCGCTCCGAGATTAACTTTCTCGACATCGCAAATTCATTATATCGAAAATGCACTGCCGCAGTCGCGAACTTGCTATTTTCAAAATTTTCTCGTCCCTTGCCTCGCTTAGATTTTGGTGCCATCTAAACGTGAAAGAAAACAAGAATAAATTTAGGAATCAATTATTTAAACTCTTTTTAAGTTTAAGAAACATAAAATAATTATAAAAATCCAAATAGAATGCCTAAAAATCAAAATTTTTCTCAAAATTTTGGTTTTTAGCAAAACATAGGAAAAACTATGGTGAAAATAAAAAATAAATGGATTAGAGTGTAGATCTGACCTCGAGACAAAGAAATCAAGTGATTTCGCGCCCAAATACTTGATGTTTTGACCTCAAAATGGATCTAAGAGGTGTATTTTCATAAAAATGAGGAAGAAGATGATGCTTAGGCATCATCCATGGCTAATGGGGTTTATAAGGTGTTTTTCGGGTAAGCAGGCCGAACTGGCGCTTAGGCGCCGAATTCTGGCGCCTAGGCGCCAGACTCGCCATTCACAAAAATCACTCAAAAAATTTAATTTTCCACCAAAATTTATAAATTCAACTTCCAATTACTCATATTTGAGTAGGTCTTCAGTTTCTAACTTCCAAAATATTTTCCAAAAATTTTAAAAATTAAATATTAAATCCACCAATCAAAACAAGGTTTAAATCAAACCTCTCTAATTTCCATTTATAATCTTCAATATTGGCTCAATACACTTCAGATAAGTATAATATAATGATTCAAGTCCTAACACACAATCAAACAACACGATTTGAAAACAAATACAACACACATTGAACATGAAAGTAAATACACAAAAAAACACAATTGATTCACTAAATCGATACAACGACTCACTAGATAAATCACGATCTCACCAAATCACTATCTAGTTTCCATTATCTTCACAATGAAGATTGCTTGGCCTACTAAGGAAGAACACTAGTGCTCTCGGAAAATCCGTAGCCGTTTTCTCGTCGATCCACTTATTCTTCGCATACATTTCCACTTGAGCATCTTGATAAGCCACTAGATGATCAAATTGGAGTTTCGCTTGTCATTCCAGATGTTCAATCTGATGATACATCTCATGAAGGCGATCTCCAATACTTTTGAAATCTGCTTCAAATTTATCAAGACGACTAGAAATTTTCTCCAAACTTACAGCGATAAAACCATTGAAGTAGGGTTGAGGATCTTTTCGACCTTTGTCTCTAGCCTCTTCTCCAAGATTTCTCCTCTCCATTTCTTCAAAAATTCTCTCTAATCTCTCAAGAATGGAGTGTATGGGTCGAAATATTGATTGCTTAGGCATTAGGGATGAAGATGGGTTAATTTAAAGGTGAGAATTGTGTGAAAAACTGAAAGTTTTCGGTTTTTACACGACCCAGTAACTGTGGCGCTTAGGCGCCAAATCTAGCGCCTAGGCGTAGGACCCATCGACACACGGCTTATTCTGGCGCTTAGGCATCGAATTCTGCCGCCTAGGTGCCGAAACCATGTTCGACTCTGTTTCGCCTAACGTCAAATTTCAAGGTTTTGTTCTCCAAAAATAGGTAAATTATAATGGTAAGATCAGAACAATCTCAATAACACAATTATACATAATTTCAATGAAGGTTAACTTGATCTCCTTTTTACTCACATAAGAAATGGAGTGATCCAAAGTCAAAACTTTATATACTTCAAGATAATCTTTAATTTTCTGATGTTAAATAAAATTAGATAAGACCGAGGCATAACCATACATCAAAAATGTAAAAACACACTAAAAATTAAAATCTATGGGTTACCTCCCACCAAGCGCTTGGTTTAACGTCGTCAGCCCGACCTAAGTAATTCTTTAATCAGGTTGACTTAATTCATATACCTCTTTATAAATCTTCTAAATGTCTCCCAAATAAGGCTTGAATCTTAATCCATTAACTTTGAAAATTTTTCCCATTTTTGGGTCTTTAATATCCACAGCTCCATATTAGTATACTTTTTCAATTATATATGGTCCTATCCATTTTGATCTCAATTTTCCAGGAAAAAGTCTTAAATGAATATTAAATAGCAATACTTCTTGTCCAGGTTCAAATATTTTTCCTGAAATCTTTTTATCATGTAATAACTTCATTTTCTCTTTATAAATTTTTGCATTATCATATGATTCATTTCTTATTTCATCCATCTCACTTAATTGCAATAATCATTTTTCTCCTGCAGTATTCAAATTAGAATTAAACTCCTTTATTGCCCAATAAGCTTTATGTTCAAGTTCAACAGGTAAGTGACAGTGTTTTCCAAAAACTAACTGGTAAGGTGACATTCCAATTGGTGTCATATAAGCTGTTCTATAAGCCCATAATGCAGAATCAAGTTTATCAACCCAATCAGTTCTTTTAGTATTAACAATCTTCTCAAAAATTCTTTTAATTTCTCTATTTGATACTTCAGCCATTCCACTTGTTTGTGGGTGATATGCAGTTGCAATTTTATGTTTGATTCTAAATTTTTGCAGTAATGATTGAATTCTTATATTTCTAAAATGACTTCCACCATCTGTGATAATTACCTTAGGCATTCCAAATCTTGAAAAAATCATCTTCTTCAAAAATTTAGATACACTTTTGGAGTCACAGCTAGGCAAAGCTACAGCTTTAATCCACTTTGAAACATACTCAACTGCTAATAAAATATAAATTTTTCCATATGATGATAAAAATGGTCCCATAAAGTCTAAACCCCATATATCAAAAATTTAAACTTCCAATATATAGTTTAAAGGCATTTCATCTTTCTTGGATATATTTCTCATTCTTTGACATTGATCACATGTTTTAACATAATGTCTCACATCTCTGAATAAAGTAGGCCAATAAAATCCTGAATTTAAAATTTTAAATGCAGTTTTATCTATTCCAAAGTGTCCTCCAAAATCGGAATCATGACATTTTTGAATAATAACAAAAGTTTCTTCATAAGGTACGCATCTTTGAATTATAGAATCTCTTCCTAATTTAAATAAATGAGGATCTTCCCAAATATAATATTTAGCATCATTTTTAAATTTCTTAATAAATTTTTCATCCAATCCATAAGGTAGAATATTGCTAACTAAATAGTTAACTATATCGGCATACCAACGTGTTTGGTATCCTTGAATAACATATAAATGTTCATCAGGAAATTTCTCATTTATATTTTCTTCAGTAATAACATCATTCTTAATTCTAGATAAATCATCAGCAATTTGGTTGTCCATTCCTTTTCTATCCACTATTTGAAAATCAAATTCCTTTAGAAGTAAAACCCATCTTATTAGTCTAGGTTTAGCATCTTTTTTTGACATTAGATATTTAATAGCGGAATGATCAGTATGAACTATGCATTTAGTACCAAGAAGATAAGGTCTAAATTTATCAAAGACATATACTATAGCTAGATGCTCTTTCTCAGTAGTAGTGTAATTTCTTTGAGTTTCAGTAAGAGTTTTACTAGCAAAATTTTCTCATATTTTTGTCCCAATACAGCTCCAATTGCAAAATCACTTGCATCGCACATTAATTCGAAAGATTTATTCCAACTAGGTGCAACAATGATAGGTGCAGTTATTAATTTTTCTTTTAAAATATTAAAAACATTAACACAGTCTTTGTTAAATTTAGCATCTTTTTCTAATAAATGACAAAGATGTTTAGCAATTTTAGAAAAATCCTTTATATATCTTCTATAAAATCCAGCATGACCTATAAACTTCTCACATCAGTAGTAGTAGGTGGTTGTAATTCAGCAATAATTTTCACTTTTGTTTGATCTACTTCCATCTCTTTTCGTGAAATTTTGTGACCAAGTACAATGCCTTCCATGACCATGAATTAACATTTTTCCCAGTTAAGAACTAAATTTGTTTCTTCACATCTTTTCAGAATTTTGGAAATATTTTCCAAACAAGATTCAAAAGAAGTTCCAAAAACTGAAAAATCTTCCATGAATATTTCAATTCCTTTGTCAATCAAATCACAAAATATTGACATCATACATCTTTGAAAAGTTGCAGGTGCATTACATAAACCAAAAGGCATTCTTCTAAAGGCAAATGTTCCATAAGGACTTGTAAATGTTGTTTTCACTTGGTCCTCAGGAGTGATAGGTAATTGATGATAACCAGAATATCCATCCAGAAAACAGAAATATGAGTGTCCAGCTAATTTATCAAGCATTTGATCTAAGAAAGGTAAAGGAAAATGATCCTTTCTAGTGGCATCATTTAATTTCCTATAATCAATGCAAATTTGCCATCCAGTAACTTGTCTTGTAGGAATTAGTTCATTTTTATCATTGACAATGACAGTTACTCCTCCTTTCTTCGGAACACAATGAATAGGACTTACCCATTGGCTATCCGAAATAGGATAAATAATACCAGCATCTAACCATTTAACAATTTCTTTTTTAACAACCTCTTTCATGATAGGATTTAATCTTCTTTGCGGTTCAATAATAGGTTTAAAATTTTCTTCCATTAAAATTCTATGCATACAAATGGATGGGCTTATTCCCTTTATGTCCGCAATTGTCCAGCCAAATGCTTTCTTAAAATTCTTTAACACTCCTATCAATTTTTCTTCTTGTTCTTTACTTAGCTTAAAAGAAATAATAACCGGTAAAGTTAATGAATTTCCTAGAAATGCATACTTTAAATGTGAAGGTAACATTTTTAATTCCAGTTTAGGGGCTTTTTTAATTAAGGGTAAAAGTATATCATTTTGAGTTATGTCCAAAGTTTCTCAATTATCTTTAATATAATGAGTTTCTTCATCTTTTAGTTCTTCATTTTCATCAGTTAATAATTCAAATTTTTCTTCAGAAATGACTTTACATTTTTCTTGATAATGTCTCTCAATTAAATAATCAATTATATACATTCAATAACATTTTTCTTTGTCAGGTTACTTCATTGATTTAAGGACATTAAATTTAATCTCTTGATCATTAACTCTCATGGTTAATTCTCCTTTTTGCACATCAATCATAGCTCATCCGGTCGCTAGAAAAGGTCTCCCTAA
The DNA here is from genome assembly GCA_022702705.1 of Papilionanthe hookeriana x Papilionanthe teres. Taxonomy (NCBI): domain Eukaryota; kingdom Viridiplantae; phylum Streptophyta; class Magnoliopsida; order Asparagales; family Orchidaceae; genus Papilionanthe; species Papilionanthe hookeriana x Papilionanthe teres. The sequence continues at coordinate 70,281,166 of CM040431.1, forward strand.
AATAATAAGTATTTCTTTATCTTCTTCCATATCAAGTACAATGAAATCTACAGGGAAGATAAATTTATCTACTTTAACAAGAACATCCTCTATAACTCCTTTAGGTAAGTGATAAATCTATCAGCTAACTGAAGGGTTACAGTGGTGGGAGTAATCTCTCCTAAATTCAACCTTCGAAAAATAGAAAATGACATGAGATTAATACTTGCTTCTAAATCACATAAATCTTTTCCACAAAATGTTTCTCCAATAGCACAAGATATAGTAAAACTTCCAAGATCTTTAAGTTTTTGAGGTAATTTCTTTTGAATTATTGTACTACATTCTTCACTTAATGCAACAGTTTCAAAAGCTTCAAATCTTTGTTTCTTACTTAAAATATCTTTCATAAATTTTGCATAAGTTGGCATCTGTTCCAAAGCTTCTGCAAAAGGTATGTTTATAGTAAGTTTCTTAAAAATTCCAAAGGACTTAGAAAATTGATGATCAAGCTTCTACTGTTTAGGTCTTTGAGGAAAAGGTGGTGGTGGTTTTTCAACTTCCATATTAATAGAAATATCAGTTTGATCTTTATTAGGAGAAGGAGTTTCTTTAGATTTTTCAATCTCTTCAACCTCAATCTCCTTTTCAATTTCATTCTGCATTCTTTCTTTTAATTCCTTTCCACTTCTAACTTGTACAGCTTTAACATGTTTATGTTCTTTTCCAGTTTCTTTTGGATTGATTCAACATTACTAGGAAGTGTTCCTGGGGGTCTATAATTAATTAAATTAGCGATTTGTCCCATTTGATTCTCAATATTACAAATAGCAGTGTTTTGATTTTGTAATTGATTACTTAGTTGTAAAATTAATTCTTCTATAGATAATTTTTTCTGTTGATTGTTAAATCCAGGTGGTTTATAGTTTGAATTAACTTGATTATTCCAATTTCCAGTGGGATGAGATTGATTATTACCCCATTGTTGTGAATTATTCCAGTTAAAATTAGGATGATTTTTCCATCCAGGATTATAATAATTTGAATAAGGATTATTTTTGCTAGCAATAGCTTGTAAAGCTTCAATAGTTTGAGAATCTTCAATATTAGCGGAGTTATTATGTGACATATTAATAACAAAACTATCTAATTTCTTAGACATTGCTGCTACTTGTGAAGCTAAAATAGAAAAGGCTTCATTATCATGAATACATGCCATTCTTTTAGGATTAATCCTTTCAGAAGGCCATTGAAAATTATTGTTAGTCATTTCTTCAATTAAAGTGTAAGCTTCTTCTAATGATTTAGACATTAAAGAACCTCCAGCAGCAGCATCAATAATTGATTTTAAAGATCCAATTAATCCATTATAAAATGTTTGAATAACTAACCAATTAGGTAAAGTATGATGAGGACATTTTCTTAATAGTTCTTTAAATCTTTCCCAGGTTTCATAGATTGTCTCCCCGTCAAATTGACTAAATGAAGTAATATCATTTCTTAATTTAGTAGTTTTAGAAGGAGGAAAATATTTAGCAAGGAATTTTTGTGCCATTTCAGCCCATGTTTTAATAGAACATGTTGCTAATGAGTTTAGCCACATCTTTGCTTTATCTCTTAAAGAAAAAGGAAAGAGTCTAAGCCTAATAGCATCATCAGAAATATTGTTATATTTAAAGGTAGAACAAAGTTCTAAAAAACTAGCAAGGTGTAAATATGGATCCTCATTTGGTGTTCCACCAAATTGATTGTTTTGAACCATTTGAATAATAGACGGTTTAAGCTCAAAAGAATTAGCATCTACAGTGGGTATTTGAATACTACTATGAAGTTCATCAACTGTAGGATTAGCATAATCCCTTAATGGTTTATAAATGTTTTGTTCATTAATTTCAATTGGATTTTGTAAATTGTTATGTAAATTAGTCATTTCTTGAAATTTTTGAATTTGTTTTCCTTTTTTAATTCTTCTAACAGTTCTTTCTAATTCAGAATCTAAAGGTAATAATCCTTCAGATCCAGAACTACGCATAAAAAGTCAATTAACAAGAATTAAAATAAATATTATATTATATATATATATGTTTTTGTTTATTTTATAATAAAGAAAAATGAATAAAATAAAAATACTTAAAATCTAAAGGTTTGCCTCTGCTTTCCCCAGCAACGGCGCCAAAAACTTGACCCGATATAAATATATGAGTACTAAAATCTTCTTCCTTCACAACGGTGCCAAAAGCTTGAATCAAACTCCTCTGAAGATCAACGTACTAATTAATGCTTTCAAAAATATATGTTATAAATAATAATAGCGACTAGTGTATATAAATATAATTTTATGGAAAACATTTTACACACAAGGGGTTCTACGCAAGTATACGTATCGTTTCAAGTAATATAGGGCTTTGAAACAAAGACCCTGGTATCGATCCCACGAGGAGAGAGAAATAGATTTTTAAATATTTTTATCTAAAATTATTTCTTTTATAATCTTTAATTTACTAGATGCAATAATAAAGCAGGAATAAAATAATTAATGTAAATAGCAATAAGAAAGCAACTTTCTCCCTTTCAATTAATCCAAGATTTTCTAAAATAATGATAATATTCGTGGAGAATTAAATTTATGGTTTTGTGTCAAATAGAAGTATTCATATTCTTTACCCTTTGATCCAGGTGCAAAGAACATTGGCTAGCCTATAGATCAGGTCCGGATGTATTGTTAGTAGAATGGGTTAATCTAGGCTCACACTACTAGATGTCCAAGGGTGGCTATGGTCGGCCCTACTAGTAACCCTTTCCTTATCTATAAACCAAATCACAAGAATTTAGTCTGTCACTCTAAGAACTTATCAATTCTATGCCCATTATATAATATCTTCCTATTTATTTGCACTTCACCTTGAATAACCCGCACAAGGCCATCAACTACCCAAGGATTCATGTGATATCTACAAGTTAAGAATTCATCTCCTTCTAGGTCTCAAAAATCTTCAACAGGTTTTAACAATTTAAATGGCCAATTTAAATAGTAAATTAAGAATCGGTAATAATATCATCACAATGTTTTGAAAATATATGATTTTTAATTCTCCGATGATTTTTGTAATATCTTATTTATCTTTTCATAATTAAAAGGAGAAAGTAAAGTAACTACTCATAACACATTGAAATTAAATAACAAAACATAATAAATAAACTTTGAATCAAAATAAAAATACTTATCTTAGATGTTTCTCCTACTGAACTTCTGATTTCTACTGACTCCATAGAGTAATGAACTACAGATGCACCAACTCTTTTAAACTTTGAATACAAACTCTAAAATAAACTCACTAATTTATGAAGGAAAGTAAAAAGGTGGCCCTAATATGATCTCTCTAATTCTCTCTCTAGATAGGACTCTAGATAGGGAGTGATAGATGGGGTGTTTTTCTCTGAAGGAATACCCTCCTATTTATAGGCTTCAAGGGTTGCCTCAAGGCACCTCTTCAAAATGTGTCCACATTCAATGAATCTTCTAGAAGGTGTCTGGCGTCTAGGCGCCAGAATCTGGCGCCTAGGCGCCGGACACCGCCTCCAGTTCTTTGCACCTCTTCACATTGGATCGCACCCCTTCACGATTAAAACCGTTTTGAAGTGTCCAAATACATTGTATCACATGTCCTACAAACCAGGAACAACTGCCTGTCTTCTAGAAAGTCCAATAATCACTCAGACCGTCAAAATAACTGCCCAAAAGTCGTCAAAAACTTAACAGTTTTCTGTATCGAACTTGCGCTTAGGCGCCGGACTCTGGCGGCTAGGTGCCAGACTCTGGTGCCTAGGCGCTAGGCCAATAATTTTGAAAATTTTACATTTTGGCTCCATTTTTGCTCCTTTTTGCTCGTTTTTGCTCATTTTTCATATTTTTCTTCTTCTTGAACATTTTTGCATCACCTACATCCAAAAACATAAAAATACCTTCATTAAAGCATAATATCGATAAAATTTAATAAAAATCAAGGTATAAAAAAGATATTTTTTTCTTGGATCACTCGTCGTGGTCATAGTTTTACAATTTTTTTCACTTTACTTCTCTTAGCTAGTGGTTGAAATCCTGTTATGTAATCTGGGCTATTTTGGATGAACGAAACTCTGTCAGCTCGTATGTGTTATGTATGAAAACATGACTTTGTATGGAATGAGGTACTTTTATATATTTTTCATTTAACACCACTGAAATATATGTATATGTATGTTTATATGTATAGATGAATTAGTATTTGTATACATAGAGATATAAATAACGATAATTATTAAATTTATTTGTTTTCATAAATACTAAATATTTTATTTAGTAACAAAAATTAAATTTCAAAAATTTATATTAAATAAATATATACACAAAATATTATAACTTCACATATTTTTAAAGGAATTTTAAAATTCTTTATAAAAAGATTATATAACAACAATTTAATTCATATTAATAATTAATATATAAAATTTATAAAAATTTTATGTCTATTAATCTCATATTTACATAAATAAATCGAAAATTTAAAACAGTTTTAATAAACAGGGGCAGTTTGGTCATTTTTACATGAAAAAGCTGCCCCGCAGCAGTTTTCACGCAGCTGAACCAAACAGACAGCCAACTTCCCCGCAGCTGCTTTCCCGCAGCTGATTCCAGGGGCAGCGCAGCTGCAGCTGAAAAGCTGAGAATTTGTAGCCTAAAGGACTGTTTGGTTCGGCTGGAGCTTTTCAGCTTTGCATCTGCAGCTACGGGGAAGCTAGCTGTGTGTTTGGTTGCAGCTGTGGGAAAACAGTTGCGGGGCAGTTTTTTTTGTAAAAATGACCAGACTGCCTCTGTTTATTAAAACTGTTTGAAAATTTTGATTTATTTATATGATATACAGGATTTGCAAATGCAATTTTTTTAAAATTTTATGTTTTAAATATTCAAAGTAATAAATATAAATTTTATTTTTAAAAATTTAAGTGTCATTTACGGTTAAATATATTGTTCAAATTAATAAAATGAAATATTTAGAAGCTTTATGTTGGTTAAAGATATTTAGAAGCTTTATATCTACATATTTATATATATATATATATTTTAAAAGTATTGAAATTTTTTATATCTATAAAAGTATGTCTTTATGTACATATTTTTATATATCTATATATATTAAGAGTATTAAAAATTGTTGAGTTTTAAATCATCTAATTGCACAAGAGTTGAAAAGAAAAAACATCAAGATAACGATTGCATATCTCAAAAAAGTCAAAAAGTTCTACAGATGAACATAGAGTCCTCTCAAGCACGTGCTAGTAACAGTATAGTGAAAAAAAACTGTAGGACTATTGCAGCAACAATTAACGTGATAATAATGTTCACTTTAGTTTTGAGTTGCTGTAGCTCCCGTGTCACACCGTCTCCTGATGAAGTCGTCAACTCTTTAGCATCGGACTCCTGAGAATCCGGTAAACTGTCCGCCCATTGGAAGAAACCACATTGCTCTGGAATGTTCCGAGGACAGATATAAAACTTCCAGCGAAAGTTGTGCAGCTATCGTGATGCCAAAAGAGATGTCTGGAGGCCACAGTGACATAGCACTCGGCTAGAGGTAGCCGACATGCTGGAGCTCATGTCTTCCTGAAATGCAAGTAGATATAAAACTGAATTACTTTGATTACCAACTGCTCAAACAAAATGATAATAATCAAATCAGACAAAAGACAAACATTACTCTTACAGATCAGTTAATGTGAAGGAAAGTTCTCAACAGAATGTAGATATACATTACAAAAAAAAGTAACCTAAACAACATCAACATTGTTCTGCTCAACAGAATCACTCTCCAACTAATGAGCTAGTAATCTCTTCTCGAAGGGCTGCCATTTCGTTCGCACCCTCCCCATCTTTCGTGTAAATTGATGCACTGCGTTCTCCTCCCGTGACAGTGATTGGCCAATGCGGTCTTAGTAACCTTCGACTGTAACTACCACGTCATTGAGCTTAACACGCTCGAAATCAACATCAGCTCAAGTTGGAGGCCGCCTAATATAGTAATGTAGGGCCATAGTTGCTAACACTGTCAGCACCTGTTTGGGAAACAGATAAGGTGGCATATCTCGAAGTATGACCCATTTCTTCTTCCAAACTCCAAATGTCCTCTCAATTACACCTCGCAAGGATGAGTGTCTTTTATTGAAAACCTCTTTTCTAGTTCTTGTACGATTACTAGCTCTCTCGAAATCTAGAATATGATACCTTGTGTCAGGATAGGGTTTAAGGTACCCCCTCTGCATTGGGTAGCCAGCATCCACCAAATAATACTTTCTTGTAATATTAGGAAACTTAGCAAGGTATGTGAAAAAAATATCTACTTTTTATATTACAAAGGAACTTACCATGTGGTAGGTAAGGAAAATTGTACTCCAGATTTCTTGTTGCAATTTTAAAAACCCTACTATCATGTGCGCTGCCCTCTCATCCAGCCAATGCAAATGTAAAACACATGTTGAAATCACAAACCGCCATTATATTTTGAGTTGTCCTCCCAGAACGACCGATAAATGCAACTTTCTCGTTATCCGACTCTACAGCATGAACGTACGTTCCATTGATTGTGCCGATGCAACCCTTTAGAAACAACATAAATCATTTCAATATTCAATCAATTAATATTTAGTTGCAGTTTAGAAGTGTACCTTGAAATATGGCATATATCGGTCATCGTTGCAAATTTCAACTGGCGTCCTTAAAGAAGTTAGATCAGTTAGTTTTATTACGGCTTGTGCTAGACTGACAAGAGAACTAAAACTAACTGAGAAATGTCTTCTTATTGTTTTGGACGAGTGTTGGAAGCTTTCCATGGCTCCCCGCATTGACTCGTTCTGTGATAGTATGTAAAGTGTCATGCCTAATACTACACTGACTGTTGTCCTAGAAGACCCGTGAAGTCCATGAGATGTTGTTAGATCTATTAAAAGATCACTGAAAACTTCATGGGACATGCGGAAGATGTTTCGAAATCTTGTTGGGTGTCCTGAAATCATTTCTCCCATCCATTTATCCCCAATCTGAGATGATGTGTAACAGGGCTCACGATCGACTTATGTATTATAGTATTGCACCAGTATATTTACCACTGCATTTCGCCTTCGGCGTCGGAATTCATCTGGGTTCATGATGATATAAACTGTACCTTTTAATTAATCCCAATTAAGGTTTTTAGAAATCATAAATGGACTAAAATAAGCACATGAATGAACTATATTTGGAAAAGAAATAACTTAAATATCAGTTCAATCTAATAAAACTTGTCCAAACAAATACATGACTGGCAACAGTACTAATAGATGCAATAAATTTAAGCAGTTCGAGATAAAATCAAATGGTGCGACGGTTATAATAATAGCATATGTATTCTAATCGTCGCTCTTTGCTCAATGCATTAAAAAATTCCTGATGTATTGAATCACGGATGAGGTCGACAACAAAGTAGAAAAGATCACAATCCCCTATAAAGTCTGGGTCGTCCTCAAGAAGCCTAACGACCTCTTAGATGTCACATTTTTGAACTCTGTGTGGGGCATCATTAGATAAGTCAACTAGGTATGAAACCTGGTCTCTCATAGATGCAGCAACACTCTTTCTCTTTCTTCCATTCCGGGAGCGCTTCGTACGGTTTGTTGACTGGATTTCAGTTTGCTCGTAGATGCGGATTTCTGCTAAATCGTTTGATAGTTCTATGGCCTCATGTTCCGGAGTTTTTTCAAAAATTGTTTGGCTCGGGGCAGCTGAATATTTCCCTGTAGCTACCACCCCACCAAAAATCTTATCGAGCTTGTCCTCCAACTCCGGTTCTATCCCAGCGAATTAAGAATTCTTCACCGCAAGAAAAATTTGTAAAAGATAATGAAATCTTATTAGAAATTTAAAAATAACACTTCATAACATTACAAATATTAATTCAATAATATCTTAACTCAAGCCTTTCAGTCCACCATGCTTCTGAAGCAACAATTGTTCACTTCACCAGATCCCATCCCAAGCCAGTCGATCCTATTTTTAAATCATTCCAAAGTTTCCACTCTTTCTTGAGTTGGTCCCATTTATTTTTTAGTTGTAGCCTCTCATACTCCCTGCCTGTGACCTCCCTAAACTTTTACCAATGTTTGCCAACCTTCTTTGTTGAAAAAAGAATTTGGCCTATTCCCTTTTTCGACCTCAGTTATGCACAAATCACATAATATTATTTTTATATCCTTCTCCCAAAGTGCAGAAGTAGCAACTTCTTTGTTCTTATTAGCCATACTATGAATAGGAGAAATATTAGCAATACCTTTACTTATATTAGCATTGAGAGATATAAATTGCAATTAACCAAATAATACAGTTAAGCACAGAAGGAGACAACAATTTACGTGGATCGGTCAAACTGACCTACATCCACGGGAAAGAAATGATATTTCTTTATTGTTGAAATAGATAACATGTACATAGCATTTGAAAGTAACAGGAACACCCAACTCCAATTTGCCTTAGGTTACACACCAATTACATAATATGTTACAGAATATAAGGAGATAGATTTTCCAACCGACAAGAGCTTCATTTACATAACTGTCGGTATATTTTTAGGTTATGTATTTTGAATAGGGGTCGCCTATATAAGTTGTCGGCGAGTTTTAAATATTAAATTTAATTTAAATATATATAGCTTTAGAAAGAAGCATTGGATTTTGAAAATAACATTAAGTTTGAAAATTTTAAGATATGAAATCAAACCAATCTCACATCTCAAATAGTTTATATAAATGAGCACCACAACACAAACCCTGTATCTATCCCAAAGAATAAACAAACTGCTTGATGATGGGGCTAGATTAAATAAACTAGAAGATTTGTGACATCCGTTTGGTCTGCGAACCAATTTTATAAGCCGACAAGTTCCTCTGTTTAATATAAAGGAATTAAATAGGGTTTATATTCTTTCCCTATAAGGGCATGCCCCTATAGTTAATTACATCTTAAATGACCGAAGACACTCAAGAAAACTCTCGATACTAACCAGTCGTTTTGCTCTCAATAATTTTAAAGTTTAAGGTTTTCAAACAATTGGACTTTGGAAATTTCAATAGGGAATAGCTCAAATTTGGAACAGTTTATTTTAAGAATCCAAAAGAAGAGAAGTAGGGGATGTCACGGACTCGAAGTGGACTTCGGTAACTTCCTAACAATCCTATAATTTGACTTCAATTTGAGAGTTTATTTAATGTTTTAATCCTGCCAATTTTAGTTAATTAGGACTTATATTTTATGACATAATCATACAAATAGCCTCAAATATGTGAGGGTTTATGTTGTACCGAACGACTTCCTCAGAATCCTAAGACCGGTTAGGACTTAATTTGCATAACACGATTATGCAAATACCTAACGAAAAGCTGAGGATTTATGTTGTACTAAGCAAACTGCGTCGAAATCCTATGGCTTCATTATTTAAAACAAGGAAAGGTTTTGCTGATGTAGATTCCAGTTTTGCTGACGACGATGGCCGTGCAGCCCACTATGCTCCAAACTCCCTGTCATTGCAGAGGTTTAGTTTTAGAAGGTGAAAATCAGGAGATGAGAGAAGTGTTTTGGTTTAGAAGAGTCTTAAGGTTCAAGTGTTTTTAACATTTTGTTATGGGAATCTTAAAGTTGGTTATAACAACACCGGTTAAGATCTCACGGTTCCATCATTCCGACACCATTATTTTTATCAGATTCACTTAGTCCAAATGAATTTGCTAAACTCAACTAAATGAGTTCCACACTTTCATTTAGACCGTAGGAAATCCTGTTAGCGACACGTAGGTTACATCATCTAAGGTATTCCCGATCATCCAACAAGACAGTTTAATTTAGTTGTAGTTGTGGTTTTGTTGTTCTGTTTGTGATTAAATTTTGAGTTGTTTTATATTTTTAATGTTGTGGCGGTGAATTTTATCTTGTTGTGACTTTTAATTTAGTTTTGGGTTTCAATTTTGTAGCTATCCTAAAGTTTCAGTTTTCATGCAGGGTGACATTCTTGTTTAACATGCAAGAAAAGTAAAGTGCAATGCAGGTAAATAGACCGCAATAAAATAAAAGCATACCTGGAGAGTCATATCATTATTCCAAGCTGTACTTAAAACACATGTCAGAGCATTTAGACATTTCAAGGAAAGCACCTGGGTAAGGCTAAGGAAAGGTTCTGGTTGTCTACCAAAATCTTAATCCTATTGCTAGTCAATTCTTATGACGTCTAGGTTCTTATGTTTTATTAAGGATGATTTTCTTCACCAAAGAACAATTAAGTTCAATTGTTCTTCTAAAACATCCCATCATATTAAGGAAGTGCTTAGGATGAGTACTAAACATATTTTCAATACTTCTGAGATTATTTCGAGTCCAACTGAATTTTATTGTTAATCATTTAAGAGATTTAGTTAAGTTTTCCTTCTTGCTCAGTGAACCCAGACATTTGATTATCTGATGAGTGAAGTGACATTTCACTTGATGCTTTATTTGATGGTTATAATAATAAAAGTCTTTAGGGGGCGAATTAGTTTGTTGAGGAATTTAACCGTTTTGATTAGATTGGTGATTTTAAGGTAATTTTAATTTAATTCAAAAATTCAAGTTGATTTTCATTTAAGTGTTTTGAGTTTACTTAAGTTGAAAGAGCTATTTAAATTATTTTATTTAATTAAATTTTAATAATTTAAATTTGATTTGAATTGATCATCTTAATTTAGGTTAATTTTAATGCATTAAAATGATTTAATTTATAATGTTTTAATCATGCATTGTTCAAGGTTGATCTTTGATGTTTTAAATTTTGTTTTGATTTAAGTCTTAAACAATTTTTAGATCAATTTTAACATCTTGAGTTTGTTCCAATTTGATTTTTAATTAATCTCAAATTAGTTTTAAATATCTTTAAGTTTATTTAATTTAATTGATAAATCATTTAATATTTTAAGTTTCAATTTATTTAACAAGTTATTTCCCTTTTGACTATTAATTTTGATCATCATGTCTTTAAAATTGATTGAGAGTTGAGTATTATTGGAATTGTTCATTTAGGGATTTTAGATTAAATGACTATAATCTTCCTAAATTATATCCCCATTTTAATAATCCAAATTTCAATTATTCTCCCAAAATTTAAATTATTTAATTAATTAAAGTTTCATTTTGATTTGTTGAAAGTGATTAATGGGTTTCTACCCCTTAACTACCTTAGTATCAATCATCTAATAAGAATTTAAGGTCAAATATTTTACCCCTCCCTTTGGTTTAGCCTAAATTTTAGTTATGGTTAACATTCCTTAAATACCATTATGCCCCCTTTAGGCTTGTTTATTTCATAACTCACTAAATTGAGCTCAAATGAACATGGAATTTTTATGTCATTTTACACATATGTCAATTAAGATATTAGAGAAGAAAATGTGTTTTTTTTTGTTTTTAATTTAATTTATATATTTATTTTAATGCAAAATGAGCTTTTTTAATGAAAATTCAACAACATGACAAAAGTGAGGTTTCTATCCTTAAGAAAATTTTGGGATGTCCCTACTGACCAGAGGATCACTTGGACCAATTTTAGTGATTTTTGGAATTATATTTGATTTATTATAATTATTTTGAGTTTTCGGGTATTAATTAATTATAAAATAAAATTAAAGTTGAAAAATGGATTTTATATTTTTTATTAAATCTCTCTAACCTCAGGGAAGTTAGAGAAACAAATTTTATAATTTTTTGTTTTTTATTTAATTTATTAGAATTATTTTAGTGGGAAGGTTTGAAAATTCTTTTTTTTTAATATTAAAAATTGTCTTAAGCTTTTAAAATTTAATATCTTAACCTAGAGACTTAGGAAAAATTTCTGGTTGGTTCCTAAGTAATTAAGGGGCCAAATATGAAATTTTTATGAATTTTAATATTTTGTGATTTTTGTAATTTTTTAATTATTAAAATATTTAAAATATGGTTAAAAATGAAAATTTTTAGAAAATTCTAATTTTAATTTCTTTAGACTCCTCCGATATCGGAGAGTCCATAAAACAATTTGGTGAATTTTTGAAGTGTATTTTGGGTTTTATAAATATTTTAATTTTTAAAACGGCTTTGTCACTTAATTAATTCATTTAATGGGTTAAATCATTTCCAATTGACTTGAAATTTTTATGTGAGGTTCTCTACATCCTAAATGACAGTGACGAATTCTTTTCAAGTGATTTTGGTGTGTGGTTACTCCTAATTAATTAAAATTCAATTTTGAGTTTTTAAGTTAATTAAGGTTATTTTTAAAGAATTAAGTTAAACCATAATTTTCCTAGGGTCTTCTGGTCATAAGCTACCTCCCCAAATTTTCTTAGAATTTATTAAGCAACGGCTAATTACTGGAATTAAAATATCAAAACAGACACATAAATTTGGAAAATCAATAACTTACCATAGAGGTATCCTCTGGTCTTGAAATATTCAGGGAATGTTCCCAAGAACAGAGGCTACAAAAGCCCTATGGTCTCATGCCATGGTGAATTGTATGCATGCATGGAGAATTGAAATACTTAAAACAGTAGATAAATAATTTAAAATAAAATACTGAACAAAATAAGTTAATTGTTTTTCCACATTGTTCTCCTCTGTTCACTGAGCAAGAGGGTATTTTTATTTTATTTTTGTGATTTTTCTACACAAAGAAATAAATTTTCAAAATTCTGGATATTTAATAAATTCAAAAAAATCTTATTTATCTACTTAAACCAGTCAGCGCCGCGTCATCCTCATCCGGGTCGAAGGCAAACGCGTAGCTCCGCCATTTGACGTTGCCATCTGACTAGGATGCCATGCAGCCCACTGTTTCATTCCCAGTTCTCATCTGACACAATCCTGGCCGTCCATCCGATACACGCTCGATCCGACGGCAGCTGGTCATCATCTACGACTGGTGCGCCCCGAGAGCTGTCCACCTTCTAACCCTAAGATCTCACTCAATACTCCACCAAATTAAATGATCTTGGGCTCTATGAACTCGTCTCGACAAGACGAACACATCTATATGGCTAACATGCACTGGAATCGACTCAAACAAAATGGAGAATCAAAAGAAGCTCTCGGGAAGGAGGAGTTCAATACCTTGGCTCTGAGAAGTGAAGCTTCAATCAGAGGGGCTTGGCACATTTGTTGGAGTCCAGGGAAGCTAGGGATGAAGCCTGGAGCTGTGGTGAAATGTCTTGACCCAATTTCCACCAAGCCCGATTTCAAAGCTTGGCCGATAGAGAGAATGGCTGGCCTGGTGAGGGGGGATTTGCTGGTGAACTTCTCTTCTTGGTCTGGTGATGGTGTAGAGTCAATAAATTTGAAGATTGACTCACTTTAGTGAAGTGTCCTGGTTTTGGGCTTAAAATTGAGCTCAGAAATTGAGCTCACAGTGGGGGTTTTAGGGCTGGATTTCAGTGGGGATCAACTGCTCTATGTTAGGAGAGGGTTTTGGAATGAATTGGACAGAGTTTTGGTAAGGTCCAATGCATCCATGCTTTTGGTCGTGGAGGTGAGGAGTTTAAATAGACATGGCTGGAGGGCTTCCCAGGGGCAATTGGAGGCTGGGATCAGCTGCTCAGGGGAGGAGTAGAAGAGATTTGGTGTCCACTAGGGTTGAGACAGCTCAGCAAGGGAGAATTTGAAATTTTGGCTCACATGGAGCTCTCGGCCATGGTGTTTTCCAGCGACCCAGGTGGCTGGCCAGCGAGGCATGGGTTACCATCTTGACCAGTGAGGTCAGGGCTGGGGTTTGGTGAGTTCAATTGGCTTTGGACATGTGTAAAGGATTTGATTTAAATGGAATGGGGGAGAATTCATTTTGGCTTAATTTGGTTCAATGCATGGATTAGGCTAGGTGCACCTCCCCAAGTCTGGTTTGGGCTGAAGATAAAGTCATTTAGATCAGCTTGATTAGTGGGGTCAAGTCACAATCCTAGTACAATTAGGCTTAAGCATGGGTTAGGGGAGACATGGGAATGGTTAAAGACTTTAAGGAGTGCTTAAGGGCCTTCCTCCTTTTTCTACTTATGGGGTGTTGACAATCCTAAGATTCTCATAGCTCTCATGTGGCTTATGCATGGCTCCAAGGCTTGCTCATGGCTTGGGAATGGCTTGGCTCACTTGCATGAGAAAGGGATTTTAGGATTTTCTGGAATTTTTTGAGAATTTTTGGAATTTTTGAATTTTTTTGGGCTAAAAGGGTATTTTGAGGTTATTGGGGGGTATTTTTGGAAATTTTGGTATATTTGGCCATGGATGATCGATTTGAGTGGTGGAGAATATTTAGGATTGATTTTGAGGAATTTTGGGTAATTTAGGTAATTTTGCAAATTTTGGCAATTTCAAGGGCATTTGGTAGGTTTGGTGGGTTTAGGGTCCCGGGGGTCAAAAATTGAAATTTGAGAAAAAATGAAGAATAATTAGGTGTGAGTAAAGTGAAACCATTTTGGTTGAGCCATGAAGCCATGTTAAGCTCACAAGAGCCATGAGAAGACTCATTTTAAGCATTCAATATATTGTTCCTAACCCTGTTAGCCAGGGGCTTAGGGGTTGAGGTCCATCCATATGAGTTACCTACGTGAGTCAGGTAGCCAAGTTGGGTAAGAGTGTGGTTTGTGCAAGCTTGCCCTTACCAAGACCAGGCCACCCAGGGTGATCTTAAGGCCAAAGAATCCTATAGGAAACTCATACTTTAAACCTCCACATATTGATTTCAACCCTCCAAGAGACCTGGGGGTTTACAGTCAAAATTATGGGGTTTGAAGGGAGTCGAGAAGTGTTTTGAATTTTTAAGTGGTGGGTCCCATTTCTATTCCTCTAGGATAGTCGAAAGGAAAACTTATGGCTAGATCCTAAGTACTACGGAGAGAGATCAGACCTCACCAGAAATGAGGTCAACAATAACAATTCCTATAACATGTGTTTGTTGTTCATATGCCCTTCATGACAGAAAATAAGCAAGGTTTCAAATCTGCTTTAACGAGCAAACTATATTAACTCCATAACAACTCCTAAAGTAAAAACTCCATGCATTTGATGCTTGGGACAAATATTCCTTGCACAATAGCTATATATAACTGTTCCAAAGTAATGAATTACTTTCAGTGGCATTAGCATTTCAATTCTGCTCTAACAAGCCACTGTAAACAGGCCTTTACATAAGATCAACATTTGAGTTGGAATTTCTTTATAGTCTAGATTTCAAATGCATGAAATCATTGGCATAAAAATTTCAAAAAACCATTGTAGTATTTTCAATAAACCATTGCAATTTTTTCAATAAACCACTGCAGTTTTCATTTGATGGATTTGAAATTTTTCAGAAACTGTAAAAATCATTGCCTTTGAAATTTGAAGTTTTTGAAAACCATTGCCCTTCAAAACTTCAAATTTCCATGCATTTGAAATTTGATGTTTTTCCAATAAACCACTGCAGTCATTTGATGCTTGGGACAAAGATCAGCAGTTTTCAATAAACCATTGCCTTTCCATACTATCGTAAAAAATTCAGCAGTGCAAGCCTCTATAACATCCTGCACATTTTTCAGAAACTGCATTTTTAATTTATGTTTCTCACTCATATGTTCCAACTCCCCAATTCAATACACTAAACTCGTTCAGGTCTTGGTGTGACCATAATTTCCCAATTTATGTATGATAAATTGTTCATGATTCAAAAGCTAAAAACTGAGAGCATGTTATAAATGAGAGCATGTCTGAACCTTAGCATGTAAGTTAATAAACTATATGCATTGCCTGCACTTTAGCATTTAACCAAAGCATATAATTATCGTGCAGTTTCAGTAGGAAAGAAATAGTCATAACCTTATACCATTGTAATCCCTTTATATTTTAGCACCTACAGGTATGGAAATACATAAAGCTTGTCATTCTCATAGAATTCATAATCTGCATTGTACATCCATCTTGCATGTACATATATACAAAGGTACAATGACTTCAAGTGGTGAAGCTGTCTAATAGTTGGATGTGTATCTTAGATCTTATTCATGCAAGTTAATCTTATTCATTCAAATTTCCTCCTGTGCAAGATTTTATAGGCAATTATAGTAATCAATATTAGCTTAGTTTAAGTTTCATGAGTCACGATAACTTCAAATTCAACTGAACAGTGCAACAAGCATCATGCATCAAGCATCATGTTTTCAGAGAAATAGGGTAACAAGCATCAAGAACGTGTTCATGCTCCACAAAAGGGCTTACAAGCATAAGCAAAACTCCCCAAGTTCAACCGAATAGGGTTACAAGCATGAGCAGACATACACCTAACAAATTCAACTGAATAGAGCAACAAGCATCAAGAAATAAACAACGAAATTGCATAACCAAAACTCCCGAACAGGGCTTTAAATTTTTTTTTTCTTAAGAACCTGCAGAGATCAACATACGAACAGAGAAATATGGTAGAGAGAACCAAAAATCTGCCTTAGATAACAGAGAAATAGGGTATAGAGCACCTAAGAAAAGCATCTTTTTCTTAAGAACCTACAGAGATCAATATACGAACAAAGAAATATGTTTGAGATAACCAAACAGGCCCTTAATAACAAAGAAAGAAGATGGCAGAAGTCCATATAGGGTTTGCCAAAAATAACAGAGAAAAACGAGGAAGAGATGAAACTATACCATAAAGATCGACGGAGATAGGGTTCGTGAGAGAGGCAGGGCGGAGGCAAGGAGAGAGCGAGGAACCGAGGACGTGAAGCGTAAAGGGTAAAATTCATGGGGCGTAAGTCGGGACGCGGGTGTTATCCTGCGGTTGGCTTTAGGAAAGCTTCGCGGTGGTCGTGTCGTGATGCTGTAAAACAAACACCAAATTTTGTGATCGAAGCTGAGGTAACGCGCCGCGCAGCTCCAAAAGTTACAACCAAACACACCCTTAGTCAGTAGGTTGGTCATTAGGTTAAGGATTGACCATTTTGACTAATGCTCACTTTTTGGTCAAAAGTTGACCCATAGGGTCAATAGGTTAATCATTGGGTCAAGGATTGACCATTTTGACCAAAGTTGACCTTTTCATCGGAGATTGACTTTTTAGGTCAATAATTGTTTATTATGTAAATAATTGACTATTTTGGTCAAAAGTTGACCTATTGGGTCAATGGGTTGGTTATTGGGTCAATGATTGACCATTTTGACCAAAGTTGACTTTTTGGTCAAAAGTTGACCTATTGGGTCAAAGGGTTGGTCATTGCATAAAGGATTGAAAATTTTGACCAAAATTGACATTTTGGTCAAAAGTTGACCTATTGGATCAATGGGTTGGTCATTGGGTCAAAGATTGAGCATTATGATTAAAGTTAATTTTTTGGTCAGAGATTGACTCATTGGGTCAATAATGGTTCATTAGGTATAAAATTGATTATTTTGACCAAAATTAAATTTTTGGTCAAAAGTTGACTAATTGGGTCAACGGGGTGGTCATTGGGTCAAGGATTGACGATTTTAACCAAAGTTGACTTTTTAGTCAGAGATTGACTTGCTGGGTCAATAATTGGTCATTAGGTCAAAAATTGACTATTTTGACTAAAACTAAATTTTTTGTTAAAAGTTAACCCATTGGGTCATTGGGTCAGAAATTGACCCTTTTGACCAAAGATGACTTTTTGGCCAAAAGTTGACTTATTTTGACCAAAATTGAATTTTTCATTAAAAGTAAACCCATTTGGTCAAGGGGGTGGTCTTTCAGTCAGAAATTGACCATTTTGACCAAAGTTGACTTTTTGGTCAAAAGTTGACCTATTTGGTCAATGAGTTAGTAATTGGGTTAAGAATTGACCATTTTGACCTCAGATGGATTTTTGGTCAACAGTTGATCTATTGGGTCAATGGGTGGTAATTATGTCAAAAATTGTCTATTTTAACCAAAATTGACTTTTTGGTCATAAATTTATCTATTGGGTCAATGGGTTTGTCATTGGGTCAAGGATTGATCATTTTGATCAAAGTTGACTTTTTGGTCAAAGATTGACTTATTGATTCAATAATTGGTCATTAATTCAAAAATTGACTATCTTGGTCATTAGGTCAAAAATTATTTATTTTGATTAAAATTAAATTTTTGATCAAAAGTAGACCCATTGGGTCAACGGGGTGGACATTGGGTCATAAATTGTCTATTTTGACCATAGTTAATTTTTTGGTCAAAAGTTGACTTATTTGTTCAAGGAGTTGGTAATTGGATCAAGAATTCTCCATTATGACCAAAGATGACTTTTTGGTCAAAAGTTGATCTATTGGATCAATGGGTTGGTCAATGGGGTAAAAACTGATCATTTTGACTAAAGTTGACTTTTTGGTCAAAAGTTGGTCTATTGGGTCAACGGATGGTCATTAAAACAAAAATTGACTATTTTTACCAAAATTGAATATTTGCTCAAAAGTTGACCTATTAAGTTAATGAGTTTGTCATTGGGTCTAGGATTGACCATTTTGACCAAAATTGACTTTTTGGTTAGAGATTGACTTATTGGGCCAATAATTGGTCATTAGGTTAAAAAATGACTATTTTGACCAAAATTGAATTTTTAGTCAAAAGTTAACCCATTGAGTCAACGGGGTGGTTATTGGGTCAGAAATTGGCCATTTTGTCCAAAGTTGACTTTTTTGTTAAGATTGATCATTTTGACCAAAGATGACTTTTTAGTCAAAAGTTGGCCTAATGGGTCAATGGGTCGGTCATTGAGTAAAAAATTTACCATTTTGACCAAAGTTGACTTTTTGGTCAAAAGTTGACCTATTAGCTCAATGGGTGGTCATTAAGTCAAAAATTGACTATTTTGACCAAAATTAACTATTTAGTCAAAAGTTGAACTATTGGGCCAATGGGTTTGTCATTGGGTTAAGGATTGACATTTTGAACAAAGTTGACTTTTTGATCAGAGATTGACTTATTGGGTCAATAATTGGTCATTAATTCAAAAATTGACTATTTTGACCAAAATTGACCTTTTGGCCAAAAGTTGACCTATTAGCCCAATTGGTTGGTCATTGGGTGAAGGATTGATCATTTTGACCAAAGTTGACTTTTTGGACAAAATTTGACCTATTGGAGCAATGGGTTGGTCATTAGGTTAAGGATTGACTATTTTGACCAAAGTTGACTTTTTGGTCAGAGATTGACTTACTGGGTCAATAATTGGTCATTAGGTCAAAAATTGACTCTTTTGACCAAAATTGATTATTTGGTCAAAAGTTGACCTATTGGGTCAATGGGTTAGTAATTGGGTCAAGGATTGACCATTTTGACCAAAGTTAACTTTTTGGTCAAAAGTTGACCTATTAGGTCAATAGGTTTATCATTGGGTCAAGGATTGACCTCTTTTACCAAAGTTGACTTTTTGGTCAGAGATTGTCTTATTGGGTCAACAATTGGTCATTAGTTCAAAAATTGAATATTTTGACCAAAATTAAATATTTGGTCAAAGCTTAACCTATTGGGTCACCGGGGAGGTCATTGGGTCAGAAATTGACCATTTTGACCAAAGTTGACTTTTTGGTCAAAAGTTGACCTATTTGGTTAATGAGTTGGTAATTGGGTCAAGAATTGACTATTTTGACCAAAGATGACTTTTTTGGTCAAAAGTTGATCTATTGGGTCAATGGGTTGGTCATTGGGTCAAAAATTGACCATTTTGACCAAAGTTGACTTTTTGGTCAAAAGTTGACCTATTAGGTCAATGGGTGGTCATTAGGTCAAAAATTGATTATTTTGACCAAAATTAACTTTTTAGTCAAAAGTTGACCAATTGGGTTAATGAGTTTGTCATTGGGTCAAGGATTAATCATTTTGACCAGACTTGACATTTTGGTCAGAGATTGACTTATTGGGTCAATAATTGGTCATTACCTCAAAAATTGCTTATTTTTATCAAAATTGATTTTTTTGTCAAAAGTTGACATATTAGGCCAATGGGTTGGTCATTGGGTCAAGGATTGATCATTTTGACTAAAGTTAACTTTTTAGTTAAAAGTTAACCTATTGCGTCAATGGGTTGGACATTGGGTCAAGGATTGACCATTTTGACCAAAGTTAACTTTTTGGTCAGAGATTGGCTTACTGGTTCAATAATTTGTACCAGGTCAATAATTTGTCATTAAGTCAAAAATTGACTATTTTTTCCAAAATTGACTTTTTTGTCAAAAGTTGATCTATAGGGTCAATGCATTGGTCATTGGGTCAAGGATTATCCATTTTGACCAAAGTTACCTTTTTGGTCAAAAGTTCACCTATTTACATCAATGAGGTGGTCATCAGGTCAGAAATTGACAATTTTGAGCAAAATTGACTTTTTGGTCAAAAGTTGACCTATTGGGTCAATGGGTTGGTTATTGGGTCAAGGTTTAACCATTTTGGCCAAAGTTAACTTTTTAGTTAAAAGTTGACAAATTGGGACATTGGGTTGGTGATTGGATCAAGTATTGAATATTTTCACCAAAGTTGATATTTAGGTCATTGTGTCAGAAATTAACCATTTTGACCAAAGTTGACCTTTTAGTCA
Organism: Papilionanthe hookeriana x Papilionanthe teres; assembly: GCA_022702705.1. NCBI lineage: Eukaryota > Viridiplantae > Streptophyta > Magnoliopsida > Asparagales > Orchidaceae > Papilionanthe > Papilionanthe hookeriana x Papilionanthe teres. Next base: position 70,301,743 of record CM040431.1, read on the forward strand.
TAAGTTGACCTTTTGTGTCAATGAGGTGGTCATTAGGTCAAAAATAGATAATTTTAACTAAAATTAACTTTTTGTTCAAAAGTTGTCCTTTTGGGTCAATGAGTTGGTCATTGGGTCAAGGATTGACCATTTTGATCAAAGTTTACTTTTGGTTAAAAGTTGACCTATTAGGTCAATGAGTTGGTCATTGGGTCAAGGATTGACCATTTTGATTAAAGTTGACTTTTTGGTCAAAAGTTGACCTAATGGGTTAATAATTGGTAATTAAGTAAAAAATTTATTACTTTGACCAAAATTAACTTTTTAGGTCAAAAGTGGACCAAAGTTGAATTTTTGGTCAATAATTGACCTATTAGGTTAATGGTTTTGTCATTGGTTCAATGATTGACCATTATGACCAAAGTTGACTTTTTGGTCAAAGATTGAGTTATTTGGTCAATAATTGGTCATTAGGTCGAAAATTTACTATTTTGTTCAAAAGTTGACTTATTGGGCCAATGTGTTGGTCATTAGGTCAAGAGTTGACCATTTTGACCAAAGTTGAAGTTTTAGTCAAAAGTTGACATATTGGGTCAATGGACTGGTCTTTGGATCAAAAATTGATCATCTTGACCAAAGTTAACTTTTTGGTCAAAAGTTGACCTATTTGGTCAATTGGTGGTCATTAAGTCAAAATTTGACAATTTTTACCAAAATTAACTCTATATTCAAAAGTTGACTTATTAAGTCAATGCGTTGGTCATTGGGTCAAGAATTGTCCATTTTGACCAAAGTTGACTTTTAGTTAAAAATTAACCTATTGGGTCAACGGATGGTCATTAGGTCAAAATTTGACTATATTGTCCAACATTGACTTTTTGGTCAAAAGTTGACCCATTGACTCAATGAGTTGGTCATTGGGTCAAGGTTCGACCATTTTGACCAAAGTTGACTTTTTTGTCAAAAGTTGACCTATTGGCTCAATGGGTTGGTCATTGGGTCAAAAATTGACTATTTTGACCAAAGTTGCCTTTTTGTTCAAAAGTTGACCTGTGGGTCAATGGGTTTGTCATTGAATGAAAGATTAACCATTTTGACCAAAGTTAACTTTTTGATCAGAGATTGGCTTACTGTGCCAATAATTGGTCATTAGGTAAAAAATTGACTATTTTGACTAAAATTGACTTTTTGGTCAAAAGTTGATCTATTGGGTCAAGGATTGACCATTTTGACAAATGTTATTTTTTTAGTCAAAAGTTAACTTATTTTGGTTAATTAGGCGGTCATTAGGTCAAAAATTGACAATTTTAAGCAAAAATGACTTTTTGATCAAAAGTTGACATATTGGGTCAATGGGTTGGTCATTGGGTCAAGGATTAACCATTTTGGCCAAAGTTGACATTTAGGTCATTGTGTCAGAAATTGACCCTTTTGACCAAATTTAACTTTTTGGCCAAAAGTTGACCTTTTTGGGTCAATGAGGTGGTCATTATGTCAAAAATTGATAATTTTGACCAAAATTAACTTTTTGGTCAAAACTTATCCTTTTGGGTCAATAAGTTGGTCATTCGGTCAAGGATTTACCATTTTGACCAAAGTTGACTTTTTGTCAAAAGTTGACCTAGTGGGTCAATGAGTTGGTCATTGGGTCAAGGATTGATCATTTTGACCAAAGTTGACTTTTTGGTCAAAAGTTGACTTTTTGGGTCAATAATTGGTCATTAAGTCAAAAATTTACTATTTTGACCAAAATATAATTTTTGGTCAAAAGTCGATATATTTGGTCAGTGGGTTGGTCATTGTGTCAAGGATTTATAATTTTGACCAAAGTTGACCTTTTGGTCAAAAGTTGACCAATTAGGTTAATGGGTTTTTCATTGGGTTAAGGATTGACCATTATGACAAAAGTTGACTTATTGGTCAGAGAATGACTTATTGGGTCTATAATTGGTCATTAGATCAATAATTGGTCATTAGGTCAAAAATTAACTTTTTTGACCAAAATTGAGTTTTATTCAAAAGTTGACCTATTAGGTCAATGGCTTGGTCATTAGGTCAAGGATTTAACCATTTTGACTAAAGCTGGCTTTTTGGTCAAAAGTTGACGTATTGGGTCAATAGGTTCGTCATTGGGTCAAGGATTGACCATTTAAATCAAAGTTAACTTTTTGGTCAGTAATTGACTTATTGGGTCAATAATTGGTCATTAGGTCAAAAATTGAATATTTGGGCCAAAACTAAATTTTTGGTCAAAAGTTGACCAATGGGTCAATAGAGTGGTCATTGGTCGAATTGACCGTTTTGACCAAAGTTGACTTTTGCTCAAAAAGTTGACTTTATTTGGTCAAGATTGAGTAATTGGGTCAAGAATTGACCATTTTGACCAAAGATGACTTTTTGGTCATAAGTTGATCTATCATGTCAATGGGTTGGTCATTAGGACAAAAATTGCCCATTTTGACCAAAGTTGACTTTTTGGTCAAAAGTTGACCTATTGGGTCAATGGGTTTGTCTTTGGGTTAAGGATTGACCATTTTGACCAAGGTTGACTTTTTGGTCAGAGATTAACTTATTGGGTCAATAATTGGTTATTAGGTCAAAAATATACTATTTTGTTCAAAAGTTAACTTATTGGGTCAATGCATTGTTCATTGGGTCCAGAATTGACCATTTTGACCAAAGTTGATTTTTGGTCAAAATTTGACTTATTCGGTCAATGCGTTGGTCATCATGTCAAAAATTGACCATTTTGACCAAAGTTGATATTTTGGCCAAAAGTTGACCTATTTGAAAAATTGGTGGTCATTAGGTCAAAATTTGACTATTTTGACCAAAATTGACTTTTTATTCAAAAGTAGACTTATTGAGTCAATACGTTGATCATTGGGTCATGAATTGACCATTTTGACCAAAGTTAACTTTTTAGACAAAAGTTGACCTATTGGGTCAATGGGTGGTCATTAGGTCAAAATTTGACTATTTTGACTAAAATTGACTTTTTGGTCAAAAGTTGACCTAATTTGTCAATAGGTTGGTCGTTGGGTCAAGGTTTGACCATTTTGAGTAAAGTTGTCTTTTTAATCAAAAGTTGACCTATTGGCTCAATGGGTTGATCATTGGGTCAGAAATTGGACATTTTGACCAAAGTTGACTTTTTGGTCAAAAGTTGACCTTGTGGGTCAATGGGTTTATCATTTGCTCAAAAATTACCTATTTTAACCAAAGTTGACTTCTTGGTCAGAGATTGACTTATTAGGTCAATAATTGGTCGTTAGTTCAAAAATTAACTATTTTGTTTAAAAGTTGTCCTATTGGGTCAATGCGTTGGTCATTGGGTCAAGAATTGACCATTTTGACCAAAGTTGACTTTTTGGTCAAAAGTTGACTTATTGGGTCAATGGGTTGGTCATTGGGTCAAAAATTAACCATTTTGACCAAAGTTGACTTTTTGGTCAAAAGTTGACATATCTGGTCAATTGGTGGTCATTAGGTCAAAATTTAACTATTTTGATCAAAATTGACTTTTTATTCAAAAGTTGACTTATTGAGTAAATGCTTGGTCATTGGGTCAAGAATTGACCATTTTGACTAAAGTTGACTTTTTAGTTAAAAGTTGTCCTATTGGGTCAATCGGTGGTCATTAGGTCAAAATTTGACTATCTTGACCAAAATTGACTTTTTGGTCAAAAGTTGATCTATTTGGTCAATGGGTTAGACATTGGGTCAAGGTTTGACCATTTTGTCCAAAATTGAATTTTTGGTCTAAAGTTGACCTATTGGCTCAATGGGTTTTTCATTGGGTCAGAAATTGACCATTTTGACCAAAGTTGACTTTTGGCGAAAGTTGACTTATTGGGTTAATGGGTTTGTCATTGGGTCAAAGATTAACCATTTTGACCAAGGTTGACTTTTGGTCAGAGATTGGCTTACCGGGTCAATAATTAGTCATTAGGTCAAAAATTGACTATTTTGACCAAAATTGACTTTTTGGTCAAACGTTTACCTTTTGGGTCAAGGATTGACCATTTTGACCAAAGTTGTCTTTTTGGTCAAATGTTGACCTATTTAGGTCAATGAGGATGTCATTAGGTCAAAAATTGTAAATTTTGAACAAAATTGACTTTTTAGTCAAAAGTTGACCAATTGGGTTAATGGATCATTGAGTCAAGGATTAACCATTTTGGCCAAAGTTGACATTTAGGTCATTGTGTCAGAAGTTGACCCTTTTGACCAAATTTGACTTTTCAGCAAAAAGTTGACCTTTTGGGTTAATGAGGTGGTCATTAGGTCAAAAATTGATAATTTTGACCAAAATTGACTTTTTGGTCAAAACTTGTCATTTTGGGTCAATGAGTTGGTCATTGGATCAAGGATAGACCATTTTGACCAAAGTTAACTTTTTGGTCAAAAGTTGACCTATTGGGTCAATAATTGGTCATTAAGTCAAAAATTTACTATTTTGACAAAAAATGAATTTTTGGTCAAAAGTCGGTATATTAGGTCATTGGGTTTGTCATTGGGTCAAGGATTTACCATTTTTTACCAAAGTTAACTTTTTGGTCAAAAGTTGACCTATTAGGTCAATGGGTTTTTCATTGGGTCAAGGAATGTCCATTATGACGAAAGTTGACTTTTTGGTCAGAGATTGACTTATTGGGTCAATATTGGTCATTGGTTAATAATTGACTATTTTGACCAAAATTAACTTTTTGTTCAAAAGTTGACCTATTAAGTTAATGGCTTGGTCATTAGGTTAATGATTTGACCATTTTGACTAAAGTTGACTTTTTTTTGTCAAAAGTTGACCTATTGGGTCAAAATGTTAGTCATTGGGTTAAGGATTGACCATTTTGACCAAAGTTGACTTTTTCGTTAGTGATTAACTTATTTGGTCAACAATTGGTCATTAGGTCAAAAATTGATTATTTTGACCAAAATAAAATTTTTGATCAAAAGTTGACCCATTGGGTCGACTGGGTGGTCATTTGGTCATAAATTGACCATTTCACCAAAGTTGACTTTTTGGTCAAAAGTTGACCTATTTGGTCAATGAGTTAGTAGTTGGGTCAAGAATTGACCATTTTTACTGAAGATAACTTTTTTGTCAAAAGTTGATCTATCGGGTCAATGGGGAAATTGACCATTTTGACCAAAGTTGACTTTTTGGTCAAAAGTTGACCTATTGGGTCAATGGGTGGTCATTAGTCAAAAATTGACTATTTTGAAAAAAAATTGACTTTTAGTCAAAAGTTGACCTATTGGGTCAATGGGTTTGTCATTGGGTTAAGGATTGACCAATTTGACCAAAGTTGACTTTTTAGTCGGAGATTGACTTATTGGGTCGATAATTGGTCATAAATTCAAAAATTGACAATCTTGACCAAAATTAACTTTTTGGTCAAAAGTCGACTATTAGGTCAATTGGTTGGTTATTGGGTCAAGGATTGATCATTTTGACTAAAGTTGACTTTTTGGTAAAATGTTGACATATTGGGTCAATGGGTTGGTCATTGGGTCAAGGATTGACCATTTTAACCAAAGTTAACTTTTTGGTCAAAAGTTGACCATTGGGTTAATGGGTGGTCATTAGGTAAAAATTGTCTATTTTGACCAAAATTGAATTTTTGGTCAAAAGTTGACGTATTATATCAATTGGTTTGTCATTGGGTCAAGGATTGACCATTTTGACCAAAGTTAACTTTTTGGTCATAGATTGACTTAATGGGTCAATAATTGGTCATTAGGTCAAAAATTAACTATTTTGACCAAAAATTGAACTTTTGGTCAAAATTTAACCCATTGGGTCAACGGGGAGGTCATTTTTGAGAAATTGACCACTTTGACAAAAGTTGATTTTTTGGTTAAAAGTTGACTTTTTTGGTCAATGAGTTGATAGTTGGGTCATGAATTTTGACTTAAGCGGACTTTTTGGTTAAAAGTTGATCTATTGGTCAATGGGGCGGTCATGGGGTCAGAAATTGACCATTTTGACTGAAATTGATTTTTTGGTCAAAAGTTGACCTATTGGGTCAATGGATGGTCATTAGGTCAAAAATCGACTACTTTGACCAAAATGGAATTTTGGTCAAAAGTTGACCTATTGGGTCAATGGGTTTATTATTGGGTCAAGAATTGACCATTTTGACCAAAGCTGACTTTTTGTTCAGAGATTGACTTATTGGGTCAATAATTGGTCATTAATTCAAAAATTTATAATTTTGACCAAAATTGACTTTTTGGTCAAAAGTTGACTATTAGGTCAATGGGTTGGTCATTGGGTCAAGGATTGATCATTTTGACCAAAGTTAACTTTTTGGTAAAAAGTTGACATATTGGGTCAATGGGTTGATCTTTGGGTCAAGGATTGACCATTTTGACAAAGTTGATTTTTTGGTCAGAGATTGGCTTACTGGGTCAATAATTAGTCATTTGGTCAAAAATTGACTATTTTGACCAAAATTTACTTTTTGGTCAAAGGTTAACCTATTTCATCAATGGGTTCGTCATTCGATCAAGGATTGACCATTTTGTCCAAAGTTGACTTTTTGGTCAAAAGTTGACCTATTAGGTCAATGAGTTGGTCATTGGGTCAAGAATAGACCACTTTGACCAAAGTTGACTTTTTGGTAAGAGATTGACTTATTGGGTCAATAATTGGTCATTTGGTCAAAAAATGATTATTTTGACTAAAATTAATTTTTTGTCGAAAGTTGAACAATTGGGTCTACAGGGTGATCATTAGTCAATGAGTTGAACATTTTGATAAAGTTGACTTTTTGGTCAAAAGTTGACCTATTTGGTCAATGAGTTGGTAATTGGGTTAAGAATTATCCATTTTGACCGAAGATGACTTTTTGGTCAAAAGTTGAACAATTGGGTCAATAGGTTGGTCATTGGGTCAAAAATTGACCATTTTGACCAAAGTTGACATTTTGGTTAAAAGTTGACCTATTGGGTCAATATTTGGTCATTAGGTTAAAAATTAACATTTGACCAAAAATGAATTTTTGGTACAAAGTTGAACTATGAGGTCAATGGGTTTGTCATTGGGTCAAGGACTGACCATTTTGACCAAAGTTGATTTTTTGTCAGAGATTGAGTTATTGGGTCAAAAATTGATTATTTTGACCAAAATTAAATCTTTTGTAAAAAGTTGAGTCATTGGGTAAACGGGGTGGTTATTGGGTTAAAAATTGACCATTTTGACCAAAGATGATTTTTTAGTCAAACTTTGACATATTGGGTCAATAATTGGTTAATAATTGGTCGTTAGGTCAAAAATTGATCGTTAGGTCAATAATTGGTCGTTAGATCAAAAATTGACTATTTCGACCGAAATTAACTTTTTGGTCGAAAGTTGACCTATTGGGTCATTGGGTTGGGCATTGGGTCAAGGATTGACCATTTTGACAAAAATTGACTTTTTGGTCAGAGATTGGCTTATTGGATCAATAATTGGTCATTAGGTAAAAAATTGTTTATTTTGACGAAAATTGATTTTTTGGTCAGAAGTTGACCTATTGGGTCAAGGGTTGGTCATTGGGTCAAGGATTGACCATTTTGACCAAAGTTGACCCTTTGGTCAAAAGTTGACCTATTGGGTCAATGGGTTGGTCATTGAGTCAAGGATTGACCATTTTGACCAAAGTTGACTTTTTGGTCAGAGATTGACTTATTGGGTCAATAATTGGTCATTAGGTCAAAAATTGATTATTTTGACCAAAATTAATTTTTTTGTCAAAAGTTGACCCACTAGGTCAACTGGGTGGTAAATGGGTCAGAAATTAATCATTTTGACCAAACTTGACTTTTTTGTCAAAAGTTGACCTATTTGGGTCAATGATTGGTAATTGCGTTAAGAATTGACCATTTTGACCGAAGATGACTTTTTGGTCAAGTGTTGATCTATTGGGTCAATGGGTTGGTCATTAGGTCAAAAATTGACCTTTTTGACAAAAGGTGACTTTTTAGTCAAAAGTTGACCTATTGGGTCAATGGGTTGGTCATTGGGTCAAAGTTTGACCATTTTGACCAAAGTTGACTTTTTAGTCAGAGATTGGCTTACTGGATCAATAAATGGTCATTAGGTCAAAATTAACTATTTTAACCAAAATATACTCTTTGGTGAAAAGTTGACCTATTGGGTCAATGGGTGGTCATTAAATCAAAAACTGACTATTTTGACCAAAATTAACTTTTGGGTCAAAGGTTGAACTATTATGTTAATGGGTTTGTCATTGGGTCAAGGATTGACCATTTTGACCAAAGTTTACTTTTTTGTCAGAGATTAACTTATTGGGTCAATAATTGGTCATTAGGTCAAAAATTGACTATTTTAACCAAAATTTAATTTTTGGTCAAACGTTAACCCATTGGGTCAACGAGGTGGTCATTGGGTCAGAAATTGATCATTTTGACAAAAGATTGCTTTTATGTCAAAAGTCGACCTATTTTAACCAAAATTGAATATTTAGTCAAAAGTTAACCCATTGGGTCAAAGGGGTGGTCATTGGGCCAGAAATTGATCATTTTGACCAAAGTTGACTTCTTGGTCAAAAGTTGACCTATTTAGTCAATGAGTTGGTAATTGGTTCCAGAATTGATCATTTTGACGAAAGATGACTTTTTGCTCAAAAGTTGACCTATTGGGCCAATGGGTTAGTCATTGGGTAAAACATTGACCTTTTTGACCAAAGTTGACTTTTTGGTCAAAAATTGACTTTTTGGTCAAAAGTTGACTTATTAGTCATAAGTTGACATATTGGGTCAATGGGTTGGTCATTGGGTTGAAAATGACCATATTGACTAAAGTTGATTTTTTGGTCAAAAGTTGATCTATTGGGTCAATGGGTGATCATTAGGTCAAAAATTGACATTTTGGTCAAAAATTCACCTATTTGTTCAATGAGTTGGTCATTGGGTCAAGGATTGACCATTTTGACCAAAGTTTTTGGTCAAAGATTAACTTATTGGGTCAATAATTGGTCATTAATTCAAAAATTGTCTATTTTGACCAAAATTGACTTTTTGGTCAAAAGTTGACATATTAGGCCAATGGGTCTGTCATTGGGTCAAGGATTGAACATTTTGACCAAAGTTGACATTTTGGTCAAAAGTTGACATATTGGGTCATTGGGTCAATAATTGACCATTTTGACCAAAGTTGACTTTTTGTTAGAGATTAACTTTTTTAGTCAATAATTGGTCATTAGATCAAAAATTGATTATTTTGACCAAAATAAAATTATTTGTCAAAAGTTGACCCATTAGGTCAACGGGGTGGTCATTGGGTCAAAAATTGATCATTTTGACCAAAGATGACCTTTTTGTCAAAGGTTGACCTATTGGGTCAATTTGTTGGTTATTGGGTCAAAAATTATCGATTTTAACCAAAGTTTACTTTTTAGTCAAAAGTTGACATATTGGGTCAATGGGTGGTCATTAGGTCAAAAATTGACAATTTTGACCAAAATTGACTTTTTGGTCAAAAGTTGACCTATTGGTTCAATGGGTGGTCATTAAGTCAAAAATTGACGATTTTGACCAAAATTGAATTTTGGGTCAAAAGTTCATGTATTGTGTCAATGGTTTTGTCATTAGGTTAAGGATCGACCTTTTTTACCAAAGTTGATTTTTTTGTTACAGATTAATTTATTGGGTCAATATTTATTCATTAGGTCAGGATTTGATTGTTTTGACCAAAATTAAATTTTTTGTCAAAAGTTGACCCATTGGGTCAACGGGCTTGTCATTGTGTCAGAAATTGACCATTTTGACCAAAATTATCTATCTGACCAAAAGTTTACCTATTTGTGTCAATGGGTCAAGGATTGACCATTTTGACCAAAGTTGACTTTTTGGTCAGAAGTTAACCTTTGAGGCCAATGGTTTGGTGATTGGGTCAAGGATTGATCATTTTGACCAAAGTTGATTTTTTGGTCAAACGTTGACCTATGAGGCCAATATGTTGGTTATTAGGTCAAGGATTGATCATTTTGACCAAAGTTGACTTTTTGGTCAAAAGTTGACCTATTGGGTCAATGGGTTGGTCATTGGGTCAAGGATTTACTATTTTGATAAAAGTTATCTTTTTGGTCAAAAGTTGACCTATGAGGACAATGAGTTGGTCATTGGGTGAAGGATTGATAATTTTTACCAAAGTTGACTTTTTTGACAAAAGTTGACCTCTTTGGGTCAATGGGTTGGTCATTGGGTCAAGGCTTGGTCATTTTGACCGAAGTTGACTTTTTAGTCAAAACTTAACCTATTGGGTCAATGGGTTTGTCATTGGGTCGAAAATTGGCTATTTTGACTAAAATTAAATCGTTGATCAAAAGTTCACCTATTGGGTCAATGGGTGGTCATTAGGTAAAAAATGCACCTATCTGGTCAATGGGTTTGTCATTGGGTCCAGTATTGATCATTTTGACAAAAGTTTTTGGTTATAGATTAACTTATTGGGTCAATAATTGGTCATTAACTTTTTGGTCAAAAGTTGACCTATTAGGCCACTGGGTTGGTCATTGGGTCAAGGATTGATCATTTTGACCAAAGTTAACTTTTTGGTCAAAAGTTGACCTATTGGATCAATGGGTTAGTTAATGGGTGAAGGATTGACCATTTTGACCAAAGTTAACTCTTTGGACAGAGATTAGCTTACTAGGTCAATAATTGGTCATTGGCCAAAATTGATTTTTTAGTTAAAAGTTGACCTATTAGGCCAATGAGTTGGTCATTGTGTGAAGGATTGATCATTTTGACCAAAGTTGACTTTTTGGTCAAATGTTGACCTATTGGGTCAATGGGTTGGTCATTGGGTCAAGGATTGACCATTTTGACCAAAGTTTACTTTTTGGACAGAGATTGGCTTACTGGATCAATAATTTGTCATTACGAAAAAATTTAACTATTTTGACCAAAATTGACTTTTTGGCTGAAGGTCGACCAATTAGGTCAATGGGTTGGTCATTGGTTCAAGGATTGACCATTTTGACCAGAGTTGACTTTTTGGTCAAAAGTGGACCTATTGGGTCAATGGGTTGTCATTAAGTCAAGCATTGACGATTTTGACCAAAATTGACTTTTTGGTCAAAAGTAGAAATATTGTGTCAATGGGTTTGTCATTAGGTTAAGGATTGACCTTTTTTACCAAAGTTAATTTTTGGTTCGAGATTAATTTATTGGGTCAATAATTAGTCATTAGGTCAAAAATTGATTATTTTGACCAAGTTTAAATTTTTTGTCAAAAGTTGACCCGTTGGGTCAACGGGCTTGTCATTCGGTCAGAAATTGACCATTTTGACCAAAATTATCTTTTTGGCCAAAAAGTTTACCTATTGGATCAATGGGTCAAGGATTGACCATTTTGACCAAAGTTGACTTTTTGGTCAGAAGTTGACCTATAAGGCCAATGGATTGGTGATTTGGTCAAGGATTGATCATTTTGACCAAAGTTGATTTTTTGGTCAAACGTTGACCTATGAGGCCAATGGGTTGGTCATTGGGTCAAGGATTGATCTTTTTGTCCAAAGTTGACTTTTTGGTCAAAAGTTGACCTATTGGGTCAATATTTTGGTCATTGGTTTAAAGATTGACCATTTTGTCCAAAGTTGAGTTTTTGGTCAGAGATTGGCTTACTGGGTCAATAATAAGTCATTAGGTCAAAAATTGACTATTTTAACAAAAATTGACATTTTGGTCAAAAGTTGACCTATTGTGTCAATGGGTTGGTCATTGGGTCAAGGATTGACCATTTTAACCAAAGTTGTCTTATTTAGGTTAATGAGGCGGTCATTAGATAAAAAATTGACAATTTTTACCAAAATTGACTTTTTGTTCAAAAGTTGACTTATTGGGTGAATGGGTTGATCATTGAATGAAGGATTAACAATGTTGGCCAAAGTTGACTTTTTAGTCAAAAGTTGACAAATTGGGTCAATGGTTTGGTCATTGGATCAAGGGTTGACCATTTTCACCAAAGTTGACAATTAAGTCATTGTGTCAGAAATTGACCATTTTGACCAAATTTGACTTTTTGGTCAAAAGTTGTCCTTTTGGTTCAATGAGTTGGTCATTGGGTCAAGGATTAACCATTTTGACCAAAGTTTACTTTTTTGTCAAAAGTTGACCTATTGGGTCAAGGATTGACCATTTTGACCGAAGTTAACTTTTTGGTCAAAATTTAACCTATTGGGTCAACAATATGTCATTAAGTTAAAAATTTACTATTTTGACCAAAATTGACATTTTGGTCAAAAGTCAAAATATTGGGACAGTGGGTTGGTCATTGGGTCAAGGATTTACCATTTTGACCAAAGTTGACATATTGGGTCAATGTGTTGGTCCTCGGGTCAAAGATTGACCATTTTGACCAAAGTTAACTTTTTTGTCAAAGATTGTCTTACTGGGTCAATAATTAGTCATTAGGTCAAAAATTGATTATTTTGTCCAAAATTAAATTTTTGGTCGAAAGTTGACCCATTGGGTCAACGGGGTGGTAATTGGGTCAAAAATTAACCATTCTGACCAAATTTGACTTTTTATAAGAGATTGACTTATTTGGTTAATGAGTTGGTAACTGAATCAAAAATTAACCATTTTGACCGAAGAAGACTTTGTGGTCAAAATTTGATTTATTGGGTCAATGAGTTAGTCATTGGGTCAAAAATTGACCATTTTGACCAAAGTTGACTTTTTGGTCAGAGATTGGCTTACTGCGTCAATAATTTGTCATTAGGTCAAAAATTGACTATTTCGACCAAAATTGGCTTTTTGTCAAAAGTTGACTTATCAGATCAATGGGCTTATCATCGGGACAAAGATTGACCATTTCGACCAAAGTTGACTTTCTAGTCGAAAGTAGGACCTATTGAGCCATTAGGTCGGTGATTGGGTCAAGGATCGACAATTTTTACCAAAGTCGACTTTTTGGTCGGAGATCGACTTATTTGGTCAATAATTAGTCATTAGTTCAAAAATTGATTATTTTGACCAAAATTAAATTTTTGGTCAAAAGTTGACCCATTGAGTCAACGAAGTGGTGATTGGGTCAGAAATTGACTATTTTTACCAAAGTTGACTTTTTGGTCAGAAGTTGACCTATTACATCAATGGGTTGGTCATTGGGTCAAGGATTAACCAATTTGACCAAAGTTGACCTTTAGGTCAGAAATTGGCTTACTGATTCAATGATTGGTCATTAGGTCAAAAATTGACTATTTTGACCAAAATTTATTTTTTGCTCAAAAGTTGACCTATTGGGTCAATGGGTTTGTCATTGGGTCAAGGATTGACCATTTTGAACAAAGTTGAATTTTTTGTCGGAGATTGACTTATTAGGACAATAATTGGTCATCAGGTCAAAAATTATTTATTTTGACCAAAATTGAATGTTTTGTCAAAAGTTAACCCATTGGGTCAACGGGGTGGTCATTGGGTTAGAAAATGACCATTTTAACCAAAGATGGCTTTTTGGTCAAAAGTTTACCTGTTTTCACCAAAATTGAATTTTTCGTCTAAAGTTAACCCATTGGGTCAACTTGGTGGTCATTGGATAAAAAATTGGTCATTAATTCAAAAATTCACAATTTTGGCCAAAATTGACTTTTTGGACAAAAGTTGACCTATTAGGCCAATGGGTTGGTCATTGGGTCAAGGGTTGATTATTTTGACCAAAGTTGACTTTTTTGTCAAAAGTTTACATATTAAGTCAATGGGTTGGTCATTAGGTCAAGGATTGAGCATTTTGACCAAAGTTGACTTTTTGTCAGAGATTGGCTTACTGGGTTAATAATTTGTCTTTATGTCAAAAAATGATTATTTTAACCAAAATTGACTTTTTGGTCAAAAGTTGACTTATTGGGTCAATGGTTGGTCATTGGGTCAAGGATTGATCATTTTGATCAAACCTGACTTTTTTGTCAAAAGTTGATAAATTGGGTAAAAGGGTTGGTCATTGGGTTAAGGATTGAGCATTTTGACCAAAGTTGAGTTTTTGGTCAGAGATTGGCTTAATGGGTCAATAATTGGTCTTTAGGTCAAAAATTAACTATTTTGACTAAAATTGACTTTTTGGTCAAAAGTTGACCTATTGGGTCTATGGGTTGGTCATTGGGTCAAGGATTGACCATTTTGACCAAAGTTGTCTTCTTGGTCAAAAGTTGACCTATTTAGGTTAATGAGGAGGTCATTAGGTCAAAAATTGACAATTTTTAGCAAAATTGACTTTTTGGTCAAGAGTTGACCTATTGGGTCAATGGGTTGGTCATTGAATTAAGGATTACTAATTTTGACCAAAGTTGACCGTTTAGTCAAAAGTTGACAAATTGGGTCAATGGGCTGTTCATTGGATTAACTATTTTGACCAAAATTAACTTTTTGGTCAAAAATTAACCAATTTGGTCAACAAGTTTGTAATTGGGTTAAGGATTGACCATTTTGATCAAAGTTGAATTTTTTGTCATATATTGACTTATTGGGTCAATAATTGGTCATTAATTCAAAAATTGACTATTTTGACCAAAATTGTCTTTTTGTCAAAAGTTGACCTATTAGTCCAATGGGTTGGTGATTGAGTCAAGGATTGATCATTTTGACCAAAGTTGACTTTTTGGTCAAAGGTTGACCTATTGGGACAATGGGTTGGTCATTGGGTCAAGGATATTTTGACCAAATATGACTTTTTGGTCAAAGGTTGGCTTACTGGTTCAATAATTGGTCATGAGGTCAAAAATTGATTATTTTGACTAAAATTTACTTGTTGGTCAAAGCTTTACCTATGGGGTCAATGGGTTGGTCATTGGGTCAAGGATTGACCATTTTGACTAAAATTAATTTTTTTGTCAAAAGTTGACCCATTGGGTCAACGAGGTGGTCATTGGGTCAAAAAATTGACCATTTTGACCAAAGATGACTTTTTAGTCAAAAGTTGACCTTTTAGGTCAATATGTTGGTCATTGGGTAAAAAATTATTCATTTTGACCAAAGTTAACTTTTCGGTCAAAACATGACCTATTGGGTCAATGGGTGGTCCTTAAGCAAAAACTTTACGATTTTGACCAAAATTGACTTTTTGGTCAAAAGATGAAGTATTGAGTCAATGGGTTTGTCATTAGGTTAAGGATTGACCATTTAGACCAAAGTTGACTTTTTGGTTAGAGATTGACTTTTTGGCTCAGTAATTGGCCATTATGTTAAAAATCAATTATTTTGACCAAAATGACTTTTTTGTCAAAGTTTCACCCATTGGGTCAACGGGGTGGTCATTGGGTCAAAAACTGATTTTTTGATAATTTTGACCAAAGTTAACTTTTTGGTCAAAAGTTGACCTATTTGCTCAATGAGTTGGTAATTAGGTCAAGAATTTACAATTTTTGACCGAAAATTACTTTTTTTGTCAAAATTTGACCTATTGGGTCAATGGGTTGGTCATTGGGTCAAAAATTGACTATTTCGACCAAAGTCGATATTTTGGTCAAAAGTTGACTCGTTGGGTCAATGGGTGGTCATTAGGTCAAAAATCGATTATTTTGACCAAAATTTACTTTTTGGTCAAAAGTCGACCTAACGAGTCAATGGGTTCGTCATCGGGTCAAGGATCGACCATTTTGACCAAAGTTGACTCTTTTGTCAGAGATTGACTTATTGGGTCAATAAATGGTCATTAATTCAAAAATTGAATTTTTTGACCAAAAATCACTTTTTGGTCAAAAGTTGACCTATTAGGCCAATGGGTTGGTCAATGGGTCAAGGATTGATCATTTTGACCAAATTTGACTTTTTGGTCAATGGTTTGGTCATTGGTTTAAAGATTGACCATTTTGTCCAAAGTTGAGTTTTTGGTCAGAGATTGGCTTACTGGGTCAATAATTAGTCATTAGGTAAAAAATTGACTATTTTGACCAAAATTGACATTTTGGTCAAAAGTTGACCTTTTGGCTCAATGGGTTGGTCATTGGGTCAAGGATTGACCATTTTGACCAAAGTTGTCCTTTTGGTCAAAAGTTAACCTAAAGGTCATGAGGCGGTCATTAGGTATAAAATTGACAATATTTGCAAAATTGACTTCGTAGTCAAGAGTTGACTTATTGGGTCAATGGGTTGGTAATTGAATGAAGGATTAACAATTTTGGCCAAGGTTGACTTTTTAGTCAAAAGCTGACAAATTGAGTCAATGGTTTGGTCATTGGATTAAGGATTGACCATTTTCAGCATAGTTGACATTTAGGTCATTGTGTTAGAAATTGTCCATTTTGACCAAATTTGGCTTTTTGTTCAAAAGTTGACCTTTTGGGTCAATGTGGTGGTCATAAAGTAAAAAATTGATAATTTTGACCAAAATTGACTATTTGGTCAAAAGTTGTCCTTTTGGGTCGATGAGTTGGTCATTGGGTCAAGGATTAACCATTTTGACCAAAGTTGACCTATTGGGTCAATGGTTTGGTCATTGGTTTAAAGATTGACCTTTTTGTCCAAAGTTGAGTTTTTGGTAAGAGATTGACTTACTGGGTCAATAATTAGTCATTAGGTCAAAAACTGACTATTTTGATCAAAATTGACATTTTGGTCCAAAGTTGACCCATTGGGTCAATGGGTTGGTCATTGGGTCAAGGATTGACCATTTTGACCAAAGTTGTCTTTTAGGTAAAAGTTGACCTATTTAGCTTAATGAGGCAATCATTAGGTCAAAAATTGACAATTTTTAGCAAAATTGACTTTTTGGTCAAGAGTTGATCTATTGGGTCAATGAGTTGGTCATTGAATCAAGGATTACCAATTTTGGCCAAAGTTGACATTTTAGTCAAAAGTTAACAAATTGGGTCAATGGGTTGGTCATTGGATTAAGGATTGACCATTTTCACCAAAATTGACATTTAGGTCATTGTGTCAGAAATTAACCATTTTGACCAAATTTGATTTTTTGGTCAAAAGTTGACCTTTTGGGTCAATGAGGTAGTCATAAGGTGAAAAATTGACAATTTTGACCAAAATTGGCTTTTTGGTCAAAATTTATGCTTTTGGGTCAATGAGTTGGTCATTGGGTCAAGGATTGAACATTTTGACCAAAGTTGACTTTTTGGTCAAAAGTTGACTTATTAGTTAAATGAGTTGGTAATTGGGTCAAGAATTGACCATTTTGACCAAAGATGACTTTTTGGTCGAAGTGGACCTATTGGGTCAAAAATTGACCACATTGACCAAAGTTGACCTTTTGATTAAAAGTAGACCTATTGGGTCAATGGGTGGTCATTAGGTCAAAAATTGACCTTTTCGTCAAAAATTGACCTTTTCATCAAAAATTGACCTATTGGGTCAATGAGTTTGTCATTGGGAAAAGGATTGCCCATTTTAATCAAAGTTGACTTTTTGATCAGAGATTGACTTATTGGGTCAATAATTGGTCATTAATTCAAAAATTGACTACTATGGTCATTAGGTCAAAAACTGAGTATTTCGACAAAAATTAAGTTTTTGGTCAAAAGTTAACTCTTTGCTCATTGGGTCAGAAATTAATCATTTTGCCAAAGTTGACTTTTTTTTGTTAAAAGTTGATATATTTGGTCAATGATGACTTTTTGGTTAAAAGTTGATATATTTAGTCAATGGGTCAAAAATTGACGATTTTGACCAAATTTTACTTTTTGGTCAAAAGTTGATCTATTGGGTCAATGGGTGGTCATTCAGTCAAAAATTAACTATTTTGACCAAAATTGACTTTTTGGTCAAAAATTGACCTATTTCGTCAATGGGTTTGTCATTGGGTCAAGGATTCACCATTTTGACCAAAGTTGACTTTTTGGTCAAAAGTTGACTTATTGGATCAATGGGTTGGTCCTTCAGCCAAGGATTGACCATTCTGACAAAAGTTGACTTTTTGGTCAGAGATTGACTTATTTGGTCAATAATTGGTCATTAGGTCAAAAATTGATTATTTTGACTAAAATTAATTTTTTTGTCAAAAGTTAACCCATTTGGTCAACAGGGTGGTCATTGGGTAAAGAATTGATCATTTTGACCGAAGATTAGTTTTTGGTCAAAAGTTGATCTATTGCGTCAATAGGTTGATCACTAGATAAAAAATTGACCATTTTGACCAAAGTTGACTTTTTCGTCAAAAGTTGACCTATTGGGTCAATGGGTGGTCAATAGGTTAAAAATTGACTATTTTCACCAAAATTGACTTTTTGGTCCAAAGATGAAATGTTGGGTCAACGGGTTTGTCATTAGGTCAAGATTTAACCATTTTGACCAAAGTTAACTTTTTGGTCAGAGATTGACTTGTGGGGTCAAGGATTGACTATTTTGACTAAAATTGACTTTTGGTTAAAATTTGACCAATTAGGCCAATGGGTTGGTCATTGGCTCAAGGATTGATCATTTTGACCAAAGTTGACTTTTTGGTCAAAAGTTGACCTGTTGGTTCAATTAGTTGGTTATTGGGTCAAGGATTGACCATTTTGTCCAAAGTTAACTTTTTTTACAGAGATTGGCTTGTTATGTCAATAGTTAGTCATTAGGTTAAAAATTGACCATTTTGCCAAAATTGACATTTTGGTCAAAAGTTGACTTATTTGGTCAATGTGGGTCATTAAATCAAAAATTGACTATTTTGACCAAAATTAACTTTTTGGTCAAAAGTTAAGCTATTGGGTCAATGGGTTTGTCATTGGGTCAAGGATTGACCATTTTGGCCAAAGTTAACATTTTGATCAGAGATTGACTTATTGGGCCAATAATTGGTCATTGGGTCAGAAATTGACTTTTTTAACCAAAATTGAATTTTTGGTCAAAAGTTAACCCATTGGGTCAGAAATTGACTAAAATTGAATTTTTGGTAAAAAAATTTTCCAAAGTTGACTTTTTAGTCAGAAATTGACCATTTTGACCAAATATGACTTTTTAGTCAAAAGTTGACCTATGGGGTCAATGGGTCAAAAATTGTCCATTTTAACCAAAGTTGACTTTTTGGTCAAAAGTTGACCTATTGGGTCAATGGGTGGTCTTTAGGTCAAAAATTGACTTTTTGGTTAAAAGTTGACATGTTGGGTCAATGGGTGGTAATTTAGTCAAAAATTGATGATTTTAACCAAAATTTTCTTTTTGGTCAAAAGTTGAAGTATTCTTTCAATGGGTTTGTCATTGGGTTAAGGATTGACCATTTTGACCAAAGTTGAATTTTTTGTTAGAGATTAATTTATAGGGTCAATAATTGGTCATTAGGTAAAAATTTGGTTATATTGACCAAAATTAAAATTTTTGTCAAAAATTGACCCAATGTGTCAACGGGGTGGTCATTGGGTCAGAAATTAACTATTTTGACCAAAATTAACTTTTTGGTAAAAGTTGACCTATTTGGTCAATGAGTTGCTAACTGGGTCAAGAATTTACCATTTTGACTGAAGATGACTTTTTTGGTCAAAAATTGACCAATTGGGTTAACGGGTTGGTCATTGGGTAGAAAATTGTACATTTCGACCAAAGTTGACTTTTTGGTCAAAATTCGACTTATTGGGTCAATGGGTGGTCATTATGTCAAAAATTGACTATTTCGACCAAAATTAACTTTTTGGTCAAAAGTTGACCTGTTGGCTCAATGGGTATGTCATTGTGTTAAGGATTGACCATTTTGAACAAAGTTGACATTTTGGTCAGAGATTGACTTATTTAATTGGTCATTAATTCAAAAATTGACTATTTTGACCAAAATTGACTTTTTGGTCAAAAGTTCACCTATTAGGCCAATGTGTTCATCATTGGGTCAAGAATTGATCATTTTGACCAAAGTTGACTTTATGGTCAAAAGTTGACCTATTGGGTCAATGGGTTGGTCGTTGGGTTAAGGATTGACCATTTTGACCAAAGTTGAGTTTTTGGTCAGAGATTAGCTTACTGGGTCAATAATTGGTCATTAGGTCAAATATTGATTATTTTGACCAAAATTGACTTTTTGGTCAAAAGTTGACTTATTGGATTAATGGGTTGGTCATTGGGTCATGGATTGACCATTTTGAACAAAGTTGTCTTTTAAGTCAAAAGTTAACCTATTTAGGTCAATGAGGCTGTCATTAGGTCAAAAATTGATAATTTTTTGCAAAATTGACTTTCTGGTCCAGAGTTGACCTATTGGGTCAATGGATTGGTCATTGGGTCGAAAATTGACCATTTTGACTTAAGTTGACTTTTTGGTCAAAAGTTAACCTATTGGGTCAGTGGGTGTTCATTAGGTTAAATTTTAACTATTTTGACCAAAATTAACTTTTTGGTCAAAAATTGACCAATTTGGGTCAACGAGTTTGTAATTGGGTCAAGGATTGACCATATTGACCAAAGTTGACTTTTTGGTCAGAGATTGACTTATTGGGTCAATAATTAGTCATTAATTCAAAAATTGTCTATTTTGACCAAAATTGATTTTTTGGTCAAAAGTTGTCCTATTAGTCCAATGGGTTGGTGAATGAGTCAAGCATTGATAATTTTGACCAAAGTTGATTTTTTTGTCAAAGTTTGACCTATTGAGACAATGGGTTGGTCATTGGGTCAAGGATTGACCATTTTGACCAAAGTTAACTTTTTGGTCAGAGATTGGCTTACTGGTTCAATAATTGGTCATTTGGTCAAAAATTTACTATTTTGACCAAAATTGACTTGTTGGTCAAAGGTTTTCCTATTGGGTCAATAGGTTGGTCATTGGGTCAAGGATTGACCATTTTGACCAGAGTTGACTTTTTGGTCAACAGTTGACCTATTGGGCCAACTGGTTGGTCATTGGGTCAAGTAGTGACCATTTCAATCAAAGTTGACTTTTTGTCGGAGATTGACTTATTGGGTAAATAATTGGTCATTAGGTCAAAAATTGGTTATTTTGACCAAAATTAAATTTTTTGTCAAAATTTGGCCTATTGGGTCAACGGGGCGGTCATTGGGTCAAAAAATTGACCATTTTGACCAAAGTTGACTTTTTAGTTAAAAGTTGACATATTGGGTCAATAGGTTGGTCATTGGGTCAAAAATTGTCCATTTTGACCAAAGTTAACTTTTTGGTCAAAAGTTGACCTATTGGGTCAATGGGTGGTCATTAAGTCAAAAATTTACGATTTTGACCAAAATTGATTTTTGGTCAAAAGTTGAAGTTTGTGTCAATGAGTTTGTCATTGGGTAAAGGATTGCTCATTTTGACCAAATTTGACTTTTTGATCAGAGATTGACTTATTGGGTCAATAATTTGTCATTAATTCAAAAATTGACTATTATGGTCATTAGGTCAAAATTTGACTATTTTGACAAAAATTATGTTTTTTGTCAAAAGTTAACTCTTTGGACATTGGGTCAAAAATTGACCATTTTGAGCAAAGTTGACTAATTTTTTAAAAGTTAACCTATTTGGTCAATGAGTTAGTAATTGGGTTAAGAATTGACCATTTTGACCAAAGATGACTTTTTGGTTAAAAGTTGATCTATTTGGTCAATGGGTTGGTCATTGGGTCAAAAATTGACCATTTTTACCAAATTTTACTTTTTGGTCAAAAGTTCATCTATTGGGTCAATGGGTGGTCATTCAGTAAAAAATTGACTATTTTGATCAAAATTTACTTTTGGTCAAAAATTGACCTATTTGGTTAATTGGTTTGTCATTGGGTCAAGGATTCAACATTTTGACCAAAGTTGACTTTTTGGTCAAAAGTTGACCTATTGGGTCAATGTGTTGTTCGTTCGGTCAAGGATTGACCATTTTGACCAAAGTTGACTTTTTGGTCAGAGATTGACTTATTGGGTGAATAATTGGTCATTAGGTCAAAAATTGAATATTTTGACTAAAATTTATTTTTTTGTCAAAAGTTGACCCATTTAGTCACAGGGTGGTCATTGGGTCAAAAATTGACCATTTGACCAAAGTTGACTTTTTGGTCAAAAGTTGACCTATTTGGTTAATGAGTTGATAATTAGGTTAAGAATTGACCATTTTGACCGAAGATGACTTTTTGGTCAATAGTTGATCTATTGGGTCAATAGGTTGCTGATTTGGTCAACAATTGACTATTTTGACCAAAGTTGAAATATTGGGTCAATGGGTGGTCATTAGGTTAAAAATTAACTATTTTAACCAAAATTGTATTTTTGGTCCAAAGTTGAACTGTTGGGTCAATGGGTTTGTCATTTGGTCAAGGATTGAACATTTTGACCAAAGTTGACTTTTTAGTTAGAGATTGACTTACAGGGTCAATAATTGGTGATTAGGTAAAAAATTGATTATTTTGACCAAAATTTAATTTTTGGTCAAAAGTTGACCTATTGGGTCAACGGGGTGGTCATTTGGTTAGAAATTGACCATTTTGACCAAAGTTGACTTTTTGGTGAAAAGTTGACCTATTTGGTCAATGAGTTGGTAAATGGGTCAAGAATTGACCATTTTAACTAAAGATGAGTTTTTGTTCAAAAGTTGTTCTATTGGGTCAATGGGTTGGTCATTGGGTCAAAAATTAACCATTTTGACCAAAGTTGATTTTTAGGTCAAGAGTTGCCCTTTTGCGTCAATGGATGGTCATTAGGTAAATAATTGACTATTTTCACCAAAATTGACTTTTTGGTTAAAAGTTGACCTATTGGGTCAACGGGTTTGTCATTGGGTTAAGATTTGACCATTTTGACTAAAGTTGACTTTTTGATCACAGATTGACTTGTTGGGTCAATAATTGATTATTAAATTAAAAATCGACAATTCTGACTATAATTGGCTTTTTGGTCAAAGTTGACCTATTAGGCCAATGGGTTCATCATTGGGTCATGGATTGATCACTTTGACAAAGTTGTCTTTTTGGTCAAAAGTTGGCCTATTGGTTCAATTAGTTGGCCTATTGGTTCAAGGATTGACCATTTTGTCTAAAGTTGACTTTTTCGTCAGAGATTGGCTTACTATGTCAAAAATTTGTCATTAGGTCAAAAATTGACTATTTTAACCAAAATTGACATTTTGGTCAAAAATATACTTCTTGGGTAAATGGGGGCCATTAAATCAAAAATTGACTATTTTGACCAAAATTAACTTTTGTCAATGGGTTTGTCATTGGGTTAAGGATTGACCATTTTGGCCAAAGTTGACATTTTGATCAGAGATTGACTTATTGGGTCAATAATTGATCATTAGGTCAGAAATTGGCTATTTTGACCAAAATTGAATTTTTGGTCAATAGTTAATTCATTTGGTCAACGAGGTGGTCATTGGGTAAAAAATTGACCATTTTGACCAAAGTTAAATTTTTTGTCAAAAGAAAACCTATTTTAACCAAAATTTACATTTTGGTCAAAAGTTAACCCATTGGGTCAACGGGGTGGTCATTGGATCAAAAATTGACCATTTTGACTAAAGTTGACTTTTTGGTCAAAAGTTGTCTTATTTGGTGAATGAATTGGTAATTAGGTCAAGAACAGACCATTTTGACCAAAGATGACTTTTTGGTCAAAAGTTGACCGATTGGGTCAAAGGGTTGGTCATTAGGTTAAAAATTGAACTTTTTGACCAATGTTAACTTTTTGGTCAAAAGTTGACCTATTGGGTCAATGGGTGGTCATTTAGTCAAAAATTGACTATTTGAACTAAAATTGACTTTTTGGTGAATAGTTAACCTATTTGGTAAAAGGGTTTGTCATTGGGTCAAGGATTGACCATTTTTACCAAAGTTTACTTTTTGGTTAGAGATTGACTTATTGGGTCATTAATTAGTCATTAACTCAAAAATTGACTATTTTGGTCATTAGGTCCAAAATTGACTATTTTGACCAAAATTAAATTTTTTGTCAAAAATTGACACGTTGGGTCAATGGGGTGGTCATTGGGTCAGAAATTGATCATTTTGACCAAAGTTGACTTTTTTGTCAAAAGTTAACCTATTTGGTCAATGAGTTGGTAATTGAGTCAAAAATTGACTATTTTGACCAAAGATGACTTTTTGGTCAAAAGTTGACCTATTGAGTCAATTGGTTGGTCATTGGGTCAAAGATTGACCATTTTGACTAAAATTGACTTTTTAGTCAGAGATTGACTTACTGGGTCAATAATTGGTTATTAGGTCAAAAAATGACTAATTTAACTAAAATTGACTATTTGGTCAAAAGTTGACCTATTCGGTCAATGGGTTTGTCATTGGGTAAGGATTGACTATTTTGACTAAAGTTGACTTTTCGGTCTGAGATTGACTTTTTGGGTCAATAATTGGTCATTAGGTCAAAAATAGACTATTTTGCCCAAAAGTGAATTTCTGGTCAAAAGTTAACCCATTGGGTCAACTGGGTGGTCATTGTGTCAGAAATTGACTGTTTTGACCAAAGTTGATTTTTTGGACAAAAGTTGACCTATTTGGTCAATGAGTTGCTAATTTGGTCAAGAATTGCCCATCTTGACCAATGATGCCTTTTTAGTTAAAAGTTGACCTATTAGGTTAAAGGGTTGGTCATGGGGTCAAAAAGTGACCATTTTGACCAAAGTTGACTTTTTGGTCAAAAGTTGACCTATTAGGTCAATGGGTGGTCTTAAGTCAAAATTTAACAATTTGACCAAAATTAACTATTTGGTCAAAAGTTGATCTTTTGGGTCAACAGGTTCGAGATTAGGTCAGAAAGTGACCATTTTGACGAAAGTTGACTTTTTGGTCAAAAGTTGACTTATTGGGTCAAAAGTTTAACTCTTGGGTCTCATTGGAACAAGGATAGACCATTTTGACTAAAGTTGACTTTTTAGTCATAGATTGACTTATTGGGTCAATAATTGGTCATTAGACCAAATATTGACTATTTTGACTAAAATTGAATTCTTGGTCAAAAGTTAACCCATCGGGTGAACGGGGTTGTCATTGGGTCAGAAATTGACCATTTTGACAAAAGTTGACCTTTTGGTCAAAAGTTGACCTATTTGGCCAATGAGTTGGTAATTGGGTCAAGAATTGACCATTTTGACTAAAGATGACTTTTTTGGTCAAAAGTTGACCTATTGGGTCAATGGGTTGGTCATTTGGTTAACAATTAATCATTTTGACCAAAGTTGACTTTTTTCTCAAAAGTTGACCTATTGGGTCAATGGGTTTGTTATTGGGTCAAGGATTGACCATTTTCACCAAGTTTCATTTTAGTCACAGATTAACTTATTAGGTTAAAAATTGATCATTAATTCAAAATTTGACTATTTTGACCAAAATTGACTTTTTTGTCAGAAGTTGTTGACCTATGAGGCCATTGGGTTGGTCATTGGGCCGAGAATTGATCATTTTAACCAAAGTTGACTTTTTGCTCAAAAGTTGACCTATTGGTTCAAGGGGTTGGTCATTGCGTCAAGGATTGTCATTTTGATTGAAGTTGACTTATTAGTCAAAAGTTGACCTATGGAGTCAATGGGTTGGTCATTGGGTCAAAATTGACCATTTTGACTAAAGTTGACTTTTTAGTCAAAAGTTGACCTATTGGGTCAATATGTGGTCATTAGGTCAAAAATTGACTATTTTGACTAAAATTTACTTTTTGGTCAAAAATTGACTTATTTGGTCTATGGGTTTGTCATTGGGTCAAGGATTCACCATTTTGTCCAAAGTTGAATTTTTTGTCAGAGATTGAACTATTAGGTCAATAATTGGTCATTAATTAAAAAATTGACTATTTTTGACCAAAATTGACTTTTTGGTCAAAAGTTGACCTATTAGGCCAATTGGATGGTCATTGGGTCAAGGATTGATCATTTTGACCATTGTTGACTTTTTAGTCAAAAGTTGACCTATTGGGTCAATGGGTTGGTGATTGGGTCAAGGATTGATATATTTGACCAAAGTTGACTTCTTGGTCAGAGATTGGCTTACTGGGTCAACAATTGCTCATTGGGTAAAAAATTGACTATTTTGACCAAAATTGACTTTTTGGTCAAAGGTTGACCTTTTAGGTCATTGGGTTGGTCATTGGGTCAAGGATTGACCATTTTGACCAAAGTTGACTTTTTGGTCAAAAGTTAACCTTTTGGGTCAACGGGTTGGTCATTGGATCAAGGACTTGCCATTTTGACCAAAGTTTACTTTTTGTCAGAGATTGACTTATTTGGCCAAAAATTGATTATTTTGACCAAAATTGAATTTTTTGTCAAAAGTTCACCCAATGGGTTAACGGGGTGGTCATTGGGTAAAAATTGACCAAAGATGACTTTTTAGTCAAATGTTGACCTATTAGGTCAATGCGTTGGTCATTGGGTCAAAAATTGACCATTTTGACCAAAGTTGACTTTTTGGTCAAAAGTTGACCTATTGGGTCAAGGGGTGGTCATTAGGTCAAAAATTGACTTTTCTGACCAAAATTAACTTTTTGGTTGAAAGTTGACCAATTGGTTTAATGGTGCTCATTAAGTCAAAAATTCTTTATTTTGACCAAAATTGACTTTTTTGCTCAGAAGATGAACTATTGTGTCAATGGATTTGTCATTGGGTCAAGGATTGACCATTTTGAGAAAAGTTGACTTTTAGGTTATAGATTGACTTATTGGGTCAATAAATGGTCATTTGGTCAAAAATTGAATTTTTTGTCCAAAATTAATTTTTTTTGTCAAAAGTTTACCCATTGGGTCAATAACATGGTCATTGGGTCAGAAATTGACCATTTTGACCAAAGTTAACCATTTGGTCAAAAGTTGACCTATTTGGTCAATGAGTTGGTAAATGGGTCAAAAATTGACCATTTTGACTAATGTTGACTTTTTTGTCAAAAGTTGACCTATTGGTCAATGGGTAGTCGTTAGGCTAAAAATTGACTATTTTGACCAAAATTGACTTCTTTGTCAAAAATTGAAGTATTGGGTCAATGGGTTTGTCATTGACTTCTTTGTCAAAGATAGACCATTTTGACCAAAGTTGACTTTTTGGGTATATAATTGGTCATTAATTCAAAAAATGACTATTTCGACCAAAATTGAATTTTTCATCAAAAGTTGACCAATTAGGCCAATGGGATTGTCATTGGGTCAAGGATTGATCTTTTTGACCAAAGTTAACTTTTTGGTTAAAAGTTGACCTATTGGGTCAATGGGTTATTCATTGGGTTAAAGATTGACCATTTTGTCTAAAGTTGAGTTATTGGTCAGAGATTGGCTTACTGGGTCAATAATTGGTCATTAGATCAAAAATTGACTATTTCGACCAAAATTGATTTTTTAGTCAAAAGTTGACCCGTTGGATCAATGGGTTGGTCATTGGGTCAAGGATTGACCATTTTGACAAAAGTTGACTTTTTGGTCAGAGATTAACATATTAGGTCATTAATTGGTCATTATGTCAAAAATTGTTTATTTTGACGAAAATTGATTTCTTGGTCAGAAGTTGACCTATTGGGTCAATGGGTTGGTCATTGGGTAAGGATTGACCATTTTGACTAAAGTTGACTTTTTTGTCAAAAGTTGACCTATTAGGTGAATAGGTTGGTCATTGGGTAAAGGATTGACCATTTTGATCAAAGTTGACTTTTTGGTCAGATATGACTTATTACGTCAATAATTGGTCATTAGGTCACAAATTTTTTATTTTCATCAAAATTAATTTTTTTGTCAAAAGTTGACCCATTGGGTCAACGCGGTGGTCATTGGGTAAGAAATTGACCATTTAGATCAAAGTTGACTTTTTGGTTAAAAGTTGACCTATTTGGTAGATGAGTTGGTAATTGCGTTAAGAATTGACCATTTTGACCGAAGATGACTTTTTGGTCAAAAGTCGATCTATTGGGTCAATATGTTGGTCATTGGGTCAAAAATTGACCATTTTAACCAAAGTTGACTTTTTGGTTAAAAGTTGACTTTTTGGGTCAATGGGCGGTCATTTGGTTAAATATTGACTATTTTTACCAAAATTGACTTTTTGGTCAGAAGTTGAACTGTTAGGTCAATGGGTTTGTCATTGGGTCAAGGATTGACCATTTTGACCAAAGTTTACTTTTTGGTCAGAGATTGACTTATAGGGTCAATAATTAGTCATTAGGTAAAAAATTGATTATTTTGACCAAAATTGAATTATTTTGTCAAAAGTTGACCCATTGGGTCAACGGGGTGGTCATTGGGTCAGAAATTGATCATTTTGATCAAAATTAACTTTTTGGTCAAAATTTGACCTATTTGGTCAATGAGTTGATAATTGGGTTAAGAATTGACCATTTTGACTGATGAATACTTTTAGGTAAAAAGTTGAACTATTGGGTCAATGGGTTGGTCATTGGGTCATGAAACACCATTTTGACCAAAGTTGACCTTTTGGTCAAATGTTGACCTATTGGGACAATGAGAGGTCATTTGGTAGAAAATTGATTATTTTGACCAAAATTGACTTTTTGGTCAAAAGATGACCTATTGGGTAAATGGGTTTGTCATTGGGTCAAGTCTTGACCATTTTGACCAAAGTTGACTTTTTAATCAGAGATTGACTTATTGGGTCAATATAGGTCATTTGGTTAAAAATTGACTATTTTGACCAAAATTGAATTTTTTGTTCAATGTTAACCGATCGGGTGAACAGGGTGGTCATTGTGTCAGAAATTGACCATTTAGAGTAAAGTTGACTTTTTGGACAAAAGTTGCATATTTGGTTAATGTGTTGGTAATTGGGTCAAGAATTGACCATTTTTAACAAAGATAACTTTTTGGTCAAAAGTTGACCTATTGGTTCAATGAGTTGGTCATTGGGTTTAAAATTGACCTTTTTGACCAATGTTATTTTTTTGTCAAAAGTTGACCTATTGGGTCAATGGGTGGTCATTAGATCAAAAATTAACTATTTTGGCTGAAATTGACTTTTTGGTCAAAAGTTAACATATCGGGTCAATGAGTTTGTGATTTGGTCAACGATTGACCATTTTGACCAAAGTTTACTTTTTGGTCAGAGATTGACTTATTGGGTCAATAATTAGTCATTAATTTAAAAATTAACAATTTTGGTCATTAGGCCAAAAATTGACTATTTTGACCCAAATTAATTTTTTGGTCAAAAGTTGACACGTTGGGTCAACGGGGTGCTCATTGGGTCAAAAATGGATCATTTTGACCTAAGTTGACTTTTTGGTCAAAAGTTGACTTATTTGGTCAATAAGTTGGTAATTGGGTCAAAAATTGACTATTTTGACCAAAGATGACTTTTTGGTAAAAAGTTGATCTATTAAATCAGTGGGTTGATCATTAGGTCAAAAATTGACCATTTTGAACTTTTTGTCAAAAGTTAACCTATTGAGTCAATAAATTGGTCATTGGTTCAAGGATTGACCATTTTGACCAAAATTGACTTTTTAATCAGAGATTGGCTTGCTGGGTCAATAACTGGTTATTTGGTCAAAAATTGACTATTTTGACCAAAATTGGCTATTTGGTCAAAAGTTGACCAATTCAGTCAATGGGTTTGTCAATGGGAAAAGGATTGACTATTTTGACCAAAGTTGACTTTTTGGTCTGAGATTGACTTTTTGGGTCAATAATTAGTCATTAGGTCAAAAATTGACCATTTTGATCAAAAGTTAATTTCTGGTTAAAAGTTAACTCATTGGGTCAACGGGGTGGTCATTGTGTCAGAAATTGAGCATTTTGACCAAAGTTGACTTTTTGGTCAAAAGTTGACCGATTGGGTTAATGGGTTTGTCATTGGGTCAAAAACTAACCATTTTGACCAAAGTTGACATTTTGGTCAAAAAGTTGACCAATTGGGTCAATTTGTGGTTATTAAGTTAAAATTTGACAATTTGACCAAAATTAACTTTTTGGTCACAAAATAACCTATTAGGTCAATGGGTTTGTTATTGGGTCAAGGATTGACCATTTTTACCAAAGTTGACTTTTTGGTCAGAGATTGACTTATTGGGTCAATAATTTGTCATTAATTCAAAATTGAATATTTTGACCAAAATTGATTTTTTTTATCAAAAGTTGATCTATTATGCCAATGGGTTAGTCATTGGGTCAAGGATTGATCATTTTGACAGAAATAGACTTTTTGGCTAAAAGTTGTCCTATTGGGTCAATGGGTTGGTCATTGGGTCAAGGATTGACCATTTTGACCAAAGTTGACTTTTTGGTCAGAGATTGGCTAACTGGGTCAATAATTAGTCATTATGTCAAAAATTGACTACTTTAACAAAAATTTATTTTTTGGTCAAAAGTTGACCTATTGGGTCAACGGGGTGGTCATTTGGTCACGAATTAACCATTTTGACCAAAGTTGATGTTTTGGTCAAAAGTTAACATATTTGGTCAATGAGTTGCTAATTAAGTCAAGTATTGACCATTTTGATCGAAGATGACTTTTTCGTCAAAAGTTTATCTACTGGATCAATGGGTTGGTGATCAGGTCAAAAATTGACCATTTTCACTAAAGTTGACTTTTTGGTCAAAAGTTGACCTTTTGGGTTAATGGGTGGTGTTTAGGTGAAAAAGTGACTCTTTTTACCAAAAAGTTAATTTTGGTCAAAAGTTTAACCGTTGGGTCAATGGGTTTGTCATTGGGTCAAGGATTGGTCATTTTGACCAAAGTTGACTTTTTGGTCAGAGATTGACTTATTGAGTCAATAATTGGTCATTAGGTCAAAACTTAACTATTTTGACCAAAATTGAATTTTTGGTCAAATGTTAACTTATCGGGTCAACGGGGAGGCCAATGGGTCAAAAATTGACCATTTTGACCAAAGTTGACTCTTTGGTCAAAAGTTGACCTATTTGTCAGTGAGTTGGTAATTGGGTGAAGAATTGACCATTTTGACCCAAGATGACTTTTTTGGTCAAAAGTTCACATATTGGGTTAATGTTTTGGTCATTTGGTAAAAAATTAATCATTTTGAGCAAACATGACTTTTTTCTCAAAAGTTGACCTATTGGGTCAATAGATTTGTTATTGAGTCAAGGATTGACCATTTTCACCAAAGTTGACTTTTTATTTACAGATTAACTTATTGGTTTAAAAATTGGTCATTAATTCAAAATTTGACTATTTTGACCCAAATTGGCTTTTTAGTCGGAAGTTGACTTATGAGGCCATTGGGTCAAGGATTGACAATTTTGACTAAAGTCGACTTTTTAGTCAAAAGTTGACCTATTGGGTCAATGGGTTGGTCATTTAGTCAAAAATTGACCATTTTTACTAAAGTTGACCTTTTGGTCAAAAGTTGACCTTTTGGGTCAATGTGTGGTCATTACGTCAAAAATTGACTATTTTGACCAAAATTGACGCTTTGGTAAAAAATTGACCTAATTGGTTAATGGCTTTGTCGTTGGGTCAAGGATTGACCATTTTGTCCAAAGTAAACTTTTCGACGTAGATCGACTTATCGGGTCAATAATCGGTCATTAATTAAAAATCGACTATTTTCGACAAAATCGACTTTTGGTCAAAAGTTGACCTATTAGACCAATGGGTTGGTCATTGGGCCAAGGATTGATCATTTTGACCAATGTTGACTTTTTGGTCAAAAGTTGACCTATTGGGTCAATGGGTTGGTCATTGGGTCAAGGATTGACCATTTTGACCAAGGTGAACTTTTGGTCAGAGATTGGCTTACTGAGTCAATAATTGGTATTAGGTTAAAAATTGAGTATTTTGACCAAAATTGACTTTTTGGTTAAAGGTTTACTTTTTGGGTCAATGGGTTGGTCATTGGTCAAAGATTTACCATTTTGACCAAATTTGACATTTTGGTCAAAAGTTGACCTATTAGGTCTGGTCATTGGGTCAAGGACAAACCATTTTGACCAAAGTTAACTTTTTGTCAGGGATTGACTTATTGAGTCAAAAATTGATTATTTTCACCAAAATTAAATTTTTTGTCAAAAGTTTACCCTTTGGGTCAACGGGGTGGTCATTGGGTACAAAATTGACCATTTTGACCAAATATGACTTTTTAGTCAAATGTTGACCTTTTGGGTCAGTGATTTGGTCATTGGGTAAAAAATGGACGATTTTGACCAAAGTTGACTTTTTGGTCAAAAGTTGACCTATTAGGTCAATAGGTGGTTAGTACGTCAAAATTTGACTTTTCTGACCAAAATTGACTTTTTGGTTGAATGTTGACATGTTGAGTCAATGAGTGGTCATTAAGTCAAAAATTGATTATTTTGACCAAAATTGACTTTTTGGTCAAAAGTTGAACTATTGTGTCCATGGGTTTGTCATTGGGTCAAGGATTGACCATTTTGACAAAAGTTGACTTTTTGGTCAAAAGTTGACATATTGGGTCAATGGGTTTGTCATTGGGTCAAGGATTGACAATTTTGACCAAAGTTGTCTTTTTATCAAAAGTTGACCCATGAGGCAATTGGTTTAGTCATTGAGTCAATGATTGATTATTTTGACCAAAGTTGACTTTTTGGTTAAAAGTTGACCTATTGGGTCAATGGTTGATCATTGGGTCAAGGATTGGCCATTTTGACCAAAGTTGACTTTCTAGTCAAATGTTGACCTATGAGGCCAATGGGTTAGTCATTGGGTCAAAGATTGATCATTTTGACAAAAGTTGACTTTTTGGTCAAAAGTTGACATATTCTGTCAATGGGTTGGTCATTGGGTCAAGGATTGACCATTTTGACCGAAGTTGACCTATTGGGTCAATGGGTTGGTCATTAAGTCGAAAATTGACCTTTTTGACTAAAGTTGATTTTTTGGTCAAAATTTGACCTATTGGGTCAATGGGTGATTATTAGGTCAAAACTTGACTATTTTGACCAAAACTGACTTATTCGTAAAAAATTCAGCTATTTGGTTAATGGCTTATCTTTGGGTCAAGGATTAACCATTGTGACCAAAGTTGACTTTTTGGTCAAAAGTTGACCTATTAGGCCAATAGGTTGTCATTGGGTCAAGGATTGATCATTCTGACCAAAGTTGACTTTTTGGTCAAAAATTGTCCTATTAGGTTAATGGGTTAGTCATTGGGTCAAGGATTGACCAGTTTGACTAAAGTTTACTTTTTGTTCAGAGATAAACTTACTGGGTCGATAATTGGTCAATAGTTCAAAAATTGATTATTTTGAGTAAAATTGATTTTTTTGGTCAAAAGTTGACCTATTAGGCCAATGGGTTGGTTATTGTATCAAAGATTGGTCATTTTGACCAAAGTTGACTTTTTGGTCAAAAGTTGACGTATTGGGTCAGGGATTGTCTATTTTGACCAAAGTTAACTTTTTGGTCATAGATTGGCTTACTGGGTCAATAATTATTCATTAGGTCAAAAATTTACTATTTTAGCAAAAATTGACTTGTTAGTCAAAGGTTGACCTATTGGGTCAATGAGTTGGTCATTGGGTCAAGGATTGACAATTTTCACCACAGTTGACTTTTTGATCAAAAGTTGACCTATTGGATCAAGGGGTTAGACATTAGGTCAAGGATTGACCATTTTAACCATGGTTGACTTTTTGTCAGAGATTGACTTATTGGGTCAATAATTGGTCATTTGGTCAAAAATTGATGATTTTGACCACAATTAAATTATTTGTCAAAAGTTTACGCATTAGGTCAACGGGGTGGTCATTGGGTCAAAAATTAATCATTTGACCAAAGATGACTTTTTAGTCAAAAGTTGACCTATTTGGTCAATGGGTTGGTCATTGGGTCAAAAATTGTCCATTTTGACCAAAGTTAACTTTTTGGTCAAAAGTTGAACTATTGGGTCAATGGGTGGTCATTAGGTCAAAAATTTACTATTTTGACCCAATTTGACTTTTTGGTAAAAAATTGACCTATTGGGTCAATGAGTGGTCATTAAGTCAAAAATTAACGATTTTGATTAAACTTGTCTTTTTCGTCAAAAGTTGAAGTATTTTGTCAATGAGTTTGTCATTAGGTTAAGAATTGTCCTTTTTTACCAAAGTTGATTTTTTTGTTAAAGATTAATTTATTGGGTCAACAATTGGTCATTAGGTCAAAAATTGATTATTTTGACCAAAATTAATTTTTTTGTCAGAAGTTGACCCATTGGGTCAACAGGGTTGTCATTGGATCAAATATTGACCATTTTGACCAAAATTAACTATTTGGTCAAAAGTTTACCTATTGGGTCAAAGGGTTTATCATTGGGTCAAGGATTGATGATTTTGACCAAAGTTGACTTGTTGGTCAGAAGTTGACCTATGAGGCCAACTGGTTGGTGATTGAGTCAAGGATTGATCATTTTAACCAAAGTTGACTTTTTGGTCAAAAGTTGACCTGTGAGGCCCATGGGTTAATCATTGTGTCATGGATTGATCATTTTGACCAAAGTTAACTTTTTGGTCAAAAGTTGACCTATTGGGTCAATGGGTTGGTCTTCGGGTCAAGGATTGACCTTTTTTACCAAAGTTGACTTTTTGGGTCAAGGATTGACCAATGGATTGGTCATTGGGTCAAGGATTGATCATTATGACCAAAGTAGACTTTTTGGTCAAAAGTTGACCTATTGGGTCAATGGGTTG
The DNA here is from genome assembly GCA_022702705.1 of Papilionanthe hookeriana x Papilionanthe teres. Lineage (NCBI taxonomy): Eukaryota > Viridiplantae > Streptophyta > Magnoliopsida > Asparagales > Orchidaceae > Papilionanthe > Papilionanthe hookeriana x Papilionanthe teres. Next base: position 70,336,145 of record CM040431.1, read on the forward strand.
GTCATTGGGTCATGGCTTGACTATTTTAACCGAAATTTACTTTTTAGTCAAAATTTGACATATTGGGTCAATGGGTTGGTCATTGGGACAAAAATTGACTATTTTGATTAAAGTTAGCTTTTTTGTCAGAAGTTGACCTATTCGGTCAATGGGTGTTCATTAGGTCAAAAATTGATTATTTTGACCAAATTTGACTTTTTGGTTAAAAATTTACCTATTTGGTCATTGCGTTTCTCATTGGGTCAAGGATTGACCATTTTGACCAAAGTAAAAAATTGATGATTTTGATCAAAATTGACTTTTTGGTCAAAAATTGAAGTATTGTCTCAATGGGTTTGTCATTGGGTTAAGGATTGACAATTTTGACCAAAGTTGATTTTTTGGTTGGAGATTAATTTATTAGGCCAATAATTCGTCATTAAGTCAAAAATTGATTATTTTCACCAAAATTAAATTTTTTGTCAAAAGTTTACCCATTGGGTCAACGGGGTGGTCATTAGGTCATAAATTGACTATTTTGACCGAAGTTAACTTTTTGGTCAAAAGTTAACCTATTTGGTCAATGAGTTGGTAATTGCAGCAATTATTTACCATTTTGATCGAAGATTACTTTTTTGGTTAAAAGTTAACCTATTAGATCAATGGGTTGGTCATTAGGTCAAAAATTGACCATATTGACCAAAATTGACTTTTTGGTCAAAAGTTGACCTATTGGGTTAATGGGTGGTCATTAGGTCAAAAATTGACTATTTTGACTAAAATTGACTTTTTAGTCGACAGTTGACATATTAGATTGATGGGTTTGTCATTAGGTCAAGGATTGACCATTTTAACGAAAGTTGACTTTTTGGGCAGAGATTGACTTATTGGGTCAATAATTGGTTATTACATCAAAAATTGACTATTTTGACCAAAATTGACTTTTTGGTCAAAAGTTGACCAATTAGGCGAACGGGTTGGTCATTGGGTTAAGGATTGATCATTTTGACCAAAGTTGACTTTTTGGTCAAAAGTTGACCTTTTGGGTCAATGGGTTGGTCGTTGGGTTAAGGATTGATCATTTTGACGAAAGTTGAGTTTTTTGTCGGAGATTAGCTTTCTGGGTCAATAATTGGTCATTAGATCAATTATTGGTCATTTTGACTAAAATTGACTTTTTGGTCAAAGGTTGACCTATTGGGTAAATGGGTTGGTCATTGAGTCAAGGATTGACCATTTTGAACAAAGTTGACTTTTTGGTCAAAAGTTGACATATTTAGGTCAATGAGGCAGTCATTAGGTAAAAAATTGACAATTTTTAGCAAAATTGACTTTTTGGTCAAGAGTTGACCTATTGGGTCAATGTGTTGGTCATTGGGTTGAAAATTGACCATTTTAACTTAAGTTGACTTTTTGGTCAAAAGTTGACATATTGGGTCAGTGGGTGTTCATTAGTTCAAAAATTAACTATTTTGACCAAAGTTGACTTTTTTGGTCAAAAATTGACCTATTTGGTCAACGGGTTTGTTTTTGGGTCAAGGATTGACCATTATAACCAAAGTTGACTTTTTGGTTAGAGATTGACTTGTTGGGTCTATAATTGGTCATTAATTCAAAAATTAAATATTTTGATGAAAATTGACTTTTTGGTCAAAAGTTGACCTATTAGGCCAATGGGTTAGTCATTGGGTCAAGGATTGATCATTTTTTATCAAAGTTAACTTTTTGGTCAAAGGTTGACCTATTAAGTCAATGGGTTTGTCATTGGGTCAAGGATTGACCGTTTTGACCAAAGTTGACTTTCTGGTTAGAGATTGGCTTACTTAATAATTGGTCATTAGGTCAAAAATTGACTATTTTGACCAAAATTGACTTGTTGGTCAAAGGTTCACCTATTGGGTCAATGGGTTGGTCATTGGGTCAAGGATTGACCATTTTGATCAGAGTTGACTTTTTCTTCAATAGTTGACCCATTGGGTCAACGTTTTGGTCATTGGGTCAAGGAGTGACCTTTTTAACCAAAGTTGAATTTTTGTTCGAGTTTGACTTATTGGGTCAATAATTGGTCTTTAGGTCAAAATTGATCATTTTAACCAAAATTAAATTTTTTGTCAAAAGTTGACCCATTCGGTCAACAGGGTGGTCATTGGGTAAAAAATTGACCATTTTGACCAATGATGACTTTTTAGTCAAAAGTTAACCTTTTGGGGCAATGGGTTGGTCATTGGGTAAAAAATTGTCCATTTTGACCAAAGATAACTTTTTGGTCAAAAGTTGACCATTGGGTCAATGGGACCATTAAGTAAAAAATTGGCGATTTCAACCAAAATGGACTTTTTGGTCAAAAGTTGAAGTATTGTGTCAATGGGTTTGTCATTGGGTTAAGGATTGACCATTTTGACCAAAGTAGATTTTTTAGTAAGAGATAAACTTATTGGATCAATAATTGGTCATTAGGTTAAAAATCGATTATTTTGACTAAAATTAAATTTATTGTCAAAAGTTGACCCATTGGGTCAATGAGTTGGAAATTGGGTCAAGAATTTACAATTTTGTCCGAAGATGACTTTTTTGGTCAAAAGATGACTTATTGAGTCAATGGTTTGGTCATTGGGTAAAAAATTGAATATTTTGACCAAAGTTGACTTTTTGGTCAAAAGTTGACCAAATGGGTCAATGGGTGGCCATTAGGTCAAAAAATGATTATTTTGACAAAAATTGATTTTTTGGTCAAAAGTTGACCTATTGGGTCAATGTGTCTGTCATTGGGCAAGGATTGACCATTTTGACCAAAGTTGACTTTTTGGTCAGAGATTGACTTATTGGATCAATAATTGGTCATTAATTTAAAAATTGATTATTTTGACCAAAATTGACTTTTTGGTCAAAATTTGACCTATTAGGTCAATGGGTTGGTCAATGGGTCGAGGATTGATCATTTTGACCAAAGTTGACTTTTGTGTCAAAAGTTGACCTATTGGGTAAATGGTTTGGTCATTGGGTTAAGGATTGACCATTTTGACCAAAGTTGTGTTTTCGATCAGAGATTGGCTTACTAGGTCAATAATTAGTCATTAGGTCAAAATTTAACTATTTTGACCAAAATTGACTTTCTGGTCAAAAGTTGACCTATTGGGTCAACGGGTTGGTCATTGGATCAAGCATTGACCATTTTGACCAAAGTTGTCCTTTTGGTCAGAAGTTGACCAATTTTGGTCAATGACTCGATCTTTAGGTAAAAAATAACAATTTTTAGCAAAATTGACTTTTTGGTCAAGAGTTGATTTATTGGGTCAATGGGTTGGTCATTTAATCAAGGATTAATAATTTTGGCCAAAGTTGACATTTTAGCCAAAAGTTGACAAATTGGGGCAAAGGGTTGGTCATTGGATCAAGGATTGACCATTTTCACCAAAGTTGACATTTAGGACATTGTGTCAGAAATTGACCATTTTGACTTATACTAAATTTTTTGTCAAAAGTTGATCCATTGGGTCAATGAATTGGTAATTGGGTCAAGAATTTACAATTTTGATTGAAGATGTCTTTTTTGGTCAAAAGATGACCTATTGAGTCAATGGGTTGGTCATTGAGTCAAAATTTGAATATTTTGACCAAAGTTGACTTATTGGCCAAAGGTTGACCTATTGGGTTAATGGGTGGCCATTAGGTCAAAAAGTGACTCTTTTGACCAAAAGTGACTTTTTGATCAAAAGTTGACCTATTCGGTCAATGGGTTATTCATTAGTTCAAGGATTTACCATTTTAACCAAAGCTGACTTTTTGTGTTGGGTCAATAATTTGTCATTACATAAAAAATTGATTATTTTCACCAAAATTGACTTTTTGGTCAAAATTTAACCTATTAGGGCAATGGGTTGGTCATTAGGTCGAGGATTGATCATTTTGACCAAAGTTAACTTTTTGGTCAAAAGTTGACCTATTGGATCAATGGGTTGGTCGTTGGGTTAAGGTTTGACTATTTTGATCAAAGTTGAGTTTTTGGTCAGAGATTAGCTTTCTACGTCAATAAATGATCATTAGGTCAAAATTGACTATTTTGACAAAAATTAACTTTTTGGCAAAAGTTGACCTATTGAGTAAATGGGTTGGTCATTGGGTCAAGGATTGACCATTTTGAACAAAGTTGACTTTTTGGTCAAAAGTTGACCTATTTAGGTCAATGAGGCTGTCATTAGGTCAAAAATTAACAATTTTTAGCAAAATTGACTTTTTGTTCAAGAGTTGACCTGTTGGTCAATGGGTTGGTCATTGGGTCGAAAATTGATCATTTTGACTTAAGTTGACTTTTTGGTCAAAAGTTAACCTATAGGGTCAGTGGGTGTTCATTAGGTCAAAAATTAACTATTTTAACCAAAATTAACTTTTTGGTCAAAAATTGACCTATTGGGTCAACGAGTTTATATTTAGGTCAGGGATTGACCATTATAACCAAAGTTGACTTTTTGGTCAAAGATTAACTTATTGGATCAATAATTGGTCATTAATTCAAAAATTAAATATTTTGACCAAAATTGACTTTTTGGTCAAAAGTTGACCTATTAGGCAATGGGTTGGTCATTGGGTCAAGGATTAATCATTTTGACCAAAGTTGCCTTTTTGGTCAAAGGTTGACCTATTGGGTCAATGGGTTTGTCATTGGTTCAACGGTTGACCATTTTGACCAAAGTTAACTTTTTGGTCAGAGATTGGCTTACTCAATAATTGGTCATTATGTAAAAAATTGATTATTTCAACCAAAATTGACTTGTTTGTCAAAGGTTGACCTATTGAGTCAATGGGTTGGTCATTGGGTCAAGGATTGACCATTTTGATCATAGTTGACTTCTTGGTCAATAGTTGACATATTTGGTCAACATGGTCATTGGGTTAAGGAGTGACCTTTTTAACCAAAGTTGAATTTTTGTTCGAGTTTGACTTATTGTGTCAATAATTTGTCATTACGATAAAAATTGATTATTTTGACTAAAATTAAATTTTTTGTCAAAAGTTGACCCATTCGGTCAACAGGGTGGTCATTGGGTCAAAAATTGACCATTTTGACCAATGATGACTTTTTAGTCAGAAGTTGACCTATCAGATCAATTGGTTGGTCATTGGGTCAAGAATTGTCCATTTTGAAAAAAGTTACCTATTTGGTCAAAACTTAACCTATTAGGTCAATGGGACCATTGAGTAAAAAATTGGTGATTTTGACCAAAATTGACTATTTGTTCAAAAGTTAAAGTATTTTTCATTGGGTTTGTCAATGGGTTAATGATTGACCATTTTGACCAAAGTTGATTTTTTGGTTAGAGATTGACTTATTGGGTCAATAATTGGTCATTAGGTTAAAAATCGATTATTTTGACCAAAATTAAATTTTTTGTCAAAAGTTGACCCATTGGGTCAATGAGTTTGTAATTGGGTCAAGAATTTACAATTTTGACCGAAGATGACTTTTTGGTCAAAAGATGACCTATTGAGTCAATGGGTTGGTCAGTGGGTAAAAAATTGAATATTTTGACCAAAGTTGACTTTTAGGTCAAAATTTGACCTATTGGGTCAATGGGTGACCATTAGGTCAAAATTTGATTATTTTGACCAAAATTGGCTTTTTGGTCAAAAGTTCACCTATTGGGTCAATGAGTATGTCATCGGGTCAAGGATTGACCATTTTTACCAAAGTTGACTTTTTGGTCAGAGATTGACTTTTTGGGTCAACAATTGGTCATTAATTTAAGAATTGACTATTTTGACCAAAATTGACTTTTTGGTCAAAAGTTGACCTATTAGGCCAATGGGTTGGTCAATGGTTCAACGATTGATCATTTTGACCAAACTATTTGGTCAATAGTCGACCTATTGGGTGAATGGTTTGGTCATTGTGTTAAGGATTAACCATTTTGACCAAAGTTGAGTTTTCAGTCAGAGATTGACTTACTGGGTTAATAATTAGTCATTAGGTCAAAATTTGACTATTTTGACCAAAATTGACTTTTTGATCAAAAGTTGACCTTTTGGGTCAACGAGTTGGTCATTGAGTCAAGGATTAACCATTTTGACTAAAATTGTCCTTTTGGTCAGAAGTTGACCTATTTAGGTTAATGAGGCGACCGATCATTAGGTCAAAAATTAACAATTTTTAGCAAAATTGACTTTTTGGTCAAGTGTTGACTTGTTGGGTCAATGGCTTGGTCATAGAATTAAGGATTAACAATTTTGGCCAAAGTTGACTTTTTAGTCAAAAGTTGAAAAATTGGGTCAAAGGGTTGGTCATTAGATCCAGGATTGACCATTTTCACCAAAGTTGACATTTAGGACATTGTGTCAGAAAATGATCATTTTGACTAAATTTAATTTTTTGGTCAAAAGTTGAGCTATTTGGTCAATGAGTTGGTAATTGGGTCAATAATTTACAATTTCGACCGAAGATGACTTTTTTGGTCAAAAGATGATCTATTGGGTCAATGGGTCAAAAATTGAATATTTTGACCAAAGTTGACTTTTTGGTCAAAATTTGACCTATTGGGTCAATGGTTGGCCATTAGGTCAAAATTTGATTATTTTGACCAAAATTGGCTTTTCGGTCAAAAGTTGACCTATTGGGTCAATGAGTATGTCATTGGTTCAAGGATTGACCATTTTTACCAAAGTTGACTTTTTGGTCAGAGGTTGACTTATTGGGTCAACAATTGGTCATTAATTTAAGAATTGACTATTTTGACCAAAATTGACTTTTGGTCAAAAGTTGACTGATTAGGCTAATGGGTTGGTCAATGAGTCAACGATTGATCATTTTGACTAAAGTTGACTTTTTAGTCAAAAGTTGACCTATTGGGTCAATGGTTTGGTCATTGGGTTAAGGATTAACCATTTTGACCAAAGTTGAGTTTTCGGTCAGAGATTGGCTTACTGGGTTAATAATTAGTCAATAGGTCAAAATTTGACTATTTTGACCAAAATTGACTTTTTGGTCAAAAGTTGACCTATTGGGTCAACGGGTTGGTCATTGGGTCAAGGATTGACCATTTTGACCAAAGTTGTCCTTTTGGTCAGAAGTTGACCTATTTTGGTCAATGAATTGGTCATTAGGTCAAAAATTAACAATTTTTAGGAAAATTCACTTTTTGATGAGAGTTGACTTATCGGGTCATTGGGTTGGTCATCGAATCAAGGATTAACAATTTTGGCCAAAGTTGACTTTTTATCCAAAAGTTGACAAATTGGGTCACAGTGTTGGTCATTGGATCAAGGATTGACCATTTTCACCAACGTTGACGTTTAGGACAATGTTTTAGAAATTGACCATTTTGACCAAAATTAAATTTTTTGTCAAAAGTTGACCCATTGGGTCAATGAATTGGTAATTAGGTCAAGAATTTACAATTTTGACCGAAGATAAATTTTTTGGTCAAAAGATGACCTAGTGAGTCAATGGGTTGGTCGTTGGGTCCAAAATTGAATATTTTGACCAAAGTTGACATTTTGGTCAAAAGTTGAGCTATTGGGCCAATGGGTGTCCATTAGGTCAAAATTTGACTATTTGACCAAAATTGACTTTTTGGTCAAAAGTTGACCTATTGGGTCAATGGGTTTGTCATTGGGTCAAGGATTGACCATTTTTACCAAAATTGACTTTTTGGTCATAGATTGACTTATTGGGTCAATAATTGGTCATTAATATAAAAATTGACTAATTTGACACAAATTGTTTTTTTTGTCAAAGTTGACCTATTAGGCCAATGGGTTGGTCAATGAGTTAAGGATTGATCATTTTGACCAAAGTTGACTTTTTGGTCAAAAGTTGACCTATTGGGTCAATGATTTGGTCATTGGGTTAAGGATTAGCCATTTTGACCAAAGTTGAGATTTTGGTCAGACATTGGCTTACTGGGTCAATAATTAGTCATTAGGTCAAAATTTGACTATTTTGACAAAAATTGACTTTTTGGTCAAAAGTTGACCTTTTGGGTCAACGAGTTGGTCATTAGGTCAAGGATTGACCATTTTGAGTAAAATTGTCCTTTTGGTCAGAAGTTGAACTTTTTAGGTTAATGAGGCGACCAGTCATTAAATCAAAAATTAAAAATTTTTAGGAAAATTGACTTTTTGGTCAAGAGTTGACTTACTGGGTCAATGGCTTGGTCATAGAATCAAGGATTAACAATTTTTGCCAAAGTTGACTCTTTAGTCAAAAGTTGACAAATTGGGTCAAAGTGTTAGTCATTGGATCAGGAACTGACCTTTTAACCAAAGTTGACATTTAGGACATTGTGTCAGAAATTGACCATTTTAACCAAAGTTGAATTTTTATTCAAAAGTTGAGCTATTTGGTCAATGAGTTGGTAATTGTGTCAATAATTTATAATTTTGACCGAAGATGACCTTTTTGGTCAAAAGATGATCTATTGGGTCAATGGGTTGGTCATTGGGTCAAAAATTGAATACTTTGACTAAAGTTGACTTTTTGGTCAAAAGTTGACCTATTGGGTCAATGGATGTTCATTAGGTAAAAAATTGGCTATTTTGACCAAAATTGACTTTTTGGTCAAAAGTTGACCTATTGGGTCAATGGGTTTATCATTGGGTCAAGAATTGATCATTTTGACCAAAGTTGACTTTTTGGACAGAGATTGACTTATTGGGTCAATAATTGGTCATTAATTTAAAAATTAACTATTCTGACCAAAATTGACTTTTTGATCAAAATTTGACCTACTATGTCAATGGGTTGGTCAATGGGTCAAGGATTGATCATTTTGACTAAAGTTACTTTTTGGGTCAAAAGTTGACCTATTGGGTAAATGGTTTGGTCATTGGGTTAAGAATTGACCATTTTGACTAAAGTTGAGTTTTCGGTCAGAGATTGGCTTACTGGGTCAATAATTAGTCATTAGGTCAAAATTTGACTATTTTGACGAAAATTGACTTTTTAGTCAAAAGTTGACCTATTGGGTCAAAGGGTTGGACATTGGGTCAAGGATTGACCATTTTGACCAAAGTTGTCCTTTTGGTCAGAAGTTGACCTATTTTGGTCAATAAGTCGGTCATTAGGTCAAAAATTAACAATTTTTTGGAAAATTGACTTTTTTGTCAAGGGTTGAATAATTGGGTCAATGGGTTGGTCATTGAATTAAGGATTAACAATTTTGGCCAAAGTTGACTTTTTAGCCAAAAGTTGACAAATTGGGTCAAAGGGTTGGTCATTGGATCAAGGATTGACCATTTCACCAAACTTGACATTTAGGTCATTGTGTCAAAATTGACCATTTTGACCAAAATTAAAATTTTTGTCAAGTGTTGACCCATTGGGTCAATGAATTGGTAATTAGGTCAAGAATTTACAATTTTGACCGAAGATGACTTTTTTGGTCAAAAGATGACCTAGTGAGTCATTGGGTTGGTCGTTGAGTCAAAAATTGAATATTTTGACCAAAGTTGACTTTTTGGTCAAAAGTTGACCTATTGGGTCAATGGGTGGCTATTAGGTCAAAAATTGATTATTTTGACCAAAATTGGCTTTTTTGTGAAAAGTTGACCTATTGGGTCAATGAGTCTGTCATTGGGTCAAGGATTGACCATTTTTACCAAAGTTGACTTTTTGGTCAGAGATTGACTTGTTGGGTCAATAATTGGTCATTAATTTAAGAATTGACTATTTTGACCAAAATTGACTTTTTGGTCAAAAGTTGACCTATTAGGCCAATGGGTTGGTCAATGGGTCAAGGATTGATCATTTTGACCAAAGTCGACTTTTTGGTCAAAAGGTGACCTATTGGGTCAATGGTTTGGTCATTAGGCTAAGGATTGACCATTTTGACCAAAGTTGAGTTTTCGGTCAGAGATTGGCTTACTGGGTCAATAATTAGTCAGTCATTAGGTCACAATCTGACTATTTTGACCAAAATTGACATTTTGGTCAAAAGTTGACCTATTGGGTCAACGGGTTGGTCATTGGGTCAAGGATTGACCATTTTGACAAAAGTTGTCCTTTGGTCGGAAGTTGACCTATTTTTGTCAATGAGTCGGTCATTAGGTCAAAAATTAACAATCTTTAGGAAAATTGACTTTTTGGTCAAAGGTTGAATAATTGGGTCAATGGGTTGGTCATTGAATCCAGGATTAACAATTTTGGCCAATGTTGACTTTTTAGCCAAAAGTTAACAAATTGGGTCAAAGGGTTTGTCATTGGATCAAGGATTGACCATTTTCACCAGACTTGACATTTAGGTCATTGTGTCAGAAATTGACCATATTGACCAAAATAAATTTTTTTGTTAAAAGTTGACCCATTGGGTCAATGAATTGGTAATTAGGTCAAGAATTTACAATTTTGACCGAAGATGACTTTTTTGGTCAAAAGATGACCTAGTGAGTCAATGGGTTGGTCGTTGGGTCAAAAATTGACTATTTTGACCAAAATTGACTTTTTGGTCAAAAGTTGACCTATTGGGTCAATGGGTTTGTCATTAGGTCAAGGATTGACCATTTTTACCAAAGTTAACTTTTTAGTCATAGATTGACGTATTGGGTCAATAATTGGTCATTAATTTAAAAATTAACTATTTTAACCAAAATTTACTTTTTGGTCAAAGGTTGACCTATTAGACCAATGGGTTGGTCAAGGGGTCAAGGATTGATCATTTTGACCAAAGTTTACTTTTTGGTTAAAAGTTGACCTATTGGGTCAATGGTTTGGTCGTTGGGTTAAGGATTAGCCATTTTGACCAAAGTTAAGTTTTCTATCAGAGATTGGCTTACAGGGTCAATAATTAGTCATTAATCAAAATTTGACTATTTTGACAAAAATTGACTTTTTGGTCAAAAGTTGACCTTTTGGGTCAACGAGTTGGTCATTGGGTCAAGGATTGACCATTTTGACTAAAATTGTCCTTTTGGTCAGAAGTTGACCTATTTAGGTTAATGAGGCGACCGGTCATTAGGTCAAAAATTAATTATTTTTAGCAAAATTGACTTTTTGGTCAAGTGTTGACTTATTGGGTCAATGGCTTGGTCATAGAATCAAGGATTAACAATTTTGGCCAAAGTTGACTTTTTAGTCAAAAGTTGACAAATTGGGTCAAAGGGTTGGTCATTGGATCCAGGATTGACCATTTTCACCAAAGTTGACATTTAGGTCATTGTGTCAGAAATTGATCATTTTGACCAAATTTAAATTTTTGGTCAAAAGTTGAGTTATTTGGTCAATGAGTTAGTAATTGGGTCAATAATTTACAATTTCGATCGAAGATGACTTTTTTGGTCAAAAGTTGATCTATTGGGTCAATGGGTCAAAAACTGAATATTTTGACTAAAGTTAACTTTTTTGTCACAAGTTGACCTATTGGGTCAATGGGTGGTCATTAGGTCAAAAATTGACTATTTTGACCAAAATTAACTTTTTGGTCAAAAGTTCACCTATTGGGTCAATGGGTTTATCATTGGGTCAAGGATTGACCATTTTGACTAAAGTTGATTTTTTTATCAGAGATTGACTTATTGGGTCAATAATTGGTTATTAATTCAAAAATTGACTATTTTGACCAAAATTGACTTTTTAATCAAAAGTTGACCTCTTAAGCCAATGGGTTGGTCAATGGGTCATGGATTGATCAATTTGACCAAAGTTGACTTTTTGGTCAAAAGTTGACCATTGGGTCACTTATTTGGCATTGGGTTAAGTATTGACCATTTTGACCAAAATTGAGTTTTTGGTCAGAGATTGGCTTACTGGGTCAATAATCAGTCATTAGGTGAAAAATTGACTATTTTAACCAAAATTGACTTTTTAGTCAAAAGTTGACCTATTGGGTCATTGGGTCATTAATTGACCCTTTTGACCAAAGTTTTCCTTTTAGTCAGAAGTTGACCTATTTAGGTCAATAAGGCGACCGGTCATTAGGTCAAAAATTAACAATTTTTAGCAAAATTGATTCTTTAGTCAAGAGTTGACTTATTGGGTCAATGGGTTGGTCATAGATTCAAGGATTAACAATTTTGGCCGAAGTTGACTTTTTAGTTAAAAGTTGACAAATTGGGTCAAAGGGTTGGTCATTGGATCAAGGATTGACCATTTTCACCAAGACATTTGGGTTATTGTGTCAGAAATTAACAATTTTGACCAAATTTAACTTTTTGGTCAAAAGTTGACATTTTGGGTCAATGAATTGGTCATAATGTAAAAAATTGTCAATTTTGACCAAAATTGACTTTTTATTCAAAAGTTGTCCTTTTGGGTCAATGAGTTAGTCATTGGGTCAAGGATTGACCATTTTGACTAAAGTTAACTTTTTTGTCAAAAGTTGACCTATTGGATTAATGAGTTAGTCATTGGATCAAGGATTGACCATTTTCTCCACAGTTGACTTTTTTGTCAGAGATTGACTTATTGGGTCAATAATTGGCCATTAGGTCAAATATTGATTATTTTGACCAAAATTAATTTTTTTGTTACAAGTTGACACATTGGCTTAACGGGGTGGTCATTGGGACAGAAATTGACCATTTTGAGCAAAGTTGACTTTTTTGTCAAAAGTTAACCTATTTGGTCAATGAGTTGGTAATTACGTTAAAAATTGACCATTTTGACCAAAGATGACTTTTTGGTTAAAAGTTGATCTACTAAGTCAATGGATTGGTCATTAGGTCAACAATTGACCTTTTTGACCAAAGTTGACTTTTTGGTCAAAGTTGACCTATTGGGTTAATGGGTTTGTCATTGGGTCATGGATTGACCATTTTGACCAAAGTTAACTTTTTGGTCATGGATTGACTTACTCAATAATTGGTCATTAGGTCAAAAATTGATTATTTTGACCAAAATTCACTTGTTTGTCAAAGGTTGACCTATTGGGTCAATGGTTGGTCATTGGGTTAATGATTGAACATTTTGATCATAGTTGACTTTCTGGTCAATAGTTGACATATTTGGTCAACGTGTTGGTCATTGGGTTAAGGAGTGACCTTTTAAACCAAAGTTGAATTTTTGTTCGAGTTTGACTTATTGTGTCAATAATTGATCATTAGGTCAGAAATTGATTATTTTGACCAAAATTAAATTTTTTGTCAAAAGTTGACCCATTGGGTCAACAGGGTGGTCATTGGGTCAAAAATTGACCATTTTGACCAAAGATAACTTTTTAGTCAAAAGTTGACCTATTGGGTCAATGGGTTGGTCATTAGGTCAAAAATTGTCCATTTTGACCAAAATTAACTTTTTGGTCAAAAGTTGACCAATTGGGTGAATGGGACCATTAAGTAAAATATTGGCGATTTTGACCAAAATGGACTTTTTGTTCCAAAAGTTGAAGTATTTTTTCATTGGGTTTTGGAATGACCATTTTGACTAAAGTTGATTTTTTTGTTAGAGATTGACTTATTGGGTCAATAATTGGTCATTAGGTTAAAAATCGATTATTTTGACTAAAATTAAATTTTTGTCAAAACTTGTCCCATTGGGTCAATGAGTTAGTAATTGGTTCAAGAATTTACAATTTTGACCGAATATGACTTTTTTGGTCAAAAGATGACCTATTGAGTCAATGGGTTGGTCATTGGGTAAAAAATTGAATATTTTGACCAAAGTTGACTTTTTGGTCAAAAGTTGACCTATTGGGTCAATGGGTGGCCATTAGGTCAAAAATTGATTATTTTGACCAAACTTGGCTTTTTGGTCAAAAGTTTACCTATTGGGTCAATGAGTTTGTCATTGGGTCAAGGATTGACCATTTTTACCAAAGTTGACCTTTTGATCAGAGATTGACTTATTGGGTTAATAATTGGTCATTAATGTAAGAATTGACTATTTTGGCCAAAATTGACTTTTTGGTCAAAAGTTGAACTATTAGGCCAATGGGTTGGTCAAAGGGTGAAGGATTGATCAATTTGACCAAAGTTGACTTTTTGGTCAAAACTTGACTTTTGGTCAAGCGACTATTGGGTCAATGGTTTGGTCATTGGGTTAAGGATTGACCATTTTGACCAAAATTGAGTTTTCGATCAGAGATTGGCTTACTGGGTCAATAATTAGTCATTAGGTCAAAATTTGACTATTTTGACCAAAATTGACTTTTTGGTCAAAAGTTGACCTATTGGGTCAACAGGTTGGTCATCGGATCAAGGATTGACCATTTTGACCAAAGTTGTCCTTTTGGTTAGAAGTTGACCTATTTTGGTTAATGAGTCGGTCAATAGGTCAAAAATTAACAATTTTTAGGAAAGTTTACTTTTTGGTCAAGAGTTGACTTATTGGGTCAATGGGTTGGTCCTTGAATCAAGGATTAACAATTTCTGCCAAAGTTAACTTTTTAGTAAAAAGTTGACAAATTAGGTCAAAGGGTTGGACATTGGATCAAGGATTGACCATTTTCACCAAAGTTGACATTTAGGTCATTATGTCAGAAATTGACCATTTTGACCAAAATTAAATTTTTTTGTCAAAAGTTGACCCATTGGGTCAATGAATTGGTAATTAGGTAAAGAATTTATAATTTTGACCGAAGATGACTTTTTTGGTCAAAAGATGAACTAGTGAGTCAATGGGTTGGTCGTTGGGTCAAAAAGTTAATATTTTGACCAAAGTTGACTTTTTGGTCAAAAGTTGACCTATTGGGCAAATAGTGGCCATTAGGTCAAAAATTGACTATTTTGACCAAAATTGACTTTTTGGTCAAAAGTTGACCTATTGGGTCGATGGGTTTGTCATTAGGTCAAAGATTGACCATTTTTACCAAAGTTGACTTTTTGGTCATAGATTGACTTATTTGGTCAATAATTTGTCATTAATTTAAAAATCGACTATTTTGACCAAAATTGGCTTTTTGGTCAAAAGTTGACCTTTTAGGCCAATGGTTTGGTCAATGGGTCAAGGATAGATCATTTTGACCAAAGTTGACTTTTTGGTCAAAAGTTGACCTATTGGGTCAATGGGTTGGTCATTGAGTTAAGGATTGACCATTTTGACTAAAGTTGAGTTTTTTGTCAGAGATTGGCTTACTGGGTCAATAATAGTCATTAGGTCAAAACTTGACTATTTTGATAAAAATTGACTTTTTAGTCAAAAGTTGACCTATTGGGTCAACAGGTTGGTCATTGGGTCAAGGATTGACCATTTTGACTAAAATTGTCCTTTTGGTCAGAAGTTGACTTATTTAGGTTAATTAGGCGACCGGTCCTTAGGTCAAAAATTAACAATTTTTAGCAAAATTGACTTTTTGGTCAAGAGTTGACTTATTGGGTCAATGGCTTGGTCATAGAATGAAGGATTAAGAATTTTAGCCAAAGTTGGCTTTTTAGTCAAAAGTTGACAAATTGGGTCAAAGGGTTGGTCATCGAATCAAGGTTTGACCACTTTCACCTTAGTTGACATTTAGGTCATTGTGTCAGAAATTGACCATTTTGACCAAATTTGAATTTTTGGTCAAAAGTTGACCTATTTAGTCAATGAGTTGGTAATTGGGTCAATAATTTACAATTTTGACCGAAGATGACTTTTTTGGTCAAAAGATGATCTATTGGGTCAATGGGTTGGTCTTTGGGTCGAAAATTGAATATTTTGACAAAGTTGACTTTTTGGTCAAAAGTTGTCCTATTGGGTCAATGGGTGGTCATTAGGTCAAAAATTGACTATTTTGACCAAAATTGACTTTTTGGTCAAAAGTTGACCTATTAGGTCGATGGATTTATCATTGGGTCAAGGATTGACCATTTTGACCAAAGTTGACTTTTTGGTCAGAGATTAACTTATTGGGTCAATAATTGGTTATCAATTCAGAAATTGTTTATTTTGACCAAAATTGACTTTTTTGTCAAAAGTTGACCTATTAGGCCAATGGGTTGGTTGATAAGTCAAGGATTGATCAATTTGACCAAATTGACTTTTTGGTCAAAAGTTGACCTATTGGGTCAATGGTTTGGTCATTGGGTTAAGTATTGACCATTTTGACCAAAGTTAAGTTTTTGGTCAGAGATTGACTTACTGGGTCAATAATTAGTCATTAGGTCAAAAATAGACTATTTGGTCAAAAGTTGACCTATTAGGTCATTGGGTTAGTCATTGGGTCAAGGATTGACCATTTTGACCAAAGTTATCCTTTTGGTCAGAAGTTGACCTACTTAGGTCAATGCGGCGACCGGTAATTAGGTCAAAAATTAACAATTTTTAGCAAAATTGACTCTTTAGTCAAGAGTTGACTTATTGGGTCAATGGGTTGGTCATAGAATCAAGGATTAGCAATTTTGGCCAAAGTTGACTTTTTAGTCAAAAGTTGACAAATTGGGTCAAAGGGTTGGTCATTGGACCAAGGATTAATCATTTTCACAAGGACATTTTGGGTCAATGAGTTGGTCATAAGGTAAAAAATTGACAATTTTGAACAAAATTGACTTTTTGTTCAAAAGTTGTCCTTTTGGGCCAATGAGCCAGTCATTTGGTCAAGGATTGACCATTTTGACAAAAGTTAACTTTTTGGTCAAAAGTTGACCTATTGGGTCAATGGGTTGGTCATTGGGTAAAGGATTGACCATTTTCTCCAAAGTTGACTTTTTGGTAAAAGATTGATTTATTGGGTCAATAATTTGCCATTAGGTCAAATATTGATTATTTTGACCAAAATTAATTTTTTTGTCACATGTTGACCCATTGGGTTAACGGGGTGGTCATTGGGTCAGAAATTGACCATTTTGAGCAATGTTGACTTTTTTGTCAAAAGTTAACCTATTTGGTCAATGAGTTGGTAATTCCGTTAAGAATTGACCATTTTGACCAAAGCTGACTTTTTGGTTAAAAGTTGATCTATTAAGTCAATGGGTTGGTCTTTGGGTCAACAATTGACCATTTTGACCAAAGTTGACATTTTGGTCAAAAGTTGACCTATTGGGTCAATGGTCGGTCATTAGGTTAATAATTGACTATTTTTACCAAAATTGACTTGTTGGTCAAAAGTTGAACTGTTGGGTCGATGGGTTTGTCATTGGGTCAAGGATTAACCATTTTAACCAAAGTTGACTTTTTGGTCAGAGGTTGACTTATAGGGTCAATAATTAGTCATTTGGTCAAAAATTGATTATTTTGACCAAAATTGAATTTTTTGTCAAAACTTGACCCATTGGGTCAACGGGGTGGTCATTGGGTCAGAAATTGACTAATTTGACTAAAGTTGACTTTTAGGTCAAAATTTGACCTATGTGCTCAATGAGTCGGTAATTGGGTTAGGAATTGACCATTTTGACTGAAGATGACTTTTTGGTCAAAAGTTAATCTATTGGGTTAATGGGTTAGTCATTGGGTCAAAAATTCACAATTTTGACTAAAATTGTCTTTTTCGTCAAAAGTTGAAGTATTGTGTCAATGGGTTTGTCATTAGGTTAAGGTTTGACCTTTTTGACCAATGTTAATTTCTTGGTTAGAGATTAATTTATTAGGTAAAAAATTGGTCATAAGGTTAAAAATTAATTATTTTGACCAAAATTAATTTTTTTGTCAAAAGTTGGCCCATTGGGTCAACAGGGTGGTCTTTGGGTCAAAAATTGACCATTTTGACCAAAATTAACTTTTTGGTCAAAAGTTTACCTATTGGGTCAATGGGTTTGTCATTGGGTGAAGGATTGACCAATTTGACCAAAGTTGACTTTTTGTCAGAAGTTTACCTTTGAGGCCAATGGGTTAGTGATTGGGTCAAGGATTGATCATTTTGACCAAAGCTGACTTTTGGGTCAAAAGTTGACCTATGAGGCCAATGGGTTGGTCATTGGGTCAAGGATTGATCATTTTGACCAAAGTTAACTTTTTGGTCAAAAGTTGACCTTTTGGGTCAATGGGTTGGTCATTGTGTCAACGATTGATCATTTTGATCAAAGTCGTCTTTTTGGTTAAAAGTTGACCTATGAGACCAATGGGTTGGTCATTGGGTCAAGGATTGATAATTTTGACCAAAGTTGACTTTTTAATCAAAAGTTGACCTATTTGGTCAATGGGTTGGTCATTGGGTCAAGGCTTAACCATTTTGACCAAAGTTGACTTTTTAGTCAAAAGTTGACCTATTTGGTCATTGGGTCGAAAATTGACCATTTTGACTAAGTTTGAGGTGGTCATTCAGTCAAAAATTTACTATTTTGACCAATATTGACTATTTGGCCAATAGTTGATCTATTGGGTCAAGGATTGCCCATTTTGACCAAAGTTGAATTTTGACAAAGTTGGTCATTAGGTCAAAAATTGACCATTTTGACAAAAGTTTACTTTGTGGTCAAAGGTTGACTTATTAGGTCAATGGGAGGTCATTAAACCAAAATTGACTATTTTGACCAAAATTGACTATTTGGTCAAAAATTAACCTATTGGGTCAATGGGTTTGTCATTGGGTCAAGGATTGACCATTTTGACCAAAGTTAATTTTTTTGTCACAGATTAACTTATTGGGTCAATAATTGGTCATTAATTCACAAATTCACTATTTTGACCAAAATTGACTTTTTGGTCAAAAGTTGACCTATTAGCCAATGGATTGGTCATTGGGTCAAGGATTAATCATTTTGACCAAAGTTGACTTTTTGGTCAAAAGTTGACCTATTGGGTCAATGTGTTGGTCATTGGGTCAAGGATTGAGGATTGACCATTTTGACCAAAGTTGACTTTTAGGTCAGAGATTGGCTTATTGGGTCAATAATTGGTCATTAAGTCAAAAATTGACTATTTTGACCAAAATTGACTTTTTGGTCAAAAGTGAACATATTAGGTCAATGGGTTAGCCATTCGATCAAGGATTGAACATTTTGACCAAAGATGACATTTTGGTCAAAAGTTAACCTATTGAGACATTGGGTTGGTCTTTAGGTCCAGGATTGACCATTTTGACCAAAATTTTCTTTTTGGTCAAAGATTGACTTATTGGGTCAATAAATGGTCATTAGGTCACAAATTGAGTATTTTGACAAAAATTAATTTTTTTTTCAAAAGTTGACCTATTGGATCAAAAATTGACCATTTTAACCAAAGTTAATTTCTTGTTCAAAAGTTGACCTATTTGGTCAATTAGTTGGTAATTGGGACAAGAATTGACCATTTTGACCAAAGATGACTTTTTAGTCAAAATTTGATATATTGGGTCAATGGGTTTGTCATTGGGTCTAAAATACACCATTTCGACCAAAGTTAACTTTTTGCTCAAAAGTTGATCTATTGGGTCAATGGGTGGCCATTAGGTCAAAAATTGACTATTTTGACCAAAATTGACTTTTTGGTCAAATGTTGATCTATTGGGTAAATGGGTTTGTGATTGGGTCAACGATTAACCATTTGACCAAAGTTGACTTTTTGTCTGAGATTGACTTATTGGGTTAGAAATTGGTCATTAATTCCAAAATTGACCTTTTTGGTCATTAGGTCAAAAATTGACTATTTTGACCAAAATTAAATTTTTGGTCAAAAGTTGACCCGTTAGGTCAACGGTGTGGTCATTGGGTCAGAAATTAACCATTTTGACCAAAGTTGACTTTTTGGTCAAAAGTTGACCTATTTGCTCAATGAGTTGGTAATTGGGTAAAAATTTGACCATTTTGACCAAAGATGACTTTTTTGGTCAAAAGTTAACCTACTGGGACAATGAGTTGGTCATTCAGTAAAAAATTTAGCATTTTTACCAAAGTTGACTTTTTTGTTAAAAGTTGACTTAATGGGTCAATGGGTGGTCATTAGGTTAAAAATTAATAATTTTGAGAAAAATTAACTTTTTGTCAAAAGTTGACCTATTGGGTCAAAGGGTTTGCATTGGGTAAAGGTTTGACCATTTTAACAAAAGTTGACTTTTTGTTGAAAGATTAACTTATTGGGTCAATAATTGCTCATTATTTCAAAAATTGACAATTTTGACAAAAATTGACTTTTTGGTTAAAAGTTGACCATTTAGGCCAATGGGTTGGTTATTGGGTCAAGGATTGATAATTTTGACCAATTAACTTTCTGATTAAAGTTGACTATTAGATCGAAGGTTGGTCATTAGGTCGAGTTGAAGTCATTTTGACTAAGTTGACTTTTTGGTCAGAGATTGGCTTACTGGGTCAATAAATGGTCACTAGGTCAAAAATTAACTATTTTGACCAAAATTGACTTTTTAGTCAAAAGTCAGACCTATTGGGTGAATGGGTGGTCATTAAATCAAAAATTGATTATTTTGACCAAAATTAATTTTTTGGTCAAAAGTTGAACTATTGGGACAATGGGTTTGTCTTTGGGTCAAGGATTGACCATTTTGACCAAAGTCTACTTTTTCGTCACAGATTGACTTATTGGGACAATAATTGGTCATTAGGTCAAAAATTGACTATTTTGACCAATATTTAATTTTTGGTCAAAAGTTAACCCATTGGGTTAACAGTGTGGTCATTGGGTCATAAATTGATCATTTTGACAAAAGATGACTTTTATGTCAAAAGTTGACCTATTTTGACCAAAATTGAATTTTTGGTCAAAAGTTAACTCATTGGGTCAACGAGGTGGTCATTGGGTCAGAAATTGACCATTTTTACCAAATTTGACTTTTTGGTCAAAAGTTGACATATTTGGTCAATGAGGTTATAATTGGGTACAGAATTTACCATTTTGCACAAAGATGACTTTTTAGTCAAAAGTTGAACTATTGGGTCAATGAGTTTGCCATTGGGTCAAAAATTGACCATTTTAACCAAAGTTTACTTTTTGGTCAAAAGTTGACTTATTGGGTCAATGGGTTTGTCATTGGGTCAAGGATTGACCATTTTTACCAAAGTTGAATTTTTGGTCAGAAGTTGACCAATGTGGCCAATGGGTTGGTCATTGGGTCAAGGACTGATCATTTTGACCAGGGTTGGCTTTTTGGTCAAAAGTTGATTTATGAGGCTAATGGGTTGATCATTGGGTCAAGGATTGATCATTTTGACCAAAGTAGACTTTTTGGTCAAAAGTTGACCTATTAGGTCAATGGGTTGGTCATTGGGTCAAGCATTGACCATTTTGACCAAAGTTGTCTTTTTGGTCCAAAGTTGACCTATGAGGTCAATAGGATGGTCATTGGGTCAAAGATTGATCATTTTAACCAAAGTTGATTTTTTGGTCAAAAGATGACATTTTGGGTCAATGGGTTGGTCATTGGGCCAAGGATTTACCATTTTGGCCGAAGTTGACTTTTTAGTCTAAAGTTGACTTAATGGGTCAATGTGTTGGTCATTGGGTCGAAAATTGATCATTTTGACTAAAGTTAATTTTTTGGTCAAAAGTTGGCCTATTGGTTCAATGGGTGATCATTAGGTCAAAAATTGGCTATGTTAACCAAAATTAACCTTTTGGTAAACAATGCACCTATTTGGTCAATGGGTTTATCATTAGGTCAAGGATTTACCATTTTGACTTTTTGGTTAAAGATTGACTTATTGGGTCAATAATTGGTCATTAATTCAAAAATTGACTATTTTGACCAAAATTGACTTTTTGATCAAAAGTTGACTTATTAGGCTGATTGGTTGGTCATTGGGTCAAAGATTGATCATTTTGACAAAAGTTAACTTTTTGGTTAAAAGTTGGCCTATTGGGTCAATGGGTTGGCCATTGCGTCAAGGATTCACCATTTTGAAGAAAGTGTACATTTTTGTCAGAGATTGGCTTACTAGGTCAACAATTAGTCATTAGGTAAAAAACTGATTATTTTGACCAAAATTGTCTTTTTGATAAAAAGTTGACCTATTAGGCCAATGGGTTGGTCAATATGTCATGGATTGATCATTTTGACCAAAGTTGACTTTTTGGTCAAAAGTTGACCTATTGGGTCAATGGGTTGGTCATTGGGTCAGGGATTAACCATTTTGACCAAAGTTGGCTTTTTGGTCAGAGATTAGCTTATTGGGTCAAAAATTGTTCATTAGATCAAAAATTGACTATTTTGGCGATACTTGACTTGTTGGGTCATTGAGGTGGTCATCAGGTGAAAAATTGACAATTTTGACCAAAATTAACTTTTTTGTCAAAAGTTGTCCTTTTGGGTCAATGAGTTGGTCATTGGGTCAAGGATTGACCATTTTGACTAAACTTGACTTTTGGGTCAAAAGTTGATCTATTTGGTCAATGAGTTGCTAATTGGGTTAAGAATTGACTATTTTGACCAAAGTTGACCTATTAGGCCAATAATTGGTCATTAAGTCAAAAATTGACTATTTTGACCAAAATTTACTTTTTGGTCAAAAGTTAACGTATTGGGTCAATGGGTTAGCCATTGGGTCAAGGATTGACCATTTTGACCAAAGTTGACATTTTGGTGAAAAGTTAACTTATTGGGACAATGGGTTGGTCTTTGGGTCGAGGATTGACCATTTTGACCAAAATTTTCTTTTTGGTCAAAGATTGACTTAATGGGTCAATAAATGGTCATTAAGTCAAAAATTGAGTATTTTGAGCAAAATTAAATTTTTTTTCAAAAGTTGACCCATTGGGTCAGAAATTGAACATTTTGATCAAAGTTGATTTTTTGGTCAAAAGTTGACCTATTTGGTCAATTAGTTAGTAATTTGGTCGAAATTGACCATTTTGACGAAGATGACTTTTTGGTCGAAATTTGATTTATTAGATTCGATGGGTTAGTCATTAGGTCGAAAATTGACCATTTCGACCAAAGTTGACTTTTTGGTCGAAAGTTGATCTAATAGGTCGATGGGTTGTCATTAGGTAAAAATTGATTATTTTGACCAAATTGACTTTTTGGTCGAATGTTGATCTATAGGGAAATGGGCTTGTCATTAGATCGATCATCGACTAATTGACTAAAGTTGACTTAGTAAGATTGACTTATTAGATCGATAATTGATCATCGATTCAAAATTGACTAATTTGGTCATTAGGTAAAAATTGATTATTTTGACCAAAATTAAATTTTTGGTCGAAAGTTAACCCATTGAGTTGAGCAGGGTGGTCATTAGATCGAAATTGACCAATTTGACCAAAGTTGACTTTTTGGTCAAAAGTTGACCTATTTGGTCAATGAGTTGGTAATTAGGTCAAGAGTTGACCATTTTAACCAAAGTTGACTTTTTGTTCAAAAGTTGATCTATTGGGTCAATAGCCTGGTAATTGCGTCAAAAATTGACCATTTTTACCAAAGTTGACTTTTTGGTCAAAAGTTGACCTATTGGGTTAATGGGTGGTCATTAAGTCAAAAATTGACTATATTGACAAAAATTAAATATTTGGTCAAAAGTTGACCAATTAGGTCAATGGGTTTGTCTTTGTGTCAAGGATTTTCTTTTTTGACCAAACTTGAATTTTTGGTTAGACATTGACTTTTTGGGTCAATAATTGGTCATTTGATCAAAATTGTCTATTTTGACCAAAATTGAATTTTTGGTCAAAAGTTAACTCATTGGGTCAACGGGGTGGTCGTTGGGTAAGAAATCGACCATTTTAACAAAGATGACTATTGGGTCAAAAGTTGACCGATTGGGTCATTGGGTCGGTCATTCAGTCAAAAATTGATCATTTTTACCAAAATTGACTTTTTGATCAAAAGTTGACTAATTGGGTCAATGGGTGGTCATTACGTCAAAAATTGATTTTTTCGACAAAAATTGACTTTTTTTTACAAAAATTGACTATTTGTCAAAAGTTGACCTATCGGGCCAATGGGTTTGTCATTGGGTCAAGGATTGATCAATTTGACTGATGTTTACTTTTTGGTCAGAGATTGACTTATTGGGTTAATAATTGATCATGAATTAAAAAATTGACTATTTTGACCAAATTTAACTCTTTGGTCAAAAGTTGACCTATTAGGCAAGTGGTTTGGTCATTGGGTCAAGGATTGATCATTTTGTCTAAAGTTGACTTTTTGGTCAAAAGTTGATCTATTGGGTCAAAGGGTTGGTCATTGGGTCAAGGATTGAACATTTTGACCAAAGTTGACTTTTTGGTCATAGATTGGCTTACTATGTCACAAACTTACTATTTAGACCAAAATTGAATTTTTTGTCAAAAGTTTATGAATTGGGTCAATAGGTTAGTCATTGGGTCAAGGATTGACCATTTTGACCAAAGTTGACTTTTTGGTCAAAAGTTATCTATTCGGTCAATGAGTTAGTCATTGGGTCAAGGATTGACCATTTTGATCAAAGTTGGCTTTTCGGTCAGAGATTGACTTTTTGGGCCAATAATTGGTCATTAGGTCAAAAATTGATTATTTTGACCAAATTTAAATTTTTTTCAAAAGTTGACCCACTAGGTCAACGGTGTGGTCATTAGGTCGGAAATTGACTATTTTTTTCAAAGTTGACTTTTGGTCAACAGTTGACTTATTTCTTCAATGAGTTGGTAA
Organism: Papilionanthe hookeriana x Papilionanthe teres; assembly: GCA_022702705.1. Classification (NCBI taxonomy): domain Eukaryota; kingdom Viridiplantae; phylum Streptophyta; class Magnoliopsida; order Asparagales; family Orchidaceae; genus Papilionanthe; species Papilionanthe hookeriana x Papilionanthe teres. The sequence goes on from CM040431.1 coordinate 70,360,453, forward strand.
TTGGGTTAAGAATTATCCATTTTGATGGAAGATGACTTTTGGTCAAAATTTGATCTATCGGGTCAATGGGTTGGTCATTGGGTCAAAAATTGACCATTTTGACCAAAGTAGATTTTTTGGTCAAAAGTTGACCTATTGGGTTAATGAGTGGTCATTAGGTCAAAAATTGACTATTTCAACCAAAAGTGACTTTTTGGACAAAAGTTGACCTATTGGGTCAATGTGTTTATCATTGGGTTAAGGATTGACCATTTTGACAAAAGTTGACTTTTTAGTCAGAGGTTGACTTATTGGGTCAATAATTGGTCATTAGGTCAAAAATTGACTATTTTGTCCAAAATTAAATTCTTGGTCAAAAGTTAATCCATTGCGTCCACGGGGAGGTCATTGGGTCAAAAATTGACAATTTTGACTAAAGTTGACTTTTTGGTCAAAAATTGACCTATTTGGTCAATGAGTTGGATCTTTAGTAAAAACTTGACCATTTTAACCAAAGATGATTTTTTTGGTTAAATGTTGACCTATTGGGACAATGGGTTGTTCATTGGGTTAAAATTTGACAATTTTGACAAAAGTTGACTTTTTTGTCAAAAGTTGACCTATTGGGTCAATGGGTTCTCATTAGGTAAAAGATTGATTATTTCGACCAAAATATACTTTTTGGTCCAAAGTTGATCTATTAGGACAATGGGTTTGTCATTAGGTCAATGATTGATCATTTTGACCAAAGTTGACTTTTTGGTCAGAGATTGACTTAATGGGTCAATAATTGGTCATTAATTCAAAAATTGACAATTTTGAGCCAAATTGACTTTTTGGTCAAAAGTTGACTCGTTAGACCAATGGGTTGGTCATTGGGTCAAGGATTGATCAATTTGACCAAAGTTGACTTTTTGGTTAAAAGTTGACCTATTGGGTCAATGGGTTGGTCATTAAATTAATGATTGACCGTTTTGACCATAGTTGACTTTTTGCTTAGAGATTGGCTTACTGGGTCAATAAATGGTGATTAGTTCCAAAATTAACTATTTTGACCAAAATTGACTTCTTGGTCAAAAGTTGACCTATTAGGTCAATGGGTTGGTCATTGGGTCAAGGATTGACCATTTGGACTAAAGTTGTCTTTTTGGTCAAAAGTTGACATAATTAGGTCAATGAGGAGGTCATTAGGTCAAAAATTGACAATTTCGAGCAAAATTGACTTTTTGGCCAAAGTCGACTTTTTGGGTCAATGGGTTGGTCATTTGGTCAAGGATTCACCATTTTGGCCAAAGTTGATCTTCTAATCAAAAGTTGACAAATTTGGTCAATGAGTTGGTCATTGGATCAAGGATTGACCATTTTAACCAAAGTTAAAATTTAAGTCATTGTGTCAGAAATTAACCATTTTGACCAAATTTGACTTTTTGGTCAAAAGTTGACCTTTTACGGTCAATGAGGTGGTCATTAGGTAAAAAATTGACAATTTTGACCAAAATTGACTTTTTGGTCAAAAGTTGTCCTTTCGGGTAAATGAGTTGGTCATTGGGTCAAGGATTGACCATTTTTACTAAAGTAGACTTTTTGGTTAAAAGTTGACCTATTGGGTCAATGGGTTGGTCATTGGGTTAAGGATTGACCATTATGACCAAAGTTGACTTTTTTATCAAAAGTTGACTTATTGGGTCTATGTATTTGTAACTAGGTCAAGAATTGTCCATTTTGACCAGAGATGACTTTTTTGTCGAAAGTTGACCTATTGGGTCAATGGATTGGTAATTGGGTCGAGAATTAACCATTTTGACCACAGATGACTTTTTGGTCAAAAGTTGACCTATTGGGTTAATGGGTTGGTCATTGGGTCAACGATTGACCATTTTGACTAACGTTGACTTTTTGGTCAGAGATTGACTTATTGGGCCAATAATTGGTCCTTAGGTTAAAAATTGACTATTTTGATCAAAATTGAATTTTTTTGTGAAAGTTAACTCATTTGGTTAACGGGGTGTTCACTAGGTCAGAAATTGACCATGCTGACCAAAGTTGACATTGTGGTCAAAAGTTGACCTATTTCGTCAAAGAGTTGTTAATTTGGTCAATAATTGACCATTTTGACCAAAGATGACTTTATGGTCAAAAGTTGACCTTTCGGGTCAATGGGTTGCGCACTGTGTAAAAAATTGACCATTTTGACCAAAGTTGACTTTTTGGTCAAAAGTTGACGTATTGGTTCAAAGGGTGGTCATTAAGTCAAAAATTGACTATTTTGACCAAAATTGACTATTTGGTAAAAATTTGAACTATTGGGTCAATGGGTTTGTCATTGGGTCAAGGATTTACCATTTTGACCAAAGTTAACTTTTTGGTTAGAGATTGACTTATTGGGTCAATAATTGGTCATTAATTAAAAAATTGATTATTTGACCAAAATTGACTTTTTGGTCAAAAGTTGACTGATTAGACCGATGAGTTGGTCATTGGGTCGGATTGATCATTTTGACTAAAGTTGACTTTTGGTCGAAGTTGACTTATTAGGTCATTAGGCGTGTCATTTGGTCGAGGATTTACCATTTTGACCGAGTTGACTTTTTGGTCGATAGTTGACTTTATTAGATTGACGGGTGGTTATTAGGTCAAGGAGTGACCTTTTTAACCAAAGTTGACTTTTTGTTCGAGATTGACTTATTGGTCATTAGGTCAAAAATTGATTATTTTAACCAAAATTAAATTTTTTGTCAAAAGTTGACCCATTGGTTCAATGGGGTGGTCTTTGGGTAAAAAAATTGACTATCTTGACCAAAGATGACTTTTTAGTCAAAAGTAGACCTATTGGGGCAATGGGTTGGTCATTGGGCAAAAATTGTCCATTTTGACCTAAGTTAACTTTTTGGTCAAAAGTTGACATATTGGGTCAATGGGTGGTCATTAAGTAAAAAATTGACGATTTTGGCCAAAATTGACTTTTTGGTCAAAAGATGAAGTATTGTGTCGATGGGTTTGTCATTGGGTTAAGAATTGACCATTTTGACCAAAGTTGAACTTTTTGGTTTGAGATTGACTTATTCGGTCAATAATTGCTCATTATGTTAAAAATTGATTGTTTTGACAAAATTTAAATTTTTTGTCAAAAGTCGACCCATTGGGATAACAGGGTGGTCGTTGGGTCAAAAATTAATCATATTGACCAAAGTTAACTTTTTGGTCAAAAGTTGACATATTTAATCAATGAGTTGATAATTAGGTCAACAATTTAGAATTTTGACCAAAGATGACTTTTTTGGTCAAAAAATAACCTATTGGGTCAATGGGTTGGTAATTGGGTAAAAAATTGACTATTTTGACCAAAGTTGACTTTTTGGTCAAAAGTTGATCTATTGGGTCAATGGGTTGGTCATTGGGCTGAAAATTCACCATTTTGACCAAAGTTGACTTTTTGGTCAAAAGTTGACCTATTGGGTCAATGAGTGGTCATTAGGTCAAAAATTGACTATTTTGACAAAAATTGCCCTTTTGGTCAAATGTGGATCTATTGGGTAAATGGGCTTGTCATTGGGTCAACGATTGACCATTTTGACCAAAGTTGACTTTTTAGCCTGAGATTGACTTATTGGGTTAATAATTGGTCATTAATTCAAAAATTAACTGTTTTGGTCATTATGTTAAAAATTGATTATTTTGACTAAAATAAAATTATTTGTCAAAAGTTGACCCTTTGGGTCAATGAGGTGGTCATTGGGTCAAACATTGAACATTTTGACCAACGATGACTTTTTTTCGAAGGTTGACCTATTGGGTCAATGGGTTGGTCATTAGGTCAAAAATTGTTCATGTTGACCAAAGTTGACTTTTTGGTCAAAAGTTGGCCTATTTGGTCAATAAGTTGTTCATTGGGTTAAGGATTGACCATTTTGACCGTAGTTGACTTTTTGGTTAGAGATTGTCTTACTGGGTCAATAATTGGTGATTAGGTCAAAAATTGACTATTTTGACCAAAATTAATTTTTTGGTCAAAAGTTGACCTTGGGTCAATGGGTTGGTCATTGGGTCAAGGATTGACCATTTTGACTAAAGTTGTTTTTTTGGTCAAAAGTTGACATAATTAGGTCAATGAGGTAGTCATTAGGTCAAAAAGTGACAACTTAGAGGAAAATTGACTTTTTGGTCCAAAGTTCACCTTTTGGATCAATGGTTTGGTCATTGGGTCAAGGATTCACCATTTTGGCCAAAGTTGACCTTTTAATCAAAAGTTGACAAATTTGGTCAATTAGTTGGTTATTGAATCAAAGATTGACCATTTTTACCGAAGTTGACATTTAAGTCATTGTGTCAGAAATTGACCATTTTGACCAAATTTGACTTTTTAGTCAAAAGTTGACCTTTCTGGTCAATGAGGTGGTCATTAGGTCAAAAATTGACAATTTTGACCAAAATTGACTTTTCTTTAAAAGTTGTCCTTTTGGGTAAATGGGTTGGTCATTGGGTCAAGGATTGACCTTTTTTACTGATGTAGACTTTTTGTTCAAAAGTTGACCTATTTGGTCAATGTGTTGGCCACTGGGTCAAGGATTTACCATTTTGACAAAAGTTGACTTTTTTGTCAAAATTTGACTTATTCGGTTAATAAGTTTGTAATTGGGTCAAGAATTGTTCATTTTTACCAGACATGACTTTTTGGTCAAAAGTTGACCTATTGGGTCAATGTGTTGGTAATTGAGTCAAGAATTAACCATTTTGACCACATAAAACTTTTTGGTCAAAAGTTGATCTATTGGGTTAATGGGTTTGTCATTAGGTCAAGGATTGACTATTTTGACCAAGGTTGACTTTTTGGTCAGAGATTGACTTATTGGGTCAATAATTGATCATTAGGTTAAAAATTGACTGTTTTTACCAAAATTGAATTTTTGGTCAAAAGTTAACCCATTGGGTCAACGAGATGGTCATTAGGTCAGAAATTGACCATATTGACCAAAGTTGACTTTTGGTCAAAAGTTGACCTATTTGGTCAAAGAGTTGTTAATTTGGTCAATAATTGACCATTTTAACCAAAGATGACTTTTTGGTCAAAAGTTGATCTTTTGGGTCAATGGGTTGCGCATTGGGTCAAAAATTAACCATTTTGACCAAAATTGACTTTTTGGTAAAAGTTGAACTATTGGGTCAATGGGTTTGTCATTGGGTCAAGCATTGACCATTTTGACCAAAGCTAACTTTTTGGTCAGAGATTGACTTATTGGGTCAATAATTGGTGATTAATTCAAAATTGACTATTTTGACCAGAATTAACTTTTTGGTCAAAAGTTGACCTATTAGGCCAATGGGTTGGTCATTGGGTCAAGGATTGATCATTTTCACTAAAGTTGACTTTTTGGTCAAAGTTGACATATTGGGTCATTGGGTGTGCCATTGGGTCAAGGATTGACCATTTTGACCAGAGTTGGCTTTTCGGTCCGTAGTTGACCTATTGCGTCAACGGGTGGTCATTGGGCCAAAGAGTGACCATTTTAACCAAAGTTGACTTTTTGTTCGAGATTAACTTATTGGGTCAATAATTGGTTTTTACGTCAAAAATTAATTATTCTGGCCAAAATTAAATTTTTGACAAAAGTTGACCCATTGTGTAAATAATTGACCATTTTGACCAAAGATAAGTTTTTAGTCAAAAGGTGACCAATTGGGTCAATGGGTTTGACATTGGGTAAAAATTTACCCATTTTGACCAAAGTTATCTTTTTGGTCAAAAGTTGACATATTGGGTTAATGGGTGGTCATTAAGTAACAAATTGGCGATTTTGACCAAAATTGACTTTTTGGTCAAAAGTTGAAGTATTGTCACAATGGGTTTGTCATTGGGTTAAAGATTGACTATTTTGACCAAAGTTGATTTTTTGGTTTGAAATTGACTTATTGGTTCAATAACTGTTCATTAGGTTAAAAATCGATTGTTTTGATCAAATTTAATTTTTTTTTTCAAAAGTTGACCCATTGGGTCAACAGGGTGGTGATTAGGTCAGAAATTGACCATTTTGACCAATGTTAACTTTTTCGTTAAAGTTGACCTATTTGGTAAATGAGTTGGTAATTGGGTGAAGAATTTAAAATTTTGACCGAAGATGACTTTTTTACTCAAAAGTTAACCTATTAGTCAATGGGTTGGTCATTGGGTAAAAAATTGACTATTTTGACCAAAGTTAACTTTTTGGTCAAAAGTTGATATATTGGGTCAATGGGTGGTCATCAGGTCAAAAATTGACTATTTTGACAAAAAATGACTTTTGGTCAAAAGTTGACCTATTGGCTCAATGGGTTTTTCATTGGCTCAAGGATTGGCCTTTTGACCAAAGTTGACTTTTTGGTCAGAAATTGACTTGTTGGGTCAATAATTGGTCATTAATTCAAAAATTGACTATTTTAACCAAAATTGACTTTTTGGTCAAAAGTTGACCTATTAGGCTAATTGGTTGGTCAATTGGTCAAGGATTGATTATTTTGACCAAAGTTGACTTTTTGGTTAAAAGTTGACATATTGGGTTAATGGTTTGATCATTGGGTTAAAGATTGATCATTTTCACCAAAGTTGAGTTTTTGCTCAGAGATTGGCTTACTAGGCCAATAATTAGTCATTAGGTCAAAAATTGACTATTTTGACCCAAATTGACTTTTTGGTCAAAAGTTGACATATTGGTTCAATGGGTTGGTCATTGGGTCAAGGATTGACCATTTTGACCAAAGTTGTCATTTTGGTCAAAAGTTGACCTATTTAGGTCAATGAGGTGGTCATTTGGTCAAAAAGTAACAATTTTTAGAAAAATTGACTTTTGCGTCAAGAGTTGACTTATTGGGTCAATGGGTTGGTCATTGAATCAAGGATTAAAAATTTTGGCCAAAGTTGACTTTTTAGTCAAAAGTTGACAAATTGGGTCAAAGGGTTGGTCATTAGATCAAGGATTAACCATTTTCACCAAAGTTAACATTTAGGTCATTGTGTCAGAAAGTTGACCTTTTAGGTCAATGAGGTGGACATAAGGTGAAAAATTGACAATTTTGACCAAAATTGACTCTTTGGTCAAAAGTTGTCCTATTGGGTCAATGAGTTAGCCATTTGGTCAAGGATTGACCATTTTGACCAAAGTTGACTTTTTAGTAAAAAGTTGACCTATTAGGTCAAAAGGTTGGTCATTGGGTCAAGGATTGATCATTTTGACCAAAGTTAACGTTTTGGTCAAAAGTTGACCTATTGGGCAACAATTTGTCATCAAGTCACAAATTTACTATTTTGACCAAAATTGACTTTTTGGTCAAAAGTCGATATATTGACTCAGTGAGTTGGTCATTGGGTCAAGGATTTACCAGTTTGACCAAAGTTGACATTTTGGTCAAAAGCTGACATATTGTGTCAATGGGTTAATCTTTGGGTTAAGGATTGACCATTTTGACCAAAGTTGACTTTTTGGTCAAAGATTGGCATACTGGGTAAATAATTAGTCATTAGGTCAAAAATTGATAATTTTGTCCAAAATTAAATTTTTGGTTAAAAATTGACCCATTGGGTCAACGGCGTGGTATTTGTTCAGAAATTGACCATTTGACCAAAGTTGACTTTTTGTCAGAGATTGAGTTATTTGGTCAATGAGTTGGTAATTGGGTCAAAAATTGACCATTTTGATCAAAGAAGAGTTTTTGGTAAAAATTTAATCTATTTGGTCAATGGGTTGGTCATTGGGTCAAAAATTGGTCATTTTGAGAAAAATTGATTTTTTGGTCAGAGATTGGCTTACTGGGTCAATAATTTGTAGTTAATTCGAAATTTGACAATTTTAACCAAAATTGACTTTTTAGTCAAAAGTTGACCTATTAGGCCAATGGGTTGGTCATTGGGTTAAGGATTGATCACTTTGAACAAAGTTGACTTTTTGGTAAAAAGTTGACCTATTAGGTCAATGGGTTGGTCATTAGGTCAAGGATTGACCATTTTGACCAAAGTTGATTTTTTGGTCAGAGATTGGTTTATTGGGTCAAAAATTGACTATTTTGACCGAAATTGACTTTTGGGTCAAAAGTTAGCCTATTGGATCAATGGGTTGGTCATTGGGTCAAGGATTGACCATTTTGACCAAAGCTGACTTTTTAGTCAAAAGTTGACAAATTGAGTTAATGGGTTGGTCATTGGATCAAGGATTGACCATTTTCACCAAAGTTAACATTTTGGTCAAAGATTGACTTATTGGGTCAATAATTGGTCATTAATTCAAAATTTGACTATTTTGACCAAAATTGACTTTTTGGTCAAAAGTTCACCTATTAGACCAATAGGTTGGTCATTAGGTCAAGCTTTGTTCATTTTGACAAAAGTAAACTTTTTGGTCAAAAGTTAACCTATGGGGTCAATGGGTTGGCCATTGGGATAAGGATTGACCATTTTAACCAAAGTTGAGTTTTTTGTCAGGGATTGACTTACTAGGTCAATAATTGGTCATTAGGTCAAAAATTAACTATTTTGACCAAAAGTGACTTTTTGGTCAAAAGTTGACATATTGGGTCAATGGTTTGGTCATTGGGTCAAGGATTGACCATTTTGACCAAAGTTGACATTTTGGTCAAAAGTTGACCTATTTAGGTCAATGAGGCGGTCATTAGGTCAAAAATTTAAAATTTTTAGGAGAATTGATTTTTTGTTCAAGGTTGACCTATTGGGTCAATGGGTTGGTCATTGAATCAAGGATTAACAATTTTGGCCAAAGTTGGCTTTTTGGTCAAAAGATAACAAATTGGGTCAATGGGTTGGTCATTGGATCAAGTATTGACCATTTTCACCAAAGTTGACATTTTGGTCATTGTGTCATAAATTGACCATTTTGACCAAATTTGACTTTTTAGTCAAAAGTTGACCTTTTGGGTCAATGAGGTGGTCATAAGGTGAAAATTTGATAATTTTGACCAAAATTAATTTTTTGGTCAAAAGTTGTCCATTTGGGTCAATTAGTTGGTCATTGGGTCAAGGATTGACCATTTTGACCAAACTTGACTTTTTGGTTAAAAGCCGAACTATTTGGTCAATGAGTTGGTAATTGGATCAAGAATTGACCATTTTGACCAAAAATGACTTTTACGTCAAAAGTTGACCTATTGGGTCAAAAATTAACCATTTTGACCAAGGTTGACCTTTTAATCAAAAGTTGACCTATTGGGTCAATGGGTGGTCATTAGGTCGAATCATTATTTTGACTAAAATGAACTTTTTGTCAAAAGTTGACCTATTGGGTCAATGAGTTTGTCATTGGGTAAAGGATTGACCATTTTGACTAAAGTTGACTTTTGGTCAGAGATTGACTTATTGGGTTAGAGATTGGTCATTAATTCAAAAATTGACTATTTTGGTCATTAGGTCAAAAATTGACTATTTTGATAAAGATTAAATTTTTGGTCTAAAGTTAACTCATTGGGTCAACGGGTGGTCATTGGGTCAGAATTTGACTATTTTGACCAAAGTTGACAATGAATTGGTAATTGGGTCAAGAATTGACCATTTTGACCAAAGATGAGTTTTTGGTCAAAAGTTGATCATTGATTACCATTTGACCAAATTTGACTTTTGGTCAAAAGTTGACCTATAAGGTCAATGGGTGGTCATTCACTCAAAAATTAACTATTTTGACCAAAATTGACTATTTGTTCAATAGTTGACATTTTGGGTCAAGGATTGCCCATTTTGACCAAAGTTAAAATTTTTGGTCAGACATTGACTTATTGGGTTAATAATTGGTCATTAGGTCAAAAATGAGTATTTTAACTAAAATTGAATTTTTGGTCAAAAGTTAACATGTTGGGTCAACGACGTGGTCATTGGGTCAGAAATTGACCATTTTGAACAAAGATGACTTTTTGGTGAAAAATTGACCTATTAGGTCAATGAGTTGGTCATTGGGTAAAAAATTGACCATTTTGACCAAAGTTTACTTTTTTGTCAAAAGTTGACTTATTGGGTCAATGAGAGGTCATTAAACCAAAATTGACTATTTTGACCAAAATTGACTATTTAGTCAAAAGTTGACCTATTGGGTAAATGAGTTTGCCATTGGGTCAAGGATTGACCATTTTGAGTAAAGTTGATTTTTTGGTCATAGATTGACTTATTGGGTCAATAATTGGTCATTAATTCAAAAATTCCTTTTTTGACCAAAATTAACTTTTTGGTCAAAAGTTGACTTATTAGCCAATGGGTTGGTCATTGGGTCAAGGATTGATCATTTTGACCAAAGTTGACTTTTTGGTCAAAAGTTGACCTATTAGGTCAATGGGTTGGTCATTGGGTGAAGGATTGACCATTTTTACCAAAGTTGACTTTTGGGTCAGAGATTGGCTTACTAGGTCAATAATTGGTCATTAAGTCAGAAATTGACTTTTTGACCATGTCGACATATTTTTAGGTTGTGTTATTTTAAAGGGGGGTCGCCTAACAGAAGCTATCGGCGAATTTTTAATTTAATTAAAATAAATAATTTGAAAAGTAGTATTTGATTTTGAAAATAATTTTAAATTTGAAGGTTTTAAGATATGAGATTAAACCGATCTCACATCCCAAATAGTTTATATAAACGAGCACCGCACCATGAGCCGTGTATCCATCACTAAGGATAGACACAGCTCTGCAACGGTGGGGCTCGATTAAATAAACTAGAAGATTTGTGACATCCGTTTGGTCTGCAGAACCAATTTTATAAGCCGACAAAATTCCCTGCTTAATATGAAAACATTAAACGGGGTTTATATTACACAGGTTCTTAAAAATTCCTATAAGGGTAAGCCCCTATAGTTAATTACATCTTAAGTGATGGGAATCACCTAAGAAAACTCTCGATAATATCGATAATTCTGCTCTCGAGAATTTGAAAGTTTAAGATTTTCGAGGATTGAAATTTGGAATTTCGATAGGGAATGGATCAAATTTGGAACATTTTGTTTTGGGAATCCAAAGGAAGAAAAGTAGGAGAAATCACAGATTCGAAGCGAACTTCGGTAATTTCCCTACTATCCTATTGTTTGGCTTGGATTTAGGGAAGTCCTAATATTTATTTAAATGTTTTGGTCTTGCCAATTTTAATTAGTTAGGGCTTATATTTGTGTGATAAAATCACACAAATAGCCTCGAAGATGTGAAGGTTTATGTCGTATCGAACGACTACCTCGGAATCCTAAAACCGGTTAGGGCTTAATTTACATGACCCGATCATGCAAATGCCTAACAAAGGTTGAGGGTTTATGTTGCACTAAGCGAACTACCTCGAAGTCCTATGGCTTTGTTGTTTAGTTCTAGGAAAGTTTCTGTGAAGTAGACTCGGAGTTTTCTGCGATGACGATGGCCGTCTTGCCCACCATGCTCAGAGCTCCTTGTTGTTGCGAGAGGTTTAGTTTTAGAAATTATAAATCAGGGGATGAGAAAAGTTTTTTGGTTTAGAGAAAATCTTAATTTCCAGGTGTTTTTTATGTTTTATTTAAAACAAGTCTTAAAGTTGATTATAACGACACCGGTTAAGATCCCACGGTTCCATCCTTCCGGCATCATTATTTTATCGGATTCACTTAGTCCAGATGAATTTGCTAAACTCCACTGAATGAGTTCCACACTTTCATTTAGACCGTGGGAAATCCCGTTAGCAACACGTAGGTTACATCATCCGAGGTATTCCCGATCCTCCAACGGGACGTTTTAATTTAATTGTAATTGTAGTTTTGTGTTACGTTTGTGATTAAATTTTGAGTTGTTTTATATTTTGAAATGTTGTGGCGGTGAATTTTATCTTGCGATGACTTTTAACTTAGTTTTGGTTTTCGAGTTTTAGGGACTATCCTAAAGGTGTGGGTTTTCATGCAACGGTTGTTTATCATGCGAGAAAAGTAAGTGCGATGCGATTATGAAATTGCAATAATGTAAATTGCAAGAAAGTAAATTGCAATAAAATAAAAGCGTACTGGAGGGTCTTCCCGTCATCCCAGTTGCACTTAAAACACAATTAGAATATTTAAGCAAGTTCTAGGTAAAGCTAAGGGGAGGGTTATGGTTTTCACACAAATTCCTAATCCTATAGCTAGTCATTTCCTATGACGTACTAGGTTCCTTGTGTTTTGGTTTGAAGACGATTTTCTTCATCGAAGAACAATTAAATTCGATTGTTCTTATAAACATCCTATCATATTGAGAAAGTGTTTAAGAAGAATCTTAAACATATTTTCGATATTGCTTAGAATTGTTTTAAGTCTAAATGGATTCAACTACACGAAATGAATTAATCGTCCAAGAATCTCGAGTTTTGTTATCTTGCTCGATGAATCTAGGACATTTGAATATCCTATAGGTGAAGTAACATTTCATTTAATGTTACGTTTAGGAGTTATGATAACTAAAACTTTCGAGGTAAATTGGTATTCAAATGATTTGATTTAAGTTAAAGGGTTTAAATTTGGAATAGTGTTCGAGTTGCTTTATATTTAATTTCTTTTCTGTTTTAGGTGATGTTATTTAATTCAATTTAATTTAATTTAATTTAATTTAATTGAGTTTTAATTTTAATTTAATTTAATTCGATTGAGTTTGATTTGATGTTAAATTAATTTAATTTGATTTGATTTAATTTTAATTTAATTTGATTTAATTTAATTTAATTTAATTTAATTTAATTTGATTTAATTTACTTAATTTAATTTAATTTAATTTAATTATTCAATTTAATTTAATTAATTTAATTTAATTTAATTTAATTATTTAATTTAATTTAATTATTTAATTTAATTTAATTTATTTAATTTAATTTAATTTAATTATTTAATTTAATTTAATTTTAATTTAATTTTATTTTTTAATTTTAATAGAACTTTTTTAAAAGAGTTTAATAATTTAATTTTAGTTTAATGATTAAGTCTTTTAATATTTTAAATTTGAGTTATCATTTTAATTAAGAATTGAATATTAATGAGATAATTAATTTAGGGATTTTTAAATTAAAGAATAAATCTCTTTCTAATAATATCCCTATTTTAATAATTCCAATTTTATTATTCTTCCAAATTTAATCCGTTTTTTAATTAAAGTTCAATCATTTTAAAATTGCTTAATGGGTTTCTACTCTTTAATTATTTAAATTTCAATCATCCAAATCAGATTAGGATCAAATATTTTACTTGTTAATTTTTTTATTAAACCTAAAGTTTTAATTAAGGATTAAAAAATTTAATTACCACTTTACCCTTTAAGCTTAATAATTTCATAACTCACTAAATTGAACTCAAATGAACTTGAAATTTTTATGTGACTTCACTCATATGTCGATAAAGACATGAGAGGAGAAAATGTGATTTTTCTGTGTTTAATTTATTTATATAATTTTTTTGGTAGAAAATAGAGATTTTCAAGGAAAATTTAATAACATGACCAAGAGAAAGTTTCTGTCCTTAAGAAAATTAGGGGACATTTCTAATGACCAGAGGATGACTTGGACCAATTTTGGTGATTTTTTGAATTACATTATTTTTATTATAATTATTTTAAGTTTTGGAGTGTTAATTAATTTAAAAATAAAATAAATGTTGAAAAATGAATTTTATATTTTTCAAAAATCTCTCTGATATCAAGGAAACCAGAGAAGCAAATTTTGTAATTTTCTAATTTTTCTATGATTTATTATAATTATTTTAGTTAAAATGCTAGAAAATACATTTTTTTTATTTTAAAATTACCTTAAAGCTTTAAAATTTAATATCTCACTAAATAGACCTAAGAAAAATGTGGGATTTGTTCCTAAGTGATTAAAATTCAAAATGTGACATTTTGGTGAATTTTATTATTTTTGTGATTTTTATTATTTTTTAATTATTAAAAATATTAAAATATTATTAAAAATCAACTTTTTAGAAAATTGAAATTTTAATTTTCTTAGGTTCCCCTGATATCGAGAGAGGCTCCAAAACCAATTTGGTGAATTTTTGAAAGGTATTTTAAAATTTATGAATTTTTAAAGTTTAAAATGGCTAAGTGGCTTAATCGACCCAATTAGTGGGGCTAAACAAGTCCGATTGACCTCAAACTTTTATGGTGGATTCCTCTGATCCTAAAGGTCGAGTGAAGAATTGATTTCAAGTCAATTTGATGCATGGTTAACTCTAATTAATTAGAGACTTATTTTGGGTGTTTAAGCCAGATTAGAGTTGTTTTAAATGAACTAACTCAAAACCTATTTTTCCTAAGGTTCTCTGAGTCAGTAGGGAACATCACCAAATTTTCCTAGAATTTATTTCACAACATGCTATTTATTGGAATTAAAATACTCGAAAACGGCAACATGAATTTGAAAAATCAATAACTTTTTATAGGGATGGCCTCGACTTTGGAAAATTCGGGGAATATTCCCAAATTCAGAGGCTTCAAAACACTATGGTCTCATGCCATGGTGAATTGTATACATGCATGGAGAATTAAAAGTATGCAGAGAGTAAATAAATTATAAAAAATAAAATACTTGATGAAATTAAATGATTTACGTTCCACATTATTCTCCTACGTTCCTTTGAGCGAGAGGGTATTTTTATTTTATTTTTCTAATTTTTCTATACGGAGTTATGAATTTTTTGAAGTTTAGGGAATTAAATAAATCAAAAATACCCTAATTTTCAATTTATCCAGCGGCGCCGACTCATCCTCGGCATCTCCGAAACGCCGCGTGTCGCGCTCCCATTCGACGCCGCCACCTGAGTCGGCAGTCCGGGCCCCGCGGTTCTCGTACGGTCTCTCTGGTCCGACGCCATCCGAGCCGTTCGTCCGCGCGTGTATTGAATGGACGGCATCCGTTCATCGTCCCGGCGTCCTCGCCGAGAGCCGTCCACACTAAATCCACAAGATCTCGCTCGATACTCGATGGATTTTCATGTTCTTATGCTCTATGGATTCGTCTTGAAGAGACGAACACATCTATACGGTTATCATGCATTGAAACTAAGGCATTTAAAATGGAGAATCTCCGGAAGCTCGGGATGAAGAATTAGCTCAGTACCTTTGCTCGGAGAAGTGTGGCTTCGATCGAGAGTTGTTGCACCTTCGATTGGATCCCGCAAGCTCCGGATGAAGTCTCTCGAGTGCAGTGAATTGTCTAGATGTGATTTCGACCAAGCCCGATCCACAAAGCTTGGAGGCTGGAGCAACTGGGTGGCCTGGAGATAGGGCTTTTCTTCAGTGGACACCTTCAGTTGGTACGGTGAAGGTGTAGAACCAATCAATTTGAGAATTGGCTCAGCTGTGGAGAAGTGTCCTGGTTTTGGGTGGAATTTCGGTTGGGAAATTGGATTTTATCGGTGGGGATTAGGGAAAATTGACAACGGGGATCAAGCTGCTCGAAAGGGTGGAGAAGGGTTTGGAACAATTTTGGCAGAGTTTCGGTAAGGTTTGTGCAACTCTCCTCCATGGCCGTGAGGGTGAGGGGTTTAAATAGGAGAGGCTGGAGAGCCTTCCAGGGGGAGTTGAGGCATGGGATCAGTTGCTCTGGTGAGGAGAAGAACAGCCATAGTGACCATTTGGCATGGGGCAGCTCAGCAAGGTGGAATTTCAAAGTTGGCTCACATGTGAGCTCTCGGGTGTGGTGTTTTCCGGCGATCCAGGCGGCTGGCCGGCAGGCATGGGTCACCATCTTGACCAGGGAGGTCGGGGCTTGGCAATGGTGAAGTCGATTGGGCTTGGACATGTGTAAAGTGTTTGGATTAAAATGGAATGGGGGAGAGGCCACTTTGGCTTGAAATTGGTCAATCCATTGGTTTGGGTTGGGTTCACCTCCCCATGGCTGGTCTTGGGCTGAGAAGATCAGTTAGGCTAGCTGGTCGAAGGTGGTGATGTCCTTATCAAAGAATATTTGGATTAAATCTTGGTTAAGGGGAAACATGCTTAAGGCTAATGACTTTTAGAAGATGGTTAAAGGACCTCCTCCTTTTGCCATTAATGGCATGGTCACATGCCAAATTTTCATGGCTTCATATGGCTTGTGAATGGCTCACCATTGGCTTGGTAAAAGGTTTGGTCAATTTCATGGAAATTGGTTTTAAGAATTTTGGATATTTTGGTGAAAATTTGCATGAAGCTTGATTTGGAATAATTTGATGGTGAATTTAGGACTTAGGTAATGGCTTTAATTAAGTGGATGACAAATGGAGATGTCATGTGGGCTTTAGGGTAGATTTTGGGCCTTTGGATGTGGTGAAGTGGGCTTTTAGGAAAGTTTAAGGGAAATGGGCTTTTTAATTTTAGGATGGGCATTTGGGTAAAGATTTTGTGAAGAACTTTGTCAAATAAATGTCATAATTGGTTTAGGGATGTTCTATGAAGGGCTTCGAATCAATTTGGTGTGATTTAGAGTTGAATTGGTTTGAATTTGGATTTATTTGGTAAGTGGGCCTATGTAGGTCAAATTGGGCTAACTTGGGCTAATGTTGGGCTAGGGTTGAAATTGATATAAAATCAATGTCGAGAAATGTTTATGGGAGTGTTTCAAAAAATTTTTGACTTTGGTTGGGCTTTGATTTTGGGTTTTAGGCTCATTTGGGTTAGGTTTGGGTTTAGGTCGAAATAGGGCCTTTTAACTTTGGGTTGAGTTTGAGTGGGGTTTGGGTCCAAATTTTGGGCAAATCATGTTAGTATTTTGTTTGTGGGGATGTTAAGGAAGATTTAGAAAAGATTTGGGGTTAATTGGAATTGAATTGGGTGAGTTTGGGTTAGGTTTGGGTCATGGGTCCAAATTGGGCTTGGATTTGGTCTAGATTGGTATTTAGGATATTGAATTGAAGTTTAGAATTGAATTGGACCAAAATTGGGGTCAATTGGGTAGGTTTGGTTTGACATTGGGTTCACTTTGGGTTAAAATGGGTCAAATTGGGGGTTTTGACAAAAGTAGGGTAAATTGACAAAATTGGCACTATGGTGTAGTTGGACAAAATGAAATTGGGAATATTTGGGATTTTCTGGAATTTTCTGGGAATTTTCTGAATTTTTGGATTTTTTGGCCAAGAGGGGTATTTTGGGTATTTGGAGGGTATTTGGAGGTTTTCTTGGATTTTTTGGTATTTTTGGGTATGGATGATCAATTTAAGTGATGTGGAAATGTTTGGGAATGATTTTGGAGAATTTTGGATAATTTGGAAATTTTGAGAAATTTGGGTAATTTCGGGGGTTTTGGGTAGGTTAAGCGGGTGTAGGGTCCGGGGGTCAAAAATTGAAAATTTGGAAAATTGAAGATTGGGTGGATGTAAGTGGAAAGAAGTCATTTTGGTTGAGCCATGAAGCCATGTCAAGCCCACATGAGCCATGAAGGGACTCATTTGAGGCATTCATTTATGTTGTTCCCCAACCCTCTCGCGAGGGCTTAGGGGTTAAGGACCATCCATGTGAATCACCTACATGAGTCGGGAGGTCGAGTTAGGTATGGGTGTGGTTTTAGGAGGTATGTGGAAGTGTAGTGTGTGGGTGTAGTGTATAAATGTAGTGTGTGTGTAAGCCGGCCCCTTCACCGAGACCGGGCCGCCGGAGCGATCCTAGGCGAAGAGTCACATAGGAACTCATCCTTTAAACTTCCGCATTTGATTTCGACCCTCTAGGTGATTAGGGGTCTACGATCGAAGTTTGCGAGTTTGCAGGGAGTTAAGAAGTGGTTTGAATTTCTAAAAGGTGGGTCCCGATTCTAGTCCTCTAAGATAGTCGAAAGGAAAAGCTTAAGGCTAGATCCTAAGTACTAAAGAGAAGAAGAGAAGACCTCATCGAAAATGAGGTCAACAAATGGACCCCCAATAGGTGTGGTGAGTGACGGAGCACACCTCGCGTATTGGCATTGACCGAAGCGATCAACAAAACCAACACAGAACATCCGAGTAACAAACTTAGGACGAAATAGAGGAGTTTTCAGCTGGGGAGTAGCAAGTATATCTACGAAACCGGAGATTCTCGAACTCTCGTCGGGGAAAGGAAAAGGAGGTGAATCCCAAATCACATGACACAGGGGAATTTCGATTTAGATTTTATTTTGTTTCAATTTAAGTTTTGATGTGTGAGTTTAGATTTTAGTTTGGAGTTTCAATTTAGATTGAAGTTTGTCAAAATTAATTTGAAGGATTTGATTTGAAATGAAAATTGGAATTCTGAGGTTGTAGATGTAACATCTTCAACCTCGAAAGAAAATTAAATTGATCGGATTGAATCATTGCAGTGAGGAGGGATCTCAGAGCAATGCGGTATTGGATGTAAAATCCTTAACCTCAAGAGTTTGATTTTGATGTATTTCATCGCAATAAGGAAAGAATCCTAAAGCAATGCGGTCTCGGATGTAAATCCTCGAGCCCAAAAGTTTGAATTTTGATGTATTTCGGTGCGATAGGAAAAGAATCCTAAAGCGAGTGCGAGTCTTGGATGTAAAATCCTCGACCCAAAAGTTTGAATTTTGATGTATTTCGGTGCGATAGGAAAAGAATCCTAAAGCGATGCGGTCTTGGATGTAAAATCCTCGACCCAAAAGTTTGAATTTGATGTACTTCGGTGCAATAGGAAAGAATCTAAAGCGGTGCGGTCTTGGATATAAAATCCTCGACCCGAAAAGTTGAATTTGATGTATTTCGGTGCGATAGGAAAAGAATCCTAAAGCGAGTGCGGTCTTGGATGTAAAATCCTCGACCCGAAAGTTTGAATTTGATGTATTTCGGTGCAATAGGAAAAGAATCCTAAAGCGGTGCGGTCTTGGATAAAAATCCTCGACCCAAAAGTTTGAATTTGATGTACTTCGATGCAATAGGAAAGAATCCTAAGCGATGCGGTCTTGGATATAAAATCCTCGACCCGAAAAGGTTGAATTTGATGTATTTCGGTGCAATAGGAAAAGAATCCTAAAGCGGTGCGGTCTTGGATGTGAAATCCTCGACCCAAAGGTTGAATTTGATGTATTTCGGTGCGATAGGAAAAGAATCCTAAAGTAGTGCGATCTTGGATATAAAATCCTCTACCCAAAAGGTTGAATTTGATGTATTTCGGTGCAATAGGAAAAGAATCCTAAAGCGATGCGATCTTGGATGTAAAATCCTCGACCCGAAAGTTGAATTTGATGTATTTCGGTGCGATAGGAAAAGAATCCTAAAGCGGTGCGGTCTTGGATGTAAAATCCTCGACCCAAAAGTTTGAATTTGATGTACTTCGGTGCAATAGGAAAGAATCCTAAAGCGAGTGCGGTCTTGGATATAAAATCCTCGACCCAAAAGGTTGAATTTGATGTATTTCGGTGCGATAGGAAAAGAATCCTAAAGCGGTGCGATCCTGGATGTAAAATCCTCGACCCAAAAGTTTAAATTTGATGTACTTCGGTGCAATAGGAAAGAATCCTAAGCGGTGCGGTCTTGGATATAAAATCCTCGACCCAAAAGGTTGAATTTGATGTATTTCGGTGCAATAGGAAAAGAATCCTAAAGCAGTGCAGTCTTGGATGTAAAATCCTCGACCCAAAGGTTGAATTTGATGTATTTCAGTGCAATAGGAAAAGAATCCTAAAGCAGTGCAGTCTTGGATGTAAAATCCTCGACCCAAAGGTTTGAATTTGATGTGATTGATATTTGATTCGAGATCTGGAAGAAATTGAATTTGAATTTGATTGAGACTTGAAATCTGGAAAGATTGAATTTGAGATTCGGAAGGATGAGTTTGAACTCGACTGAAATTTGATTTGAAATTTGGAAGATCAAATTTGAAACTTGATCGGGAGTGGATTTGGAATTTGATTGAGAATTTGATTTGTGATTTGATTTAACATTCATGTTGATTTCGTTTATCTTTTAATGATTCAAATTTTATTTTATCGTTTATTTAATGTTCATGTGAATTTGGTGTTCGTCATTTTTAGATTTTTAAAGAAAGTTTTCTTTTATCCCTCTTTTTATTTCTTTTACGTTCTTTGTTCGAAGTTCATTTAACTTTAATGGCGTTTCCCAATCAATTTGCACAAAAGAGGTGAAGGCCAAAAATGTGACATGGTCACTTTCATTCCAATCATATTGAAGATACATCATACAACTCGATACGGAATATATTTCATACAATCCATGTAAACTCAAAACGGACTATGTATGATCTTTGGCGATTCATCAAGAGAAGCATACGTCAAAAAATCCATGTACGAATAGTGGGGTACATGGTTAATAACATCACCTTCCAAGCCATCCTTGGCAAGGATGCATGTGGATGTACGTTGGAGGTGTGATATTTCCCATGTAACTCACGGCTCGTAAGGCGGAGGTTCTCTAGCTGCGGGTGCGGTTGGAAATGGTAAGGTGTCTTCTTGTCTTCCATTCTCCGAAAGTAGCGAGATCCGCTTCGCTGGCACTCCTGGTATGCGATGCTTAGCGATATCCGCTCCGTTGCCCTTCGGTATCATGACGGAACCTACCGGTAAAGGTATCTTTGCGGCCCTCGGAACTCACCCGGGCACTGTATCCGGAGGTCGGATCCGAACATGATGTTACACTCGTTCGGGAAAGAGACGTGCGAAGGTCGACGAAGTCGTGGTGATCTATATGTGGGGGTATGCGGTCACTTCGTTTGTAGATGTTGATAATGCGGCTATTGGGTATGCAATGCGCTGCGATACCCTCCATGTTATCAATCTTTTTACCATTCTCTTGATGACTAATGGCATCGGATCTACTTGCCCATGACGGAGTATTCCGGTGGGTTTCCCTTCTGTCTTGACAAAGTTGTAGCGGCATCCGCATTGTATTGTGATTCTTCCCTTCCACGGCATCCATCTCCGGGGTTCGAGTAGGTATTTTCCCTTAGGCGGCTGCTCGGCCCATTCTTTTCAAATCCGGATACAATCCATGATTTCGTCGTTGTTCATACACGGAGAATACGTCGGTATGTAGCTCGAGGCCCTACGAGTATATTGATTCTTCTACCTTTAATTCTCTCGAAGTATTCAAAGGTTTTCTTTTCAACATTTTGCATTCTCTCCGGCTCGTATTCCGGAATGATCGCGAGATGGCGAGGCCTTGTGACATATTGTGGGATATATGGTTCAATCCCTTCACGTTCTCCTGCATACCTCGGCTCCTCGGGGATGATGCACAGTCGGGACATCCCCGGGGTTGCTCAACGACAAGGTCATGCATCAGCTGGTGGTTCTATTCGGTGGTGTGGCGGCCTTCTTTCTTCGATCTTACGGAGATTTCCCTTATTTTTTACGGTTATCCGGAGCGGCCTCCTTTCTTCGGGTTCTGAGTGAGCCGGTGTCCTCGAAGTGTGTGTGCGGTATTAGCAACTATCTCGTCGCGTCGGTCCGCGGCTAGTTTTGTTAACATCTTACGGATACGGCGATTCTTATTTCTTCGTTGTGTGGGCGCTGAGAGTAGCCCTTCGAACTTCATGAATCTCTGTGGGCGCGGCGGCGACAAGCTTTCGCCCTCGCACTGTAGCGACTACGGACTTCATTTTCTTATCTTCTTCGGTGTTTGCTTTTCTTTTCTTGTTGTTGGATTGGTTGCTTGGGCCACCCACTTTCGTCACTTTGTCCGCCGGGTAGTTCTTCTCGGTTAGCGGGACCCAGGTCCTCTCCTCATGCGTAGGCCTGTCGGTGTGAAATCCGAGTCGATCTCGATTTTCGCTCCATCTTTCACCCTCTTTTCATCGAGTGCAAGGCTTACGCCATTCTTAAAGTTCGGGACCAACCGCCGTTCGACATTTCCTGCGAAAAGACAAGGAAAAGGATCGGGGTGCATCTTAAGAACAAGAACATTAAGAAAACATTTGTTAAAGACATTTTTTTTTATATTACTTGTATTTTAGAATTTAACAGGAATGAAGCGGGATAAGGTCAGGAAAGAGATCTTGATTTGGAAAAGAAAACAAGGAAAACTTAATTATCATGATTTTATTTATTTTAGCACATTTTATTATTTTTGGGTTCGGACCCGATCATAAGTAATTACTTCGCCCGTGTTTCTTAGGGATGAAGAATTCATTCCTTCGAAACATCGGAGTAGCGTAATACTTTTTCAAGTATCGTCCGTTGATCGGAAGCATATGTCGTTCTCCACGGCAATTCACTAGGCTGGTAGGAACCTCACGAGTATGCTTGCTTCGACCACGAAACGGTCCTTCCCGAGTGGGTTCAAATTTTCCTCCTATCTTGCGGTGTGCGAGGATAGGTCTCTTGAGAATGAGAACTAAGTCACCAACTTTGAAGGTTCTTGGGCGGACCGGTTTGTCGTGGGCTTGAACCATCTTAGCTTGGTATAGTTCTAAATCTCGTTGCGCTACAAGTCTTTTCCCTTCAAGCCTTCTAATTCTTTGAGTCGTAATTTGGCGTTCTCTTCTTTCGTGATCTTGTTTGCAAGCTGCAATTCGAGTGAAGGAAGGTCGAACCTCTAAAGGCTAACTTCGCCTCGGACCCATACACCGGAGCGTAAGGTGTAGCTTGAGTAGGAGTTACGAAGGTTGTCCGGTAGGCCATAAGGCTTCTAACAATTTCTCGTGCCAATTTCTCTTATTATCGTCCAAGGTTTTCTTTAAGATTTGAACGAGAGTTTTATTAAAAGCCTCGGCGAGACCGTTTGCTCTTGGGTAGTAAATTGTCGAGTATCGCCGATCGATTCCGTGTCTCACGACAAAGTTGTTGATTTGCGTGCTTACGAATGCTGACCCATTATACGAGATGATCTGCGCGGCACTCCGAAACGGTAGACAACTTGGTTCTTGAAAAGCTGCAGCACGTGGTGTGCTTTCACTTCTCTAAGTGGAGCCCTGCGCCCGCTTGGAAAAGTAATCTGTAGCCGCAAGAATGAAGCGATGTCCTTTGAAGATGGTGGTTCTATTGGACCCACTATATACGTGCCCCAACATTCGAATGGCCGCGACGCGATTGTCGGATGTAGCACATTTGGAGGTTGGTGTAGAACTCACTCCGTGCACTTGACATTGGTGACGGCTCTTGGCGATTTTCATGCGGTCGGTCATCATCGAGGGCCGGTAGTATCCTAATCTTTTAATTTTCATTTTCATCTTCGGACCCGGCGGTGAGCGCCACGAGTCATGAATGCACCTCCTTAACGATTTTACGGGCCTCGGACCCGCTTAGGCACCTTAGCCGCATTTGATCAAAGACCTTACGTATAATGTGTTGTTTATTAATGCGTAGGACGAGTTCTTTTCTTGATACGATGGGCTAGCGACCTATTGTCGATAGCTTTCTGTTTGCGGGTAGTCTATCAATAGGCATCGCCAATCTTACGTGTTTTTACATCGCTTCTTTGCATGATTCTTTTCTTTTTCGATTTGTGTATTGTGTCCATGTCGAGTTGTGATAGGACCTGACGTCAGTGAGCCGACACTTCCAGCGATTCATCTTGCAAACGGCGAATTCTTTTGCGAGACGGGCTAAAACATCTGCTAAAGCATTTTCTTTTACGGGAATTTTGTAGATCGTTACATTTGGAATGCTGTTCCAACAAGCTGTATGGCGTCTTGGAAGTATTGCTCGAGTCTTGGCTTTAAAATTCTGTATTGTCCGGCGATCCGTTGAATGATTAGCTGTGAATCCCGTAGATGTTGATGTACTGTTATCCCCATTTGAATAGCTAATTCCGGTCCTGTTATGAGGGCTTCGTATTACGCTTCGTTGTTTGTACACGGTTACGTCGAGTGGTAGGAGTATCTTAACATCCCCGCTCCGGTGTTATAAAGATTAGCCCGATTCTGCCTTACAGGCACTATCACTTGCGATTCTTCGTCTTTGTGTCTTGAAGATGCTCCGTCGAAATATAATTCCCAACGTCGATCATCGAGGTCTTCCGGGTTCATTATTTGTTCATCCGGCAGATCGTCATTGAGAGGAGATTCGGCGGCGAAGGGTGTCTTTGCGAGGAAGTACGCTAAGACTTGTCCCTTTACGGCACGAAGAGGCACGAAAGTTATATCGAATTGCAATAATATCATTGACCATACGGCAAGTCTGCAGGAAAGTGTTGGACGAGTCATCAAGTATTGCAATGGATTAAACTTCGAGATCGGAGTTGACCTTATGAGAAAGCATGTAGTGCACGAGCTTTTGAGCGGCGAAGATCGGGGCTAAACAATGCTTTTCAATTGTGGGATACCTTACTTCCGTCGGAAGTAAACGACGGCTTAAGTAGTAAAGAGCATTTTCTTTACCCTCATCATTGACACAGGCTAACGGGGCTCCGAGAGAGTCGTCTAAAGCCGCGGTGTAAAGTATCGGCGGTCTAACGAGGCGCAGGGCTGCTAAGACGGGAGGTGTCATTAAATATTGTTTAATGTCTTCGAAGGCCTTCGGCATTTCTCTTCCCGAATAAATTTGGCGTCCTTTTTAACTAGGGCCGAAAAGGTGACACCTACACGACGGGTTTGAGATAAAGCGTCGAAGATATGCCGACTTCCCTTGAAAAGATCGTAGTTGTTTTAAGGTTTTGGGAGGCGGCATTTCTAAGATAGCTTTAATCTTTTCCGGGTCGATTTCAATTCCACGATGTCGGACAACGAACCCTAAGAATTTCCGGAGGTGACGCCGAAGGTGCATTTAAGGGATTCATCTTAAGGTTAAATTGTCTTAATCGTTCGAAAACAATTCTCAGAATCATACGGGTGGTTTTCCTTTACTTTGCTTTTGATGACCACATCGTCCACGTAGCATTCGACTTGATTGTGGATGAGATCATCAAAAATTCTTGTCATTGCTCTGCGGTAAGTTGCTCCTGCGTTCTTCGATCCGAATGACATCAACTTGTGTAGCAAAATACTCCGATCGGCGTTCGAATGCTGTAAGCTTTTCATCTTCTGGAGCCATTTTTATACGGTTGTATCTGAAGATCCATCCATGAACGAGAATATTTCATGTGTTGAAGCGATGTCGATCATTAATTCGGGATCGGTAGAGGGAATTCATCCTTTGGACATGACTTGTTTAAATCTGCGAAGTCCACACAAATTCGATGCGACCATTCTTCTTTACTGCGGCACCACATTGGCTAGCCAAGTTGGGTATTGTTCTTCACGAACAAATTTGGCGTCTATTAGCTTTTTAACTTAGGCTATGACTTGTTGTTCGATTTCTAGACGCATTCTTCGGGGACCTTGTCTGACTAGGACAGAAGTAGGATCCACTCCTAGCTTATGGACTGCGACCTCTGGAGCTAATCCGGCATCTCATCGTAGCTCCAAGCAAAACAGTCTTTAAATTCCATTAATAACTTGATTATTTCTTCGGAGTCTTCTTTATTGAGTAAGGAGCTAACAAAGGTAGGCCTAGGCTCTTCGCTAGTACCTAAGTTAACTTTCGTTAACTCATCTATTGTAGATTTGATTTCTTCTTCGAATTCGAGTGGAGCGTCTCCGATTTGTAAATCTTCGAGTTCGTACGTAGTTTCCATGCGGTTTTATTGGGCTCACAAGTGACAACCAAGCAAAATTTAGTATCGTCGACTAACCTACTTGTGCCGAATCCGAGACCATACTTTGAATTGGGTGGACGACCGGAATTATTCCATAATTTTCAAAATGTTGTGATTGGCCTTTTGTCCATTGTCGAGGTAAGAAACCACGTTGAATTAAATTTTGGACACGGGGAGAGTACCACTCGAAAGGTAATTCCATTAATTCGATGAAGTGACATCTTCGAATTGTACATTATTTTCGAGTTTTGGAGGAAGAAGCACCACGGTAGAATTTGATTGGTCTTGCACCGTCGTTACGTACCTCTTTGACCACCATACCCTCGATCTTATTAGAATGGATCGGGGTTAGGGTCATAGTATGTACGTAGTGGTTAATCTTTTCATACATTGATTTTTATTCTTCGTTCTTCTCATCTTCGAGAGAGATCTTGAATTGCGGCTTCTTCTGACTTATTGTCACTGCTTCTTGCTTGATTTCTTTTTCTTCTTCAGAACTATCTTCCCAATCAACATTGATGGTTGGTTTCCTACATCCAGTATCCTAACGTCTCTACCACGGCCTCGTCCCCGGCCTCGACCTCGGATGCGAGTTGTGGAGAAACCTTCACCATCTCGCGGAAGGGAGTGGTGAGTGGCTGTTGGACTAGAACTTCAAGTTCTTCAGCTATCCGAACTTTCTTTGCTTCATTTGTTACGGTATCTACCGGAGAAGATCATTTTCTTTGGCGGTGCATAATAAGTTGCATCTTCATGGATTCCAACCTCATGTACGGAGAATGGTTGTAAGTCGCCTTTGATGCCTTGTTCCCCTCCATCGTAGTATTTGATGCACGTGGTGTAGAGATGATGGTACCATCTGTTTTCATGTATCCATGGTCGGCCCGGTAGAGCGTTGAACGATGTTTACGAATCGATTATGTGAAATTTCGCGGTTGTTTTTGCTAAGTCACCGGTCTTCATCGGTAGCGTTATTGACCGAGGGCTCTTTCTCCTTTACGGTTGAATCCTCTTAATAACATTTTGTACGCCGAGCTCGCGAGCATCAATTTCAAGTATCTTAGTGTTCGAAGACTCATTATATTGATTGATGCTCCTGGATCCACCAATACTGCGGAGAGCGTAAACTTCCCGATTGTAGGCAGAAATGTACAACGGTCGGTTGTGATCTGGCTGTCCCAAGTAGTAGGTCATTGTCCGTGAAGGTAACGCCTCGGCTTGTTCCTTTAACGAGCAAACCTCATCTAAGGAATCTCCAGGCCATTTGAGTTAAGCAGAATTTACGGATCATGTAAGGCCTTGATCAGAGCTTCTCTCATCTCCTTTGATAAGATGAGAGCATCGTAAATGCTCAGTTTGGCCGGTAGTTTCCTAAGATGGGCTAGCACGTTGTAGTCTACTTCGTTCTCATGCGTCTCGGCTTCTTCTCGAATGGGTATTTCTTCTGCTGGGGTTGGTTCTTCTTAAACAACCACTGCTTCCTTTGTCCTTTGGACCCATTCTTGGAGGTAGAACTCTTCCACTTCTCGAGTTGACTTCGTAATTTCTTCCGAGATCTAGTGTTGAACTTGTCGGTGTCTCCTCCTGAATTGGAATGACAGTCTCTTCCGGATTATCTTCAAAGTCTGAAGGCTCTAACTCTATCGTAACTGGAGCTCCTCGAAACTCACAGATAGATCCGTTGCTTGTTGAACTCTCGTAGCCTCCTTGATGGATGTCTTCTTCGTTATTTTGCTCGTCGAGATCGTGTATGATTAGAGAATTGTTGTTGGTATCGAAGTCGATGTCCGGATTGTCGCTAGTTATGTAATCGTTAGAAACAGTCAAAACGTAGCCAACGCCATCACCCTTATCATTATATGATCCCACCGAAGTGAGCAGATAATCATACAAAATCGAGAGGTTCGAGGGATTTCTCCCCGAATCGGAAACAACTATCCTAGGATAAGCGGCCCCTAGCACTAGCCTTAGGAGTCTCGGTCCCCTCTTCTTCGTCGATTTTCTTCTTTTCTTCGATCGTCTCTGTCGAGGTGGTTCTTCTATCGCAAGTGATAGTACCGGTTTAACGGGTCTTAAACTACGGAATTGAAGCTCGCACCGAAGCGGTTCGGATGCTTGTCTAAAATCTTCTTCGAAGAGCCTCGTCTAGGCGGTAGTCCATCCATCGTCGGTTGCATAGGGATCTATCGGAATGACGGGATCGGTTGAGATAACATTGACGGAACCTCCTTTACGGGGTTCCTTCATGTACTCCTTCGAGATTGTTATATTTCCTTTCCGAAGGTTGTCGTTGAGCCGACTTTTAAAGGTAATGCAATCTTCATCTTGTGCCCAAGACATCAGATGGTAGGGGTAAAAGTTGGGATCACCATTCTTGTTGACTTCCTCTGGTCTTTTAGGTTCGTGGTGGAAATACGGAGTCTTCATTAGGCTACGGAACATTTTCGATCTTGCTTCATTTTTGAACGGATATTCTCTGCTCGAAGCTCCCTTAATGTACGTTGCGGACGAGGCGGTTGTTCATCTTGCGGAGACGAGTGATCATCTGGACCGGGGTTCTTGAGTAGTCTGTTGTGGATTCTTTGCGGCCGTTCCGGTGGTATTTGCATCGGTTGCTTACCTTTATCCAGTTGCTGCAATGATCCCGGATTTCTTTTCGAAGGTCTTCACGACTACGCTTGTCAGTCTTGTCGGCGAAACTTAATTGCTTCGCCTCTTCTTGCAAGCTTCCGGCCTTGCTTAACAACTTCTCGAAAGTCTTAATAGTGAATCCTTTGAGGAGAAGTGCTTATCGGGCCGTGAATGCTTTTAAGCAAGATGCGACTGCATGTTGTTCTTGCGGTTGTGGTTCACACTTCATGCTCAAGTTTCTCCATCGAAGTATGTAATTCACCAAAGTTTCATTCGGCCTTTGTTTCTCTACCACTAAATCACTTATAGTGATGTGAGTGCGGAGCTCCGACAAATCGCTTGATGAATAGGCTCTCTAGCTGCGAGAATGTCTTCACCGAGCCTTTGGAGTAATTACGCATACCGGTCGAAGGCGATTCTCGACGAGCTGGCGACGAGCTGTCGGAAGAGTAACGCATCGCTCCGCCGGCATTGCAACGACTCAGCACGAAAGTGTGCAACATGCTTGTCGGGGGTTCCGGTCCAGTCGAAGGTCTTGAACGAGAGGTGGTACGAAGCCTTTCGGGTATTGGACAGCGTCGGAATTCTTACGGGTAAGGTCTACCCGTCCGAATGGATGTCCAGTTCTTCGATTGCGCTAAGGCTTCTCGCACTTCTTCATTCTGCCAAGTTCTTGATATCCTTTTCGGGGATCATACTTTGTGTTGTATCCTTTTTCGGTGATCATCCCAGTTGACGGATGTAATCTCCTTTGTGTGAATGACCTCGCAGGGGTGTCTCTCTATGTGGTTGTACTTGACTGCGGAGAGTGGCCGGAGCTACGGCCATCTCTTCCATCCTTTTCGCCATTTGAGCGATCGTGTCGATCCTTTTCACGAAGGCTGTCTTCTCATCGGTTCCGGCTCCTCTCTTCTGCGGGCTGCGGGAGAACCTTGCGAGGCGATGAAGCTCGTGTCTCGACCATATTGATTTGCATATTCGTCGTCCATGAACTCCGATGAATCGATCTCATCTCCGAACTTTTCTTCTCTTTCTTTTGCCAGACCGTCGGATATCGGTTCTCAGCTTTTCCATGGCATCTTCCGGCGGGAACTTACGTGTGTCTTTGCGGTTGTCATGTGATAGGCTGCCGGGTCCCTTTTCACTAGTCCCCTTTATCGCGGTAGCACTTTCTTCGGATTCCGGCCTCTGGCGAGACTTTCTTTCTCGGGCTCTTTGTTTCGATCTCGGCTGTCCGATGAGTGGGACGCCATACCATCCTTCTAGCGACGGAAGGTCTAGTACCGGATGGTGCTGTCGGCCGAAATGCTTTGGAAGGTGGTATCCTCCCTAATCTGTAATCCTAAGACTACGACAGGCGGGCTAGTCTTCATTCTCTTGCTTGGCTTTTCTGTCATGACGGCGGGCTCTACTCGGGGCCCAAGACGGGATTTGAGCGGCACCCGCCCTATCCTTCGTAGAATCTCCGATATGGGGCGGTTTTCCTTCCTTGCTAACTTTTCTACCAAAGTTTGCGGTCGAGCAAACGGCGTAGTTCTAGTTCTTTTCTTGCGGTATCGTTGTAGTATGCGAGGTTGAGGTAATGTGGCGACAATCTTGCGAACATTCTACTCATCTCTGCGGCGGAGAGGGGATGGAACACTGCTTCCTCCCAAAAGTGGTATGTAGTCGAGGCGGCGGTGTATATTCGGTAGCGGTGTATATTCGGCGGCTACGGAATTTCCTCAGGAAAGCAATCTCGGCGGCTACGGCTTCTCTGCGGCGATCCTTCTACCTGTTTCTTCTTTGGGTCCTTGTTAGTGACGGAATCTTTGAACTGGACCTGATTTCGAAAACATAAGGTCTTACAGGAAGATCCGTACCCTCCACGGTAACAGGTTTCCATAGTTCTGGATTTCTTTCCCCTTTAATTTGGCGGAAGTCGGGGTAGGTGCAGAAACAACTAGACCAGTGGCGATAGTAAGAACAGTCCTCCTGCAGACGGCAGTACTCCTTTTAGTCGGGATCCTTTGCAAGGGAGGAAACTCTTGGGTCGACCTAAGGTTGAACTCGAGCGGTGGCTCCTCGGCTTCGGATACCTTGTTCGTCGGTGCAAAGAGGGAAACGTCGGTGACCTTGACGTTCGTGTTTTCAAATCCTCGTCCGAATCGGATGATCCCATTGTCGGGCGGCTCATCCTTATAGACAGCGAAGTCCGGTCCGTTGGTGAAGGAGAAAATCGAGTTTCGGGGCTTCCATTTCTGCGGGGTAGATTAAGTTGTCGGTCCCGAGTTATGCTTCTTTTCTTTAGGACGAGAAGAAAGGAATTGAAAAGAGTCCGAACTCATTCTTGTTCATGTATTTATAAGAAGGAATCATTTGTTAAAAGAATCACTTATTAGAGGGTTTGTTTATTTAGAACGGAATGTTCGAAAGGTGTAGAGAAGGTAAGGAATCCGATTCGAGTTGGAAAGGAAAAGAAAGTCTTAAGCAAGACTTCTCGACTCGAAGGATTACTCCTAAACTAACACCTATTGGGAGTCCACCCCACCTCGAAAATGAGGTAAAAGGATCTCGGAACCTCTCTATTTAGGGGTGTCTAAACGATGGCTCCTAAATCCGAGAGAATGTTGGCTATACTCATTCAAGATAGAAATGAACATAGTATTCCAACGGAAAGAAGGATAGTTTGATCCACTAAGGACATGGATGCACTACCGATTTTTGAAAGCGAGATTATCCGATTATAATGGAGAGAGGAATTTTCCCAGATGGAGTCGCCGGAAATCCTGTCGGCATATTTTTAGGTTGTGTGTTACTTTAAAGGGGGTCGCCTAACGAAAGTCGTGTCGGCGAATTTTTAATTTAATTAAAATAAATAATTTGAAAAGTAGTATTTGATTTTGAAAATAATTTTAAATTTGAAGGTTTTAAGATATGAGATTAAACCGATCTCACATCCCAGAATAGTTTATATAAAAGAGCACCGCACCACAAGCCGTGTATCTATCACCAAGGATAGACACCACACTGATGGTGGGGCTCGATTAAATAAACTAAAAGATTTGTGACATCCGTTTGGTACGCGAACCAATTTTATAAGCCGACAAATTCCCCTGCTTAATATGAAAACATTAAACAGGGTTTATATTACCTGGGTTCTTTAAAATTCCCTATAAAGGCAAGCCCCTATAGTTAATTACATCTTAAGTGATGGGAATCACCTAAGAAAACTCTCGATAATAATCAATAATTCTGCTCTTAAGAATTTCAAAGTTTAAGATTTTCAAGGGATTGAAATTTGGAATTTCAATAGGGAATGGATCAAATTCGGAACATTTTGTTTTGGGAATCCAAAGGAAGAAAAGTAGGAGAAATCACAGATTCGAAGCGAACTTCGGTAATTTCCCGACTATCCTATTGTTTGGCTTGGATTTAGGGAAGTCTAATATTTATTTAAATGTTTTGGTCTTGCCAATTTTAATTAGTTAGGGCTTATATTTGTGTGATAAAATCACACAAATAGCCTCGAAGATGTGAAGGTTTATGTCGTATCGAACGACTACCTCGGAATCCTAAAACCGGTTAGGGCTTAATTTACATGACCCGATCATGCAAATGCCTAACAAAGGTTGAGGGTTTATGTTGCACTAGGCAAACTACCTCGAAGTCCTATGGCTTTGTTGTTTAGTTCTAGGAAAGTTTTCTTGAAGTAGACTCGGGTTTCTGCGATGACGATGGCCGTGCTTGCCCACCATGCTCCGAACTCCTTGTTGTTGCGAGAGGTTTAGTTTTAGAAATTATAAATCGAGGGGATGATAAAAGTGTTTTGGTTTAGAGAAAATCTTAATTTCCGAGGTGTTTTTTATGTTTTATTTAAAACAAATCTTAAAGTTGATTATAACGACACCGTTTAAGATCCCGCGGTTCCATCCTTCCGACATCATTATTTTATCGGATTCACTTAGTCCGGATGAATTTGCTAAACTCAACTGAATGAGTTCCACACTTTCATTTAGACCGTGGGAAATCCCGTTAGCAACACGTAGGTTACATCATCCGAGGTATTCCCGATCATCCAACGGGACGTTTTAATTTAATTGTAATTGTAGTTTTGTGTTCGTTTGTGATTAAATTTTGAGTTGTTTTATATTTTGAAATGTTGTGGCGGTGAATTTTATCTTGCAATGACTTTTAACTTAGTTTTGGTTTCGGTTTTAGGGACTATCCTAAAGGTGTGGGTTTTCATGCAACAGTTGTTTATCATGCAAGAAAAGTAAGTGCGATGCGATTAATGAAATTGCAATAATGTAAATTGCAAGAAAGTAAATTGCAATAAAATAAAAGCGATACACTGGAGGGTCTTCCCGTCATCCCAAGCTGCACTTAAAACACAATTAGAATATTTAAGCAAGTTCCTAGGTAAAGCTAAGGGAGGGTTATGGTTTTCTACGCAAATTCCTAATCATATATCTAGTCATTTCCTATGACGTCTAGGTTCCTTGTGTTTTGGTTTGAAGACAATTTTCTTCATCAAAGAACAATTAAATTCAATTGTTCTTATAAACATCCTATCATATTGAGAAAGTGTTTAAGAAGAATCTTAAACATCTTTTCAATATTGCTAGAATTGTTTTAAGTCTAAATGGATTCAACTACACAAATGAATTAATCGTCCAAGAATCTCAAGTTTTGTTATCTTGCTCAGTGAACTAGGACATTTGAATATCCTATAGGAAAAGTAACATTTCATTTAATGTTCTGTTTAGGAGTTATGATAACTAAAACTTTCAAGGGTAAATTGGTATTCAAATGATTTGATTTAAGTTAAAGGGTTTAAATTTGGAATAGTGTTCAAGTTGCTTTATATTTAATTTCTTTCGTTTTAGGTGATGTTATTTAATTCAATTTAATTTAATTTAATTTAATTTAATTGAGTTTTAATTTTAATTTAATTTAATTCAATTGAGTTTGATTTGATGTTAAATTAATTTAATTTGATTTGATTTAATTTTAATTTAATTTGATTTAATTTAATTTAATTTAATTTAATTTAATTTGATTTAATTTATTTAATTTAATTTAATTTTATTTAATTATTCAATTTAATTTAATTTATTTAATTTAATTTAATTTAATTTAATCTGATTTAATTTAATTTAATTATTTAATTTAATTTAATTTATTTACTTTAATTTAATTTAATTATTTAATTTAATTTAATTTAATTTTAATTTAATTTAATTTTTTAATTTTAATTGAAATTTTTAAAAGAGTTTAATAATTTAATTTTAGTTTAATGATTAAGTCTTTTAATATTTTAAATTTGAGTTATCATTTTAATTAAGAATTGAATATTAATGAGATAATTAATTTAGGGATTTTTAAATTAAAGAATAAATCTCTTTCTAATAATATCCCTATTTTAATAATTCCAATTTTATTATTCTTCCAAATTTAATCCATTTTTTAATTAAAGTTCAATCATTTTAAAATTGCTTAATGGGTTTCTACTCTTTAATTATTTAAATTTCAATCATCCAAATTAGATTAGGATTAAATATTTTACTTGTTAATTTTTTTATTAAACCTAAAGTTTTAATTAAGGATTAAAAAATTTAATTACCACTTTACCCTTTAAGCTTAATAATTTCATAACTCACTAAATTGAACTCAAATGAACTTGAAATTTTTATGTGACTTCACTCATATGTCAATAAAGACATGAGAGGAGAAAATGTGATTTTTCTGTATTTAATTTATTTATATAATTATTTTTGGTAGAAAATAGAGATTTTCAAGGAAAATTTAATAACATGACCAAGGGAAAGTTTCTGTTCTTAAGAAAATTAGGGGACATTTTTAATGACCAGAGAATGACTTGGACCAATTTTGGTGATTTTTTGAATTACATTATTTTTATTATAATTATTTTAAATTTTGGAGTGTTAATTAATTTAAAAATAAAATAAATGTTGAAAAATGAATTTTATATTTTTCAAAAATCTCTCTGATATCAAGGAAACCAGATAAGCAAATTTTGTAATTTTCTGGTTTTTCTATGATTTATTATAATTATTTTAGTGAAAATGCTAGAAAATACATTTTTTTTATTTTAAAATTACCTTAAAGCTTTAAAATTTAATATCTCACTAAATAGACCTAAGAAAAATGTGGGATTTGTTCCTAAGTGATTAAAATTCAAAATGTGACATTTTGGTGAATTTTATTATTTTTGTGATTTTTATTATTTTTTAATTATTAAAAATATTAAAATATTATTAAAAATCAACTTTTTAGAAAATTGAAATTTTAATTTTTTTAGGTTCCCCTGATATCAGAGAGGCTCCAAAACTAATTTGGTGAATTTTTGAGAGGTATTTTAAAAGTTATGAATTTTTAAAGTTTAAAATGGCTAAGTGGCTTAATCGACCCAATTAGTGGGGCTAAACACGTCCGATTGACCTCGAAACTTTTATGGTGGATTCCTCCGATCCTAAAGGTCGAGTGAAGAATTGATTTCAAGTCAATTTGATGCATGGTTAACTCTAATTAATTAGAGACCTATTTTGGGTGTTTAAGCGATTAGGGTTGTTTTAAATGAACTAACTCAAAACCTATTTTTCCTAAGGTTCTCTGGTCATAAGGAATATCACCAAATTTTCCTAGAATTTATTTCACAACATGCTATTTATTGGAATTAAAATACTCAAAATAGCAACATGAATTAGAAAAATCAAAAACTTTTTATAAGGATGGCCTCTGACTTTGGAAAATTTAGGGAATGTTCCCAAATTCAGAGGCTTCAAAAGCCCTATGGTCTCATGCCATGGTGAATTGTATACATGCATGGAGAATTAAAAGTATGCAGAGAGTAAATAAATTATAAAAAATAAAATACTTGATGAAATTAAATGATTTCTTTTCCACATTATTCTCCTCACGTTCATCGAGCGAGAGGGTATTTTTATTTTATTTTTTTGATTTTTCTACACGAGTTATGAATTTTTGAAGTTTAGGGAATTAAATAAATCAAAAAATACCCTAATTTTCTATTTATCCACGCGGCGCCAACTCATCCTCGGCATCTCCGAAACGCCGCGTGTCGCGCTCCCATTCAACGCCGCCGCACGAGTCGGCGGTCCGGGCCCCGCGGTTCCCGTACCGTCTCACGGTTCGATGCCATCCGAGCCGTTCATCCGCGCGTGTATTGAATGGACGGCATCCGTTCATCGTCCCCGAGCGTCCTCGCCCGAGAGCCGTCCACACTAAATCCACTAAGATCTCACTCGATACTCGATGGATTTTCATGTTCTTATGCTACTATGGATTCGTCTTGAAGAGACGAACACATTTATACGGTTATCATGCATTGAAACTAAGGCATTTGAAATGGAGAATCTCCGGAAGCTCGGGATGAAGAATTAGCTCATACCTTTGCTCGGAGAAGTGTGGCTTCGATGCGAGAGTTGTCGCACCTTCGATTGGATCCCGGCAAGCTCCGGATGAAGTCTCCTGGTCCGGTGAATTGTCCAGATGTGATTTCGACCAAGCCCGATCACAAAGCTTGGAGGCTGGAGCAAGCTGGGTGGCTCTGGAGATGGGGCTTTTTTGGTGGACACCTTACCTTGGTCGAGTGAAGGTGTAGAACCAATCAATTTGGGAATTGGCTCCTTGTGGAGAAGTGTCCTGGTTTTGGGTGGAATTTCGGTTGGGAAATTGGATTTTATCGGTGGGGATTAGGGCGAATTGACACGGGGATCAACGCTCTAAGGGTGGAGAAGGGTTTGGAACAATTTTGGCGAGTTTCGGCAAGGTTTGTGCGACTCTCCTCCATGGCCGTGAGGGTGAGGGGTATAAATAGGAGAGGTCGGAGAGCCTTCCGGGGGAGTTGAGGCATGGGATCGAGCTGCTCTGGTGAGGAGAAGAACGACCATAGTGACCATTTGGCATGGGGCGGCTCGGCAAGGTGGAATTTCAAAGTTGGCTCACATGTGAGCTCTCGGGTGTGGTGTTTTCCGGCGATCCGGGCGGCTGGCCGGCGAGGCATGGGTCACCATCTTGACCGGGGAGGTCGGGGCTTGGCAATGGTGAAGTCAATTGGGCTTGGACTTGTGTAAAGTGTTTGGATTAAAATGGAATGGGGGAGAGGCCACTTTGGCTTGAAATTGGTCAATCCATTGGTTTGGGTTGGGTTCACCTCCCCATGGCTGGTCTTTGGCTGAGAAGATCAGTTAGGCTGGCTGGGTCGAAGGTGGTGATGTCCTTATCCAAGAATATTTGGATTAAATCTTGGTTAAGGGGAAACATGCTTAAGGCTAATGACTTTTAGAAGATGGTTAAAGGACCTCCTCCTTTTGCCATTAATGGCATGGTCACATGCCAAATTTTCATGGCTTCATATGGCTTGTGAATGGCTCACCTTTGGCTTGGGAAAAGGTTTGGTCAATTTCATGGAAATGGGTTTTAAAAATTTTGGATATTTTGGTGAAAATTTGCATGAAGCTTGATTTGGAATAATTTGATGGTTAATTTAGGACTTAGGTAA
Source organism: Papilionanthe hookeriana x Papilionanthe teres (assembly GCA_022702705.1). Classification (NCBI taxonomy): domain Eukaryota; kingdom Viridiplantae; phylum Streptophyta; class Magnoliopsida; order Asparagales; family Orchidaceae; genus Papilionanthe; species Papilionanthe hookeriana x Papilionanthe teres. The sequence goes on from CM040431.1 coordinate 70,397,051, forward strand.
TGGCTTTAATTAAGTGGATGACAAATGGAGATGTCATGTGGGCTTTAGGGTAGATTTTGGGCCTTTGGATGTGGTGAAGTGGGCTTTTAGGAAAGTTTAAGGGAAATGGGCTTTTTGATTTTAGGATGGGCATTTGGGTAAAGATTTTGTGAAGAACTTTGTCAAATAAATTTCATAATTGGTTTAGGGATGTTCTATGAAGGGCTTGGAATCAATTTGGTGTGATTTGGAGTTGAATTGGTTTGAATTTGGATTTATTTGGTAAGTGGGCCTATGTAGGTCAAATTGGGCTAACTTGGGCTAATGTTGGGCTAGGGTTAAAATTGATATAAAATGAATGTTGAGAAATGTTTATGGGAGTGTTTCAAAAAGGTTTTGACTTTGGTTGGGCTTTGATTTTGGGGTTTAGGCTCATTTGGGTTAGGTTTGGGTTTAGGTCAAAATAGGGCCTTTTAACTTTGGGTTGAGTTTGAATGGGGTTTGGGTCCAAATTTTGGGCAAATAATGTTAGTATTTTGTTTGTGGGGATGTTAAGGAAGATTTAGAAAAGATTTGGGGTTAATTGGAATTGAATTGGGTGAGTTTGGGTTAGGTTTGGGTCATGGGTCCAAATTGGGCTTTTGAGGCCAAAAGTGAGATAGGATACAAATGTCAATCAAATTGGGCTTGGATTTGGTCTAGATTGGTATTTGGGATATTGAATTGAAGTTTAGAATTGAATTGGACCAAAATTGGGGTCAATTGGGTAGGTTTGGTTTGACATTGGGTTCACTTTGGGTTAAAATGGGTCAAATTGGGGGTTTTGACAAAAATAGGGTAAATTGACAAAATTGGCCCATGGTGTAGTTGGACAAAATGAAATTAGGAATATTTGGGATTTTCTGTGATTTTCTGGGAATTTTCTGAATTTTTGGATTTTTTGGCCAAGAGGGGTATTTTGGGTATTTGGAGGGTATTGGGAGGTTTTCTTGGAATTTTTGGTATTTTTGGGTATGGATGATCAATTTAAGTGATGTGGAAATGTTTGGGAATGATTTTGGAGAATTTTGGATAATTTGGAAATTTTGAGAAATTTGGGTAATTTCGGGGGTTTTGGGTAAGCTAAGCGGGTGTAGGGTCCGGGGGTCAAAAATTGAAAATTTGGAAAATTGAAGATTGGGTGGATGTAAGTGGAAAGAAGTCATTTTGGTTGAGCCATAAAGCCATGTCAAGCCCACATGAGCCATGAAGGGACTCATTTGAGGCATTCAGCTATGTTGTTCCTAACCCTCTTAGCCGAGGGCTTAGGGGTTAAGGACCATCCATGTGAATCACCTACATGAGTCGGGAGGTCAAGTTAGGTATGGGTGTGGTTTTAGGAGGTATGTGGAAGTGTAGTGTGTGGGTGTAGTGTATAAATGTAGTGTGTGTGTAAGCCGGCCCCTTCACGAGACCCGGGCCGCCGGGGGCGGTCCTAAGGCCGAAGAGTCTATAGGAACTCATCCTTTAAACTTCCACATTTGATTTCGACCCTCTAGGTGATTAGGGGTCTACGGTCGAGTTTGCAGAGTTTGCGGGGAGTTAAGAAGTGGTTTGAATTTCTAAAAGGTGGGTCCCAATTCTAGTCCTCTAAGATAGTCAAAGGAAAAGCCTAAGGCTAGATCCTAAGTACTAAAGAGAAGAAGAGAAGACCTCATCAAAAATGAGGTCAACAGACCAAAATAGACTTTTCAATCAAAAGTTAACATATTGGGTCAATGGGTTTGCCTTTGAGTCAAGGATTGAGCATTTTGACCAAAGTTGACATTTTGGTCAAAAGTTAATCTATTGAGATAATGGGTTTGTCTTTTGGTCAAGGATTGACCATTTTGACCAAAAATGTCTTTTTGGTTAAAGATTGACTTATTAGGTCAATGTCATTAGGTCAAAAATTGAGTATTTTAACCAAAATTAATTTTTTTCAAAAGTTGACTCATTGGGTTAGAAATTGACCATTTGAACCAAAGTTGATTTTTTTGGTCGAAAGTTGATCTGTTTGGTCATTTAGTTGAGTAATTGGGTCAAGAATTAACCATTTTGATCGAAAATGACTTTTTGGTCGAAATTTTTCTATTGGGTCGATGTGTTTGTCATTGGGTCGAAAATTCACCAATGGGTGGTCATTAGGTCAAAATCTGACTATTTTGACCAAAATTGACTTTTTGGTTAAATGTTGATCTATTGGGTAAATGGGTTTGTCATTGGGGTAAAATTGACCATTTTGACCAAAGTTGACTTTTTAGTCAGAGATTGACTTATTGAGTCAATAATTGGTCATTAATTCAAAAATTGACCATTTTTCCATTAGGTCAAAAATTTAATGTTTTGACCAAAATTAAATTTTTGGTAAGAAGTTGACCCATTGGGTCAGCGGGGTGGTCATTGGGTCAAAAATTGACAAATTTGATCAAAGTTGACTTTTTGGTCAAAATTTGAGTTTTTGGTCAATGAGTTGGTAATTGGGTCAAGAATTAACCATTTTGACCAAAGTTAACTTTTTGGTCAAAAGTTAATATATTGGGTCAATGGGTTGGTCATTGGGTCAAAAATTGACAATTTTAACAAAGTTGACTTTTTGGTCAAAAGTTGACCTATTAGGTCAATGGGTTTGTCTTTCTGTCAAGGATTTACCATTTTGACCAAAGTTGAATTTTTGGTTAGAGATTGTCTTATTGGGTCAATAATTGGTCATTAGGTAAAAAATGACTATTTTCACCAACATTGAATGGCTTTGTCATTGCCTCAAGGATTGATCATTTTCACCAAAGTTTACTTTTGGTAAGAGATTGACTTATTGGGTCAATAATTGGTCATTAATTCAAAAATTGACTATTATGACTAAAATTAGCTTTTTGGACAAAAGTTGACTTATTAGACCAGTGGTTTGGTCATTGGGTCAAGGATTGATCTTTTTGTCCAAAGTTGACTTTCTGGTTAAAAGTTGATCTATTGGGTCAATGGGTTGGTCATTGGGTCAAGGATCGAACATTTTGATCAAATTTGACTTTTTGGTCAGAGATTAGCTTACTAGGTAAAAAATTAACTATTTTGACCAAAATTGATTTTTTGGTCAAAAGTTTATCTATTGGGTCAATAGGTTTGTCTTTAGGTCAAGGACTGACCATTTTGACCAAAGTTGACTTTTTGGTCAAAAGTTGTTCTATATGGTCAATGGGTTGGTCATTGGGTCGAAGATTGACCATTTTGATCAAAGTTGGCTTTACTAGTCGAGTTTGACTTATTGTGTCAAGAATTAAATTTTTTCTCAAAAGTTGACCCATTGGGTCAATGGGGTGGTCATTGGGTCAGAAATTGTCTCTTTTGACCAAAGTAGACTTTTTGGTCAAAAGTTAAATTACTTGTTCAATGAGTTGGTAATTGGGTAAAGAATTGACCATTTTGACGGAAGATGACGTTTTGGTCAAAATTTGATCTATCAGGTCAATGGGTTGGTCATTGGGTTAAAAATTGACCATGTTGACTAATGTTGATTTTTTGGTCAAAAGTTTACTTATTGGGTTAATGGGTTGTCATTAGGTTAAAATTTCACTATTTTTACCAAAATTGACTTTTCAAACAAAAGTTGACCTATTGGGTCAAGGATTGACCATTTTGACCAAAGTTAACTTTTTAGTCAGAGATTGACTTATTGAGTCAATAATTGGACATTAGGTCAAAAATTGACTATTTTGACCAAAATTAAATTTTTTGTCAAAAAATAATCGATTGGGTCAACGGGGAGGTCATTGGGTTAGAAATTGACCATTTTGATTAAAGTTGACTTTTTGGTCAAAAGTTGACCTATTTGGTCAATGAGTTGGTAATTGTGTAAAAATTTGACCATTTTGACCAAAGATGATTTTTTTGGTCAAAATTTGACCTATTAGGACAATGGGTTGGTCATTGGGTAAAAATTTAACCATTTTGACCAAAATTGACTTTTTGGTCAAAAGTTGACCTATTGGGTCAATGGTTGACATTAGGTAAAAGATTGACTATTTTGACCAAAAATTACTTTTTGGACAAAAGTTGATCTTTTAGGACAATGGGCTTGTCATTAGGTCAATGATTGATCATTTTGATCAAAGTTGACTTTTTGGTCAGAGATTGACTTATTGAGTCAATAATTGGTCATTAATTTAAAAATTGACTATTTTGAGCTAAATTGACTTTTTTTGTCAAAAGTTGACCTGTTAGGCCAATGGGTTGGTCATTGGATTAAGGATTGATAATTTTGACCAAAGTTAACTTTTTGGTCAAAAGTTGACCTATTGGGTCAATAAGTTGGTCATTGGGTTAAGGATTGACCATTTTGTCCATATTTTACTTTTTGGTTAGAGATTGGCTTACTAGATCAATAATTGGTGATTAATTTGAAAATTGACTATTTTGACCAAAACTGACTTTTAGGTCAAAAGTTGACCTATTGGGTCAATGGGTTGGTCATTGGGTCAAGGTTTGACCATTTTGACTAAAGTTATCTTTTTGGTCAAAAGATGACGTAATTAGGTCAATGAGGCGTTTATTAGGTCAAAAATTGTCAACTTTGAGCAAAATTGACTTTTTGGTCCAATGTTGACCTATTGGGTCAATGGGCTGGTCATTGGGTCAAGGATTCACCATTTTGGCCAAAGTTGACTTTTTAGTCAAAAGTTGACAAATTTGGTCAATGTGTTGGTCATTGGATCAAGGATTGACCATTTTCACCAAAGTTGACATTTAAGTCATTATGTCAGAAATTGACCATTTTGACTAAATTTGACTTTTTGGTCAAAAGTTGACCTTTCTGGTCAACGAGGTGGTCATTAAGTCAAAAATTGACAATTTTGACCAAAATTGACTTTTTGATCAAAAGTTGTCCATTTGGGTAAATGAGTTTGTCATTTGGTCAAGGATTGACCATTTTTACTAAAGCAGACTTTTTTGTCAAAAGTTGACCTATTAGGTCAATGGGTTGGCCATTGGGTCAAAGATTGACCATTTTGACCAAAGTTAACCTTTTCGTCAAAAGTTGACTTATTGGGCCAATGAGTTTGTAATTGGGTCAAGAATTGTCCATTTTGACCAGAGATGACTTTTTGGTTAAAAGTTGACCAATTGGGTCAATGGGTTGGTAATTGGGTTAAGAATTAACCATTTTGACCACAGATGACTTTTTGGTTAAAATTTGACCTATTGGGTTAATGGGTTGGTCGTTGGGTCAAGGATTGACCATTTTGACAAAGGTTGACTTTTTGGTCAGAGATTGACATATTGGGTCAATAATTGGTCATTAGGTTAAAAATTGACTATTTTGACCAAAATTGAATTTTTGGTCAAAATTTAACCCATTGGGTCAACGGGGTGGTCATTAGGTCAGAAATTGACCATATTGACCAAAGTTGACTTTTTGGTCAAAAGCTAACCTATTTGGTCCAAGAGATGGTGATTTGGTCAAGAATTGATCATTTTGACCACAGATAACTTTTTGGTCAAAAGTTGACCTATTGGGTCAATGGGTTGCTCCAAAAATTGATCATTTTGACCATAGTTGACTTTTTGGTCAAAAGTTAACCTATTGGTCCAATGGGTGGTCATTAAGTAAAAAATTGACTATTTTGATCAAAATTGACTATTTAGTAAAAAGCAGACCTATTGAGTCAATGGGTTTGTCATTCGATCAAGGATTGACCATTTTGACCAAAGTTATGTTTTTGGTTAGAGATTGACTTATTGGGTCAATAATTGGTGATTAATTCAAAAATTGACTATTTTGACCAAAATAGACTTTTTGGTCAAAAGTTAACTTATTAGGCCAATGGGTTGGTCATTGGGTCAAGGATTGATCATTTTGACTGAAGTTGACTTTTTGGTTAAAGTTGACCTATTGGGTAAATGGGTTGTTCATGAGATCGAGGACTCGACCATTTTTATCAAAGTTGACTTTTAGTAAGAGATTGGCTTACTGGGTCAATAATTGTTCATTAGGTCAAAAATTAGCTATTTTGACCAAAATTTATTTTTTTGCCAAAATTTGACCTATTGGGTCAACGGGTTGGTCTTTGGGTCAAGGATTAACCATTTTGACCAAAGTTGACTTTTGGTCAAATGTTGACTTTTGGTCAAAAGTTGACTTTTGGTAAAAAGTTGACTTTTGGTCAAAAGTTGACCTATTGGGTAAATGGGTTGGTCATTGGGTCAAGGATTGACCATTTTGACCAAAGTTGACTTTTCGTCAGAGATTGACTAATTGGGTCAATAATTGGTCATCAGGTCAAAATTTGATTATTTTAACTAAAATTAAATTTTTGATCAAAAGTTGACCCATTGGGTCAACGAGGTGGTCATTGGGTCAGAAATTGACCATTTTGACTAAAGTTGACTTTTTGGTCAAAAGTTGACTTATTTGGTCAAAGAGTTGGTAATTAGGTCAAGAATTGACCATTTTGACCAAAGATGACGTTTTTGTCAAAATTTGTTCTATCGGGTCAATGGGTTGGTCTTTAGGTCAAAAATTAACCATTTTGACCTAAGTTGACTTTTTGGTCAATACTTGACCTATTGGGTTAATGGGTGGTCATCAGGTTAAAAATTAATTACTTTGACAAAAATTGACTTTTTGGTCAAAATTTAACCTATTGGCTCAATGGGTTTGTCATTAGGTCAAGGATTGATCTTTTTGTCCAAAGTTGGCTTTTGGTCAGAGATTGGCTTAGTGGGTCAATAATTTGTCATTAGGTCAAAAATTGATTATTTTGACAAAAATTAAATTTCTTGTCAAAACCCATTGGGTCAACGGGGTGGTCATTGGGTCAGAAATTAACCATTTAGACAAAAGTTGACATTTTGGTCAAAAGTTGACATATTAGGTCATTGAGTTGGTAATTGGGTTTAGAATTGATCATTTTGACAAAAGTTGATTTTTTGGTCAAAGATTAGCTTACTGGGTCAATAATTGGTCATTAGGTCAAAAATTGATTATTTTGACCAAAATTGATTATTTTGACCAAAATTGATTTGTTTGTCAAAAGTTGACCGATTGTGTCAATGGTTACTCATTGGGTCAATGATTGAACATTTTGGCCAAAATTGACTTTTTGGTCAAATGTTGACCAACTGGGTCAATGGGTTGATCATTGGGTCAAAAATTGACCATATTAATCAAACTTAATTTTTTGTTCAAAAGTTGACCTATTGGGTCAATGGGTGGTCATAAGGTCAAGAATTGAATATTTTGACCAAAATTGACTTTTTGGTCAAAAGTTTACCTATTGGGTCAAGGATTGACCATTATGACCAAAGTTGACTTTTTTGTCATAGATTGACTTATTTGGTCAATGAGGTGGTCATAGATTGACTTATTTGGTCAATTAGTTGGACATTGGGTCAAGGATTGACCATTTTGACCAAACTTGACTTTTTGGTTAAAAGCTGATCTATTTGGTCAATGAGTTGGTAATTGGATCAAGAATTGACCATTTTGACCAAAGATGACTTTTTGGTCAAAAGTTGACCTATTAGGTCAAAAATTAACCATTTTGACCAAGGTTGACCTTTTAATCAAAAGTTGACCTATTGGGTCAATGGGTGGTCATTAGGTCAAAAATTGACTATTTTGACTAAAATGAACTTTTCGTCAAAAGTTGACCTATTGGGTCAATGAGTTTGTCATTGGGTAAAGGATTGAACTTTTTGACTAAAGTTGACTTTTTGGTCAGAGATTGACTTATTGGGTCAATAATTGGTCATTAATTCAGAAATTGACTATTTTGTTCATTAGGTCAAAAACGACTATTTTGACAAAGATTAAATTTTTGGTTAAAAGTTAACTCATTGGGTCAACGAGTGGTCATTGGGTCAGAATTTGACTATTTTGACCAAAGTTGACAATGAATTGGTAATTGGGTCAAGAATTGACCATTTTGACCAAAGATGAGTTTTTGGTTAAAAGTTGAGCATTGACTACCATTTGACCAAATTTGACTTTTGGTCAAAAGTTGACCTATAAGGTCAATGGGTGGTCATTCACTCAAAAATTAACTATTTTGACCAAAATTGACTATTTGTTCAATAGTTGACATTTTGGGTCAAGGATTGCCCATTTTGACCAAAGTTAAAATTTTTGGTCAGACATTGACTTATTGGGTCAATAATTGGTCATTAGGTCAAAAATGAGTATTTTAACCAAAATTGAATTTTTGGTTAAAAGTTAACATGTTGGGTCAACGGCGTGGTCATTGGGTCAGAAATTGACCATTTTGAACAAAGATGACTTTTTGGTGAAAAGTTGACCTATTAGGTCAATGAGTTGGTCATTGGGTAAAAAATTGACCATTTTGACCAAAGTTTACTTTTTTGTCAAAAGTTGACTTATTGGGTCAATGAGAGGTCATTAAACCAAAATTGACTATTTTGACTGAAATTGGTATTTAGTTAAAAGTTGACTTTATCAGGTAAATGAGTTTGCCATTGGAGTCAGGATTGACCATTTTGAGTAAAGTTGATTTTTTGGTCAGAGATTGACTTATTGGGTCAATAATTGGTCATTAATTCAAAAATTCCTTTTTTGACCAAAATTAACTTTTTGGTCAAAAGTTGACTTTTTAGCCAATGGGTTGGTCATTGGGTCAAGGATTGATCATTTTGACCAAAGTTGACTTTTTGGTCAAAAGTTGACCTATTAGGTCAATGGGTTGGTCATTGGGTGAAGGATTGACCATTTTTACCAAAGTTGACTATTGGGTCAAAGATTGGCTTACTAGGTCAATAATTGGTCATTAAGTCAGAAATTGACTTTTTGACCAAAATAGACTTTTTAATCAAAAGTTAACATATTGGGTCAATGGGTTTGCCTTTGAGTCAAGGATTGAGCATTTTGACCAAAGTTGACATTTTGGTCAAAAGTTAATCTATTGAGATATTGGGTTGGTCTTTTGGTCAAGGATTGATCATTTTGACCAAAAATGTCTTTTTGGTCAAAGATTGACTTATTAGGTCAATAAATGGTCATTAGGTCAAAAATTGAGTATTTTAACCAAAATTAATTTTTTTCAAAAGTTGACTCATTGGGTTAGAAATTGACCATTTGAACCAAAGTTGATTTTTTTTGCTCAAAAGTTGACCTATTTGGTCATTTAGTTGGTAATTGGGTCAAGAATTGACCATTTTGATCGAAAATGACTTTTTGGTCAAAATTTTATCTATTGGGTCAATGGGTTTGTCATTGGGTCGAAAATTCACCAATGGGTGGTCATTAGGTCAAAATCTGACTATTTTGACCAAAATTGACTTTTTGGTTAAATGTTGATCTATTGGGTAAATGGGTTTGTCATTGGGTCAAAATTGACCATTTTGACTAAAGTTGACTTTTTAGTCAGAGATTGACTTATTGGGTCAATAATTGGTCATTAATTCAAAAATTGACCATTTTTTCATTAGGTCAAAAATTTAATGTTTTGACCAAAATTAAATTTTTGGTAAGAAGTTGACCCATTGGATCAGCGGGGTGGTCATTGGGTCAAAAATTGACAAATTTGATCAAAGTTGACTTTTTGGTCAAAAATTGAGTTTTTTGGTCAATGAGTTAGTAATTGGGTCAAGAATTAACCATTTTGACCAAAGTTGACTTTTTGGTCAAAAGTTAATCTATTAGGTCAATGGGTTGGTCATTAGATCAAAAATTGACATTTTAACAAAGTTGACTTTTTGGTCAAAAGTTGACCTATTAGGTCAATGGGTTTGTCTTTCTGTCAAGGATTTACCATTTTGACCAAAGTTGAAATTTTGGTTAGAGATTGTCTTATTGGGTCAATAATTGGTCATTAGGTAAAAAATGACTATTTTCACCAACATTGAATGGCTTTGTCATTGCCTCAAGGATTGATCATTTTCACCAAAGTTTACTTTTGGTAAGAGATTAACTTATTGGGTCAATAATTGGTCATTAATTCAAAAATTGACAATTATGACTAAAAATAGCTTTTTGGACAAAAGTTGACTTATTAGGCCAGTGGTTTGGTCATTGGGTCAAGGATTAATCATTTTGTCCAAAGTTGACTTTTTGGTCAAAAGTTGATCTATTGGGTCAATGGGTTGGTCATTGGGTCAAGGATTGAACATTTTGATCAAATTTGACATTTTGGTCAGAGATTAGCTTACTAGGTAAAAAATTAACTATTTTGACCAAAATTGATTTTTTGGTCAAAAGTTTATCTATTGGGTCAATAGGTTTGTCATTGGGTCAAGGACTGATCATTTTGACCAATGTTGACTTTTTGGTCAAAAGTTGTTCTATATGGTCAATGGGTTGTTCATTGGGTCAAGGATTGACCATTTTGATCAAAGTTGGCTTTCTGGTCAGAGTTTGACTTATTGGGTCAAGAATTAAATTTTTTGTCAAAAGTTGGCCCATTGGGTCAATGGGGTGGTCATTGGGTCAGAAATTGACTCTTTTGACCAAAGTAGACTTTTTGGTAAAAAGTTGAATTATTTGTTCAATGAGTTGGTAATTGGGTAAAGAATTGACCATTTTGACGGAAGATGACGTTTTGGTCAAAATTTGATTATTAGGTCAATGGATTGGTCATTGGGTTAAAAATTGACCATGTTGACTAATGTTGACTTTTTGGTCAAAAGTTTACTTTTTGGGTTAATGTGTTGTCATTAGGTCAAAATTTCACTATTTTTACCAAAATTGACTTTTCAAACAAAAGTTGACCTATTGGGTCAAGGATTGACCATTTTGACCAAAGTTAACTTTTTAGTGAGAGATTGACTTATTGAGTCAATAATTAGACATTAGGTCAAAAATTGACTATTTTGACCAAAATTAAATTTTTTTTCAAAAAATAATCGATTGGGTCAACGGGGAGGTCATTGGGTTATAAATTGACCATTTTAATTAAAGTTGACTTTTTGGTCAAAAGTTGACCTATTTGGTCAATGAGTTGGTAATTGTGTAAAAATTTGACCATTTTGACCAAAGATGACTTTTTGGTCAAAAGTTGACCTATTAGGACAATGGGTTGGTCATTGGGTAAAAATTTAACCATTTTGACCAAAGTTGACTTTTTGGTCAAAAGTTGACCTATTGGGTCAATGGTTGACATTAGGTAAAAGATTGACTATTTTGACCAAAAATTACTTTTTGGTCAAAAGTTAATCTTTTAGGACAATGGGTTTGTCATTAGGTCAATGATCGATCATTTTGACCAAAGTTGACTTTTTGGTCAGAGATTGACTTATTGGGTCAATAATTGGACATTAATTCAAAAATTGACTATTTTGAGCTAAATTGACTTTTTTTGTCAAAAGTTGACCTGTTAGGCCAATGGGTTGGTCATTGGATCAAGGGTTGATAATTTTGACCAAAGTTGACTTTTTGGTCAAAAGTTGACCTATTGGGTCAATAAGTTGGTCATTGGGTTAAGGATTGACCATTTTGACCATATTTTACTTTTTGGTTAGAGATTGGCTTACTAGATCAATAATTGGTGATTAATTTAAAAATTGATTATTTTGACCAAAAATGACTTTTAGGTCAAAAGTTGACCTATTGGGTCAATGGGTTGGTCATTGGGTCAAGGTTTGACCATTTTGACTAAAGTTGTCTTTTTGGTCAAAAGTTGACGTAATTAGGTCAATGAGGCGGTCATTAGGTCAAAAATTGTCAATTTCGAGCAAAATAGACTTTTTTGTCCAATGTTGACCTATTGGGTCAATGGGCTGGTCATTAGGTCAAGGATTCACCATTTTGGCCAAAGTTGACTTTTTAGTCAAAAGTTGACAAATTTGGTCAATGTGTTGGTCATTGGATCAAGGATTGACCATTTTCACCAAAGTTGACATTTAAGTCATTATGTCAGAAATTGACCATTTTGATTAAATTTGACTTTTTGGTCAAAAGTTGACATTTATGGTCAATGAGGTGGTCATTAAGTCAAAAATTGACAATTTTGACCAAAATTGACTTTTTGATCAAAAGTTGTCCATTTGGGTAAATGAGTTGGTCATTTGGTCAAGGATTGACCATTTTTACTAAAGCAAACTTTTTGGTCAAAAGTTTAACTATTAGGTCAATGGGTTGGCCATTGGGTCAAGGATTGACCATTTTGACCAAAGTTAACCTTTTCGTCAAAGTTGACTTATTGGGCCAATGAGTTTTTAATTGGGTCAAGAATTGTCCATTTTGACCAGAGATGACTTTTTGGTCAAAAGTTGACCAATTGGATCAATGGGTTGGTAATTGGGTTAAGAATTAACTATTTTGACCACAGATGCCTTTTTGGTCAAAAGTTGACCTATTGGGTTAATGGGTTGGTCCTTGGGTCAAGGATTGACCATTTTGACAAAGGTTGACTTTTTGGTCAGAGATTGACATATTGGGTCAATAATTGGTCATTAGGTTAAAAATTGACTGTTTTGACCAAAATTGAATTTTTGGTCAAAATTTAACCCATTGGGTTAACGGGGTGGCCATTAGGTTAGAAATTGACCATATTGACCAAAGTTGACTTTTTGGTCAAAAGTTAACCTATTTGTCCAAGAGATGGTGATTTGGTCAAGAATTGACCATTTTGACCAAAGATAACTTTTTGGTCAAAAGTTGACATATTGGGTCAATGGGTTGCTCCAAAAATTGATCATTTTGACCATAGTTGACTTTTTGGTCAAAAGTTAACCTATTAGTTCAATGGGTGGTCATTAAGTAAAAAATTGACTATTCTGACCAAAATTGACTATTTAGTAAAAAGCAGACCTATTGGGTCAATGGGTTTGTCATTCGGTCAAGGATTGACCATTTTGACCAAAGTTAAGTTTTTGGTCAGAGATTTACTTATTGGGTCAATAATTGGTCATTAATTCAAAAATTGACTATTTTGACCAAAATAGACTTTTTGGTCAAAAGTTAACTTATTAGACCAATGGGTTGGTCATTGGGTCAAGGAATGATCATTTTGACTAAAGTTGACTTTTTGGTTAAAATTGACCTATTGGGTAAATGGGTTGTTCATAGGGTCAAGGATTGACCATTTTTATCAAAGTTGACTTTTGGTAAGAGATTGGCTTACTGGGTCAATAATTATTCATTAGGTCAAAAATTAGCTATTTTGACCAAAATTCATTTTTTTGCCAAAAGTTGACCTATTGGGTCAACGGGTTGGTCTTTGGGTCAAGGATTAACCATTTTGACCAAAGTTGACTTTTGGTCAAATGTTGACTTTTGGTCAAAAGTTGACTTTTGGTCAAAAGTTGACCTATTGGGTCAATGGGTTGGTCATTGGGTCAAGGATTGACCATTTTGACCAAAGTTGACTTTTTTGTTAGAGATTGAATTATTGGGTCAATAATTAGTCATCAGGTCAAAAATTGATTATTTTAACCAAAATTAAATTTTTGATCAAAAGTTGACCCATTGGGACAACGAGATGGTCATTGGGACAGAAATTGACCATTTTGACTAAAGTTGACTTTTTGGTCAAAAGTTGACGTATTTGGTCAATAAGTTGGTAATTAGGTCAAGAATTGACCATTTTGACCAAAGATGATGTTTTGGTCAAAATTTGTTCAATCGGGTCAATGGGTTGGTCATTAGATCAAAAATTGACCATTTTGACCTAAGTTGACTTTTTGGTCAATACTTAACCTATTGGGTTAATGGGTGGTCATCAGGTTAAAAATTAATTACTTTGACAAAAATTAACTTTTTGGTCAAAATTTAACCTATTGGCTCAATGGGTTTGTCATTAGGTCAAGGATTGATCTTTTTGTCAAACGTTGGCTTTTGGTCAGAGATTGGCTTAGTGGGTTAATAATTTGTCATTAGGTCAAAAATTGATTATTTTGACAAAAATTAAAATTCTTGTCAAAACCCATTGGGTCAACTGGCGGTAGTCATTGGGTCAGAAATTAACTATTTAGACAAAAGTTGACATTTTGGTCAAAAGTTGACATATTTGGTCATTGAGTTGGTAATTGGGTTAAGAATTGATCATTTTGACAAAAGTTGATTTTTTGGTCAAAGATTAGCTTACTGGGTCAATAATTGGTCATTAGGTCAAAAATTGATTATTTTGACCAAAATTGATTTGTTTGTCAAAAGTTGGCCGATTGTGTCAATGGGTTACTCATTGGGTCAATGATTGAACATTTTGGCCAAAATTGACTTTTTGGTCAAATGTTGACCAATTGGGTCAATGGGTTGGTCATTGAGTCAAAAATTGACCATATTAATCAAACTTAATTTTTTGTTCAAAAGTTGACCTATTGGGTCAATGGGTGGTCATTAGGTCAAGAATTGAATATTTTGACCAAAATTGACTTTTTGGTTAAAAGTTTACCTATTGGGTCAATGGTTTTGTCATTGGGTTAAGGATTGACCATTATGACCAAATTTTACTTTTTGGTCATAGATTGACTTATTTGGTCAATGAGGTAGTTATAAGGTGAAAAGTTAACAATTTTAACCAAAATTGATTTTTTGGTCAAAAGTTGTCCTTTTTAGGTCAATGAGTTGGTCATTGGGTCAAGGATTGACCATTTTGACAAAAGTTGACTTTTTAATCAAAAGTTGACCTATTTGGTCAATGAGTTGGTAATTAGGTCAAGAATTAAGCATTTTGATCAAAGATGTCTTTTTGGTCAAAAGTTGACTTATTGGGTCAAAAATTGATCATTTTGACCAAAGTTGAATTTTTTGTCAAAAGTTGACCTATTGGTTCAATGGGTGGTCATTAGGTTAAAAATTGACTATTTTGACCAAAATTGACTTTTTCGTCAAAACTTGACCTATTGGGCCAATGAGTTTGTCACTGCGTAAAGGATTAACCATTTTGACCAAAGTTGACATTTTGGTCAGAGATTGACTTATTAGGTCCATAATTGGTCATTAATTCAAATATTGACTATTTATGTCACTATGTAAAAAATTGACTATTTTGACAAAAATTAATTTTTTGGTGAAAAGTTAACCCATTGGGTTAACGAGTGGACATTGGGTCAGAAATTGACCATTTTGACCAAAGTTAACTTTTTTGTCAAAAGTTGACTTATTTAGTCAATGAGTTGGTAATTGGGTCAATAATTGACCATTTTGATCAAAGATGACTTTTTGGTGAAAAGTTGATCTTTGGGTCAATGGGTTGGTCATTAGGTTAAAAATTGACCACTTTAACCAAAATTGGCTATTTGGTCAAAAGTTGACCTATTGGGTCAATGATTTATTATTTTGACCAAAGTTGAATTTTTGGTCAAACAATGACTTATTGTGTTAATAATTGGTCATAATGTCAAAATGAGTATTTTAACAAAAATTGAATTTTTAGTCAAAACGGGGTGGTCATTGGGTCAGAAATTGACCATTTTGACCAAAGATGTCTTTCGGTCAAAAGTTGACCTATTGGGTTAATGGGTCAGTCATTGGGTCAAAAATTGACCGATTTGACCAAAGTTGACTTTTTTGGTCAAAAGTTGACTAATTGGGCCAATGGGTGGTCATTACGTCGAAAATCGACTATTTTGACCAAAATCGACTTTTGGTCAAATGTCGACTCTATTG
The DNA here is from genome assembly GCA_022702705.1 of Papilionanthe hookeriana x Papilionanthe teres. Taxonomy (NCBI): domain Eukaryota; kingdom Viridiplantae; phylum Streptophyta; class Magnoliopsida; order Asparagales; family Orchidaceae; genus Papilionanthe; species Papilionanthe hookeriana x Papilionanthe teres. The sequence continues at coordinate 70,412,604 of CM040431.1, forward strand.
GGCCAATGGGTTTATCATTAGGGTCAAGGATTGACTATTTTGACCAAAGTTTACTTTTTGGTCAGAGATTGACTTTTTAGGTCAATAATTGGTCATTAATTTAAAAGTTGACCATTTTGACCAAAATTGAATTTTGGGTCAAAAGTTGAGCTATTAGGCCAAAGGGTTGGTCATTTTGTCCAAAGTTGACTTATTGGGTCAAAAGTTGACCTATTAGGTCAATGGGCTGGTCATTGGGTCAAGGATTGAACATTTTGACCAAAGTTGACTTTTTAGTCACAGATTGACTTACTAGGTAAAAAATTAACTATTTTGACCAAAATAGATTTTTTGGTCAAATGTTTATCTATTGTGTCAATAGGTTGGTCATTGGGTCAAGGATTGACCATTTTGACCAAAGTTGAGTTTTTGTTCAAAAGTTGTTCTATTTGGTCAATGGGTTGGTCACTGGGTAAGGATTCTCCGTTTTGACCAAAGTTGGCTTTTTGGTCAGAGATTAACTTATTTTGTCAATAATTGGTCATTAGGTTAAAAATTGATTATTTTGACAAAAATTAAATTTTTTTTAAAACCCATTGGGTCAACGGGGTGGTCATTGGGTCGAAAATTGACCATTTTGAGAAAAGTCGACTTTTTAGTCAAAAGTTGACCTATTTAGTCAATGAGTTGGTAATTGTGTCAAGAATTGATCATTTTGACCAAAGATGACTTTTTGTTCAAAAGTTGACATGCAGAGTCAATGGGTGGTCATTAGGTTAAAAATTGATTATTTTGACCAAAATTGATTTTTTGGTCAAAAGTTGACCTGTTGGGTCAAGGGTTTGTCATTGGGTCAAGGATTGATCATTTTAACCAAAGTTGACATTTGGTCAGAGATTGGCTTACTGGGTCAATAATTAGTCATTTGGTCAAAAATTGATTATTTTAACCAAAACTAAATTTTTTGTCAAAACCCATTGGGTCAACTAGGTGGTCATAGGGTCAAAAATTGACCATTTTGACAAAAGTCGACTCTTTGGTCAAAAGTTGACCTATTTGGTCAATGAGTTGATAATTGGGTCAAGAATTGATCATTTTGACCAAAGATCACTTTTTGGTCAAAAGTTGACGTCCTGGGTCAATGGGTTAGTCATTGGGTCAAAAATTGACCATTTTGACCAAAGTTGACTTTTTTATCAAAAGTGGACCTATCGGGTCAATGGATGGTCATTTGGTCAAAAATTGACAATTTTGACCACAATTGAGTTTTTGGTGAAATGTTGACCTATTGGGTCAATGGGCTTCATTAGTCAAGGATTGACCATTTTGACCAAGTTGACGTTTTGCTCAGAGATTGACTTATTGGGTCAATAATTGATTATTAATTCAAAAATTGATTATTTTGAGCAAAAATAATTTTTTTGTCAAAAGTTGACCCATTGAGTCAAAGGGGTAGTCATTGGGTCAGAAAATGACTAATTTGACCAATGTTATGCTTTTTGTCAATAATTTATTTGGTTAATGAGTTGGTAATTGGGTCAAGAGTTTACAATTTTGACCGAAGATGACGTTTTTGGTCAAAGGTTTACATATTAGGTCAATTGGTTGGTCATTGGGTAAACAATTGTCCATTTTCACCAAAGTTGACTTTTTGATCAAAGGTTGACCAATTGGGTCAATGGTTGGTCATTAGGTCAAAAATTGACTATTTTGACCAAAATTGACTTTTTTGTTAAAAGTTGACCTATTAGGTCAATGGATTTGTCATTATGTAAAGGATTGACCATTTTGACCAAAGTTGACATTTTGGTCAGAGATTGACTTATTGGGTCAATAATTGGTCATTAATTCAAAATTTTACTATTTTGACTAAAATTGGCTTTTTGGTCAAAAGTTGACCTATTAGGCCAATGGGTTGGTCATTGGGTCAAGGATTGATCATTTTGATCAAAATTGACTTTTTAGTCAAGAGTTGACCTATTGGGTCAATGGGTTGGTCATTGGGTCAAGGATTGACCATTTTTACCGTGGTTGACTTTTTGGTCAGAGATTGGCTTAGTGGGTCAATAATTGTTCATTAGGTCAAAAATTGACTATTTTGACTAAAATTGACATTTTTGCCAAAAGCTGACCTATTGGATTAATGGGTTGGTCATTGGGTCAAGCATTGACCATTTTCACCAAAGTTAGCTTTTGGTGAAAAGTTGTCCTATTGGGTCAATGGGTTGGTCTTTGAGTCAAGAATTGACCATTTTGACCAAAGTTGACTTTTTGGTCAGAGATTGACTTATTGGGGCAACAATTGGTCATTAGGTCAAAAATTGATTATTTTAACCAAAATTAATTTTTTTGTCAAAAGTTGACCCATTGGGTCAACATGGTGGTCATTGGGTTATAAATTGACCATTTTAACTAAAGTTGACCTTTTAGTCAAAAGTTTACATATTTGGTCAATGAGTTGGTAATTGGGTTAAGAATTGACCATTTTGACCAAAGATTACTTTTTGGTCAAAATTTGATCTATCGGGTCAATGGGTTGGTCATTGGGTCAAAAATTAATCATTTTGACCAAAGTTGACTTTTTGGTCAAAAGTTGAACTATTGGGTTAATGGGTGGTAATTATGTTAAAAATTGACTATTTTGACTAAAATTAACTTTTTGGTCAATAGTTGACGTATTGGGTCAATGCGTTTGTCGTTGGATCAAGGATTGATCATTTTGACCAAAGTTGACCTTTGGTCAGAGATTGACTTACTTGGTTAATAATTGGTCATTAGGTCAACAATTAATTATTTTGACCGAAATTAAATTTTTTGTCAAAAGTTGACTCATTGGGTCAACGGGGTGGTTATTGGGTCATAAATTAACCATTTTGACCAAAGTTGACTTTTTGGTCAAAAGTTGACCTATTTGGTCTTTAAGTTGGTAATTGGGTCAAGAATTGATTATTTTTACCAAAAATGACTTTTTGGTCAAAAGTTGACTTACTGGGTTGATGGGTTGGTCATTGGGTCAAAATTTGACCATTTTGACCAAAGTTGACTTTTTGGTTAAAAGTTAACCTATGGGTCACTAGGTGGCCATGAGGTAAAAAATTCACTATTTTGACCAAAATTGACTTTTTGGTCAAAAGTTGACCTATTGGGTCAATGAGTTTGTCATTGGGTCAAAGATTGACCATTTTGACTAAATTTGACTCTTTGGTCAGATTTTGACTTATTGGGTCAATAATTAGTCATTAACACAAAAGTTGATTATTTTGACCAAATTAAATTTTTTGTCAAAAGTTAACCCATTGGGTCAACAGGGTGGTCACTAGATCATAAATTGACCATTTTGACCAAAGTTAACTTTTTGGCAAAAGCGTATTTGGTTAATGATTTGGTAATTGGGTCAAGAATTTACCATTTTGACCGTAGATGACTTTTTTGGTTAAAAGTTGACCTATTGGGTCAATGAGTTGGTCATAGGGTAAAAAATTGACCATTTTGACCAAAGTTGACTTTTTGCTCAAAAGTTGACCATTGGTCAATGGGTGGCATTAGGTCAAAAATTAACTTTTTTTCCCAAATTTGACTTTTTAGTCAAAAGTTGGCCTATTTAGCCAATGGGTTTGTGAGTGGGTCAAGGATTGACCTTTTTGACTAAAGTTGACTTTTTTGTCAGATATTGACTTATTTGGTCAATAATTGGTCATTAATTCAAAAATTGACTATTTTGAACAAAATTGATTTTTTGGTCGAATGTTTACATATTAGGCCAATGGGTTGGTCATTGGGTCAAGGATTGATCATTTTGTTAAAAGTTGACTTTTTGGTTAAAAGTTGACCTATAGGGTTAATGGGTTGGTCACTGGGTTAAGGATTGATTATTTTGACCAAAGTTAATTTTTTGGTCAGAGATTGGCTTACTTGGTTAATAATTGGTCATTAGGTCAAAAATTGACTATTTTGACCAAAATTGACTTTTTTGGTCAAAATATGACATATTGGGTCAATGGGTTGGTCATTGGGTCAAGGATTGACCATTTTGACCAAAGTTGTCTTTTTGGTCAAAAGTTGACCTATTTAGGTCAATGAGGCGGTCATTAGGTAAAAAATTGACAATTTTTAGCAAAATTGACTTTTTGGTCAAAAGTTGACCTATTAGGTCAATGGATTGGACATTGGGTCAAGGATTAACAATTTTGGGCAAAGTTGACTTTTCAGTCCAAAGTTGACAAATTGGTTAATTGGGTTCGCCATTGGATCAAAGATTGACCATTTTCACCAAAGTTTACATTTAGGTCATTTTGTCAGATATTGACCATTTTTACCTAATTTATCTTTTTGGACAAAAGTTGACCTTTTCGTTCAATGAGGTGGTCATTTCGTGAAAAATTGACAATTTTGACCAAAATTGACTTTTTGGTCAAAAGTTGTCCTTTTGGATCAGTGAGTTGGTCATTGGGTAAATGATTGACCATTTTGAACAAAGTTGGCTTTTTGGTCAAAAGTTCACCAATTGTGTCAATGGTTGGTCATTGGGTCAAGGAATGACCATTTTGACCAAAGTTGACTTTTTGGTCAAAAGTTGATCTATTGGATCAATAATTGGTCTTTAAGTCAAAAATTTACTATTTTGACCAAAATTGACTGTTTGGTCAAAAGTCGATATATTGGGTCGAGTGAGTTGGTCATTAGATTGAGAATTTACCATTTTGACCGAAGTTGACTTTTTGGTCAAAAGTTGACATGTTGGGTCAATGGGTTGGTCATTAGGTTAAGCATTGACCATTTTGACCAAAGTTGACTTTTTGGTCAAAGATTGGCTTACTGGGTCTATAATTGATCATTGGGTCTAAAATTGACAATTTTTACCAAAAATAATTTTTTTTTCAAAAGTTGACATATTGTGCCAATGGGTTGGTCATTGGGTTAAGGATTGATCATTTTGACCAAAATTGACTTTTTGGTCAAAAGTTGACCTATTGGTTTAATGGGTTGGTCGTTGGGTCAAAAATTGATTATTTTGAACAAAGTTGGCTTTTTGGTCAATTATTGACTTATTGGGTCAATGGGTGGTCATTAGGTCAAAAATTGAATATTTTAACCAAAATTGACTTTTTGGTTAAAAGTTTACCTATTGGGTTAATGGTTTTGTCATTGGGTCAAGGATTGACCATTATGACCAAAGTTGACTTTTTGGTCAGAGATTGACTTATTGGGTCAATAATTTGTTAGTAGATCAAAAATTAATTATTTTGACCAAAATTAAATTTTTGGTCAAAAGTTGACCCGTTGGGTCAACGGGGTGGTCATTGAGTCAGAAATTGACCATTTTGACAAAAATTGACTTTTGTCAGAGATTGACTTTTTTGGTCAATGAGTTGGTAATTTGCTCAAAAATTGACCATTTTGACTGAAGATGACTTTTTGATCAAAATTTGATCTATTGGGTCAATGGGCTGGTTATTGGGTCAAAAATTGACCTTTTTTTACCATAGTTGACTTTTAGATCAGAGATTAGCTTACTGGCTCAATAATTGGTCATTAGGTCAAAAATTTACTATTTTGACCAAAATTGACTTTTTGTCAAAAGTTGACCTATTGAGTCAATGAGTTGGTCATTGGGTCAAGGATTGACCATTTTGACTAAAGCTGACTTTTTAGTCAAAAGTTGACAAATTGGGTAAATGGTTGGTCATTGGATCAAGGATTGACCATTTTGACCAAAGTTGACTTTTTGGTCAAAAGTTGAATTATTTTTGGTCAATGGCTTGGTCATTGGGTCAAGGAATGACCATTTTGACCAAAGTGGACTTTTTGGTTAGAGATTGACTTATTGGGTCAAAAATGTTTTTAGGTTAAAATTTGACCTATTGGGTCAATGGGTTGGTCTTTAGTTCAAGGATTGACCATTTTGACCAATGTTGATTTTTTAGTCAAAGATTGGCTTACTGGGTCAATAATTAGCTCAAAAATTAACTACTTTGACCAAAATTGATTTTTTTGTCAAAAGTTGACCTATTGGGTCAATGGGTTTGTCATTTGGTCAAGGATTGACCATTTTGAACAAAGTATTCTTTTTGGTCAGACATTGACAAAAAAAGTTAACCCATTGTGTCAACGGGGTTGTCATTGTGTTTGAAATTAACCATTTTGACCAAAGATGATTTTTTGGTCAAAAGTTGACATACTTTGACCAAAATTGAATTTTTTGTCAAAAGTTAACCTATTGGGTCAACATGGTGGTCATTGGGTCAGAAATTGGTCATTAATTCAAAAATTGAGAATTTTGACCAAAATTGATAATTTTGACCAAAATTGTCAATTGACAATTTTGACCAAAATTGATTTTTTTGTCAAAAGTTGGCCTATTAGGCCAATGGGTTGGTCATTGGGTCATGGATTGATCATTTTGACCAAAGTTGACTTTTTGGTCAAAAGTTAACACATTGGGTCAATTGGTTAGTCAATGGGTTAAGGATTGACCATTTTGACGAAAGATGAGTTTTTGGTTAGAGATTGACTTACTAGTTCAATAATTGGTCATTAGGTCAAAAATTGACTATTTTGACCAAAATTGACTTTTTGGTCATATGTTGACCTATTGTGTCAATGGGTTTTTCTTTGGGTCGAGGATTAACCATTTTGACCAAAGTTGTCTTTTTTGTGAAAAGGTGGCCTATAATTTTTAGCAAAATTAACTTTTTTGTCAAGAGTTGACCTATTTGGGTCAATGGGTTGGTCATTGAATCAAGGAGTAACAATTTTGGCCAAAGTTGTCTTTTTATTCAATAGTTTTCGCCAAAGTTGACTCTTAGGTCATTGTGTCATAAATTGACTATTTTGACCAAATTTCACTTTTTGGTCAAAAGTTGACCTTTTGGGTCAGTGTGGTGATCATATAGTGAAAAATTAACAATTTTGGCCAAAATTGACTTTTTTGACAAAAGTTATCCTTTTGTGTTAATGAGTTGGTCATTGGGTCAAGGATTAACCATTTTGACCAAAGTTGACTTTTCGGTCAAAAGTTGACCTATTTGGTCAATGAGTTGGTAATTGGGCCAGGAATTGACCATTTTGACCAAAGATGATTTTTTGGTCAAAAGTTGATCTATTGGGTCAAAAATTAACAATTTTGACCAAAGTTGACTTTTTGGTCAAAAATTAACCTATTGGGTCAATGGGTGGTCATTAGGTCAAAAATTCACAATTTTAACCAAAATTGACTTTTTCGTCAAAAGTTGACCTATTTGGTCAATGAGTTTGTCATTGGGTAAAGGATTGACCATTTTGACCAAAGTTGACTTTTTGGTCAGAGATTGACTTATTGGTCAATAATTGGTCATTAATTCAAAGATTGCCTATTTTGGTCATTAGGTCAAAAATTGTTTATTTTAACAAAAATTAAATTTTTGGACAAAAGATAACCCATTGGGTAACCGGGTGATCATTGGGTCAGAAATTGAGCATTTTGACCAAAGTTGATTTTTTTGTCAAATGTTGACCTATTTTGTCAATGAATTGGTAATTGGGTCAAGAATTGTCCATTTTGACCAAAGATGACTTTTTGGTCAAAAGTGGATCTACTGGGTCAATGGGTTAGTCATTGGGTCAAAATTTGACCATTTTGACCAAATTTGACTTTTTGGTCAAAAGTTGACCTACTGGGTCAATGGGTGGTCATTTAGTCAAAAATTGACTATTTTGACCAAAATTGACGATTTTGACCAAAATTGACGATTTTGACCAACATTGACGATTTTGACCAAAATTGACTATTTGGTCAAAAGTTGATCTATTGGGTCAAGGATTGACCATTTTGACCGAAGTTGAATTTTTTGTCAGACATTGACTTATTGGGTCAATAATTGGTCATTAGGTCAAAAATGAGTATTTTAACCAAAATTGAATTTTTGAGTAAAAGTTAACCCGTTGGTAGAACGGGGTCGTCATTGGGTCAGAAATTAACCATTTAGAACAAAGATGACTTTTTGGTCAAAAGTTGACGTATTGGGTCAATGGGTTTGTCATTGGGTCAAAAATTGACCATTTTGACCAAAGTTGAGTTTTTGGTCAAAAATTGACTTATTAGGTCAACGGGAGGTCAAAAGTCGATATATTGGGTCAGTGTGTTGGCCGTTGGGTCAAGAATTTACCATTTTGACCAAAGTTGACCTTTTGGTCAAAAGTTGACATATTGGGTCAATGGGTTGGTCATTGGGTCAAGGATTGACCATTTCAATCAAAGTTGACTTTTTGATCAAAGATTGGCTTACTAGGTCAATAATTGGTCATTAGGTCAAAAATTGACAATTTTGACCAAAATTGAATTTTTTATCAGAAGTTGGCATTTTGTGTCAATGGGTTGGTCATTGGGTCAAGGATTGATCATTTTGACCAAAATTGACTTTTTGGTTAAAAGTTGACCTATTGGTTTAATGGGTTGGTCATAGGGTCAAAACTTGACTATTTTGACCAAAGTTGCTTTTTGGTCAATAGTTGACCTATTGTGTCAATTGGTGGTCATTAAATTAAAAATTGAATATTTTGACCAAATTTGAATTTTTGGTCAAAAGTTTACCTATTGGGTCAATGGTTTCGTGATTGGGTCAAGGATTGACCATTATGACCAAAGTTGACTTTTTGGTCAGAGATTGACTTATTGGGTCAATAATTTGTGAGTAGATCAAAAATTGATTATTTTGACCAAAATTAAATTTTTGGTCAAAAGTTGACCCATTGGGTCAACGGGGTGGTCATTGAGTCAGAAATTGACCATTTTGACTAAAATTGACTTTTTGTCAGAGATTGACTTGTTTGGTCAAAATTTGACCATTTTGACCGAAGATGACTTTTTGGTCAAAATTTGATTTATTGGGTCAATGGGCTAATTATTGGGTCAAAAATTGACCTTTTTGACCAAAGTTGACTTTTTGAGCAGAGATTAGCTTAGTGGCTCAATAATTGGTCATTGGATCAAAAATTGACTATTTTGACAAAAATTGACTATTTTGACAAAAATTGACTATTTTGACAAAAATTGACTATTTTGACCAAAATTGACTTTTTGGTCAAAAGTTGACCGATTGGGTCAAAGGGTTGGTCATTGGGTCAATGATTGACCATTTTGACTAAAGCTGACTTTTTAGTCAAAAGTTGACAAATTGTGTAAATGGTTGGTCATTGGATCAAGGATTGACCATTTTAACCAAAGTTGACTTTTTGGTCAAAAGTTGAATTATTTGGTTAATGGCTTGGTCATTGGGTCAAGGAATGACCATTTTGACCAAAGTGTACTTTTTGGTTAGAGATTGACTTATTTGGTCAAAAAATGTTTTTAAGGTTAAAATTTGATTATTTTCAGCAAAATTAAATTTTTTGTCAAAAGTTGACCCTTTGGGTCAACGGACTGGTGATTGGGTCAGAAATTGACCATTTCTACCAAAGTTGACTTTTTGGTCAAAAGTTGACCTATTGGGTCAATGGGTTGGTCATTGGTTCAAGGATTGACCATTTTGAGCAAAGTTGATTTTTTGGTCAGTGATTAGATTACTAGGTTAATAATTGGTCATTAGGTCAAAAATTAACTACTTTGACCAAAATTGATTTTTTGTCAAAAGTTGACCTTTTAGGTCAATGGGTTTGTCATTGGGTCAAGGATTGACCATTTTGAACAAAGTTGTCTTTTTGGTCAGAGATTGACCAAAAAAGTTAACCCATTGTGTCAACGGGGTTGTCATTGGGTTAGAAATTAACCATTTTGATTAAAGATGAGTTTTTAGTCAAAAGTTGACCTACTTTGACCAAAATTGAATTTTTGGTCAAAAGTTAACCTATTGGGTCAACATGGTGGTCATTGGGTCAGAAATTGGTCATTAATTCAAAAATTGACAATTTTGACCAAAATTGACTTTTTGGTCAAACGTTGACCTATTATGCCAATAGGTTGGTCATTGGGTCATGGATTGATCATTTTGACCAAAGTTGGCTTTTTGGTCAAAAGTTAACATATTGGGTCAATAGGTTAGTCATTGGTAGGATTGACCATTTTGACCAAAGATGAGTTTTTGGTCAGAGATTGGCTTACTGGTTCAATAATTGGTCATTAGGTCAAAAATTGACTATTTTGACCAAAATGGACTTTTTGGTCAAAAGTATACCTATTGGGTCAATGGGTTGGTTTTTGGGTTGAGGATTGACCATTTTGACCAAAGTTGTCTTTTTTGTGAAAAGGTGGCCTATATAAGTCAATCAGGCAGTCATCAGGTCAAAAATTTATAATTTTTTGCAAAATTGACTTTTTGGTCAAGAGTGGACCTATTTGGGTCAATGGGTTGGTCATTGAATCAAGGACTAACAATTTTGGCTAAAGTTGTCTTTTTATTCAATAGTTGAAAAACTGGGTCAATGAGTTGGTCATTGGATCAAGAATTGACCATTTTCGCCAAAGTTGACTCTTAGGACATTGTGTCAGAAATTGACTATTTTGACCAAATTTCACCTTTTGGTCAAAATTTAACCTTTTGGGTCAGTGTGGTGGTCATAAGGTGAAAAATTGACAATTTTGGCCAAAATTGACTTTTTTGACAAAAGTTATCCTTTTGTGTTAATGAGTTGGTCATTGGGTCAACGATTGACCATTTTGACCAAAGTTGATTTTTCGGTCAAAAGTTGACCTATTTGGTAAATGAGTTGGTATTTGGGTCAAGAATTGACCATTTTGACCAAAGATGACTTTTTGGTCAAAAGTTGATCTATTGGGTCAAAAATTAACAATTTTGACCAAAGTTGACTTTTTTGTCAAAAATTAACCTATTGGGTCAATGGGTGGTCATTAGGTCAAAAAATCATAATTTTAACCAAAATTGACTTTTTCGTCAAAAGTTGACCTATTCGGTCAATGAGTTTGTCATTGGGTAAAGGATTGACCATTTTGACCAAAGTTGACTTTTCGTCAGATATTGACTTATTGGGTCAATAATTGGTCATTAGGTCAAAATTTAATTATTTTAACCAAAATTAAATTTTAGATCAAAAGTTGACCCATTGGGTCAGAAATTGACCATTTTGACCAAAGTTGACTTTTTGGTCAAAAGTTGATGTATTTGGTCAATGAGTTGGTAATTAGGACAAGAATTGACCATTTTAACCAAAAGATGACGTTTTGGTCAAAATTTGTTCTATCGGGTCAATGGGTTGGTCATCATATCAAAAATTGACCATTTTGACCTAAGTTGACTTTTTGGTCAATTCTTGACCTATTGGGTTAATGGGTGGTCATCAGGTTAACAATTAATTATTTTGACCAAAATTGACTTTTTGGTCAAAATTTAACCTATTGGCTCAATGGGTTTGTCATTGGGTCAAGGATTGATCATTTTGTCCAAAGTTGGCTTTTGGTCAGAGATTGGCTTAGTGAGTCAATAATTTGTCATTAGGTAAAAAATTGATTATTTTGACAAAATTAAATTTCTTGTCAAAACCCATTGGGTCAACGGGGTGGTCATTGGGTCAGAAATTAACCATTTAGACAAAAGTTGACATTTTGGTCAAAAGTTGACATATTTGGTCATTGAGTTTGTAATTGCGTTAAGAATTGATCATTTTGACAAAAGTTGATTTTTTGGTCAAAGATTGGCTTACTGGGTCAATAATTGGTCATTAGGTCAAAAATTGATTATTTTGACCAAAATTGATTTGTTTGTCAAAAGATGATCGATTGTGTCAATGGGTTAGTCATTGGGTCAATGATTGAACATTTTGGCCAAAATTGACTTTTTGGTCAAATGTTGACCAATTGGGTCAATGTGTTGGTCATTGGGTCAAAAATTGACCATATTGACCAAAGTTAATTTTTTGGTCAAATGTTGACATATTGGGTCAATGGGTGGTCATTAGGTCAAAATTGAATATTTTGACCAAAATTGACTTTTTGGTCAAAAGTTTACCTATTGGGTCAATGGTTTTGTCAATGGATCAAGGATTGACCATTATGACCAATGCTGACTTTTTGGTCATAGATTGACTTATTTGGTCAATGAGGTGGTTATAAGGTGAAAAATTAACAATTTTAACCAAAATTGACTTTTTGGTCAAAAGTTGTCCTTTTGGGTCAATGAGTTGGTCGTTGGGTCAAGGTTTGACCATTTTGACAAAAGTTGACTTTTTAATCAAAACTTAACCTATTTGGTCAATGAGTTAGTAATTAGGTCAAGAATTGACCATTTTGATCAAAGATGTCTCCTTGGTCAAAAGTTGACCTATTGGGTCAAAAATTTATCATTTTGACCAAAGTTGAATTTTTTGTCAAAAGTTGACCTATTGGTTCAATGGGTGATCATTAGGTTAAAAATTGACTATTTTGACCAAAATTGACTTTTTTGTCAAAACTTGACCTATTGGGCCAATGAGTTTGTCATCACGCTTAAATGATTGACCATTTTAACCAAAGTTGACATTTTGGTCAGAGATTGACTTATTGGGTCAATAATTGGTCATTAATTCAAATATTGACTATTTATGTCACTATGTAAAAAATTGACTATTTTGACAAAAATTAAATTTTTGGTGAAAGTTATCCCATTGGGTTAACGGGTGGACATTGGGTCAGAATTTGACCATTTTGACCAAAGTTAACTTTTTTGTCAAAAGTTGACCTATTTAGTCAATGAGTTGGTAATTAGGTCAATAATTGACCATTTTGACCAAAGATGACTTTTTGATGAAAAGTTGATCTTTGGGTCAATTGGTTGGTCATTGGGTCAAAAATTGACCACTTTGACCAAAATTGGCTATTCGGTCAAAAGTTGACCTATTGGGTCAATGATTGATCATTTTGACCAAAGTTGAATTTTTGGTCAAACAATGACTTATTGTGTTAATAATTGGTCATAATGTTAAAAATGAGTATTTTAACAAAAATTGAATTTTTGGTCAAAAGTTAACCCATTTGGTGAACGAGGTGGTCATTGGGTCAGAAATTGACCATTTTGACCAAAGATGACTTTTGGGTCAAAAGTTGACCTATTGGGTTAATGGGTCAGTCATTGGGTCAAAAATTGACCGATTTGACAAAAGTTGACTTTTTTGGTAAAAAATTGACTAATTGGGCCAATGGGTGGTCATTACGTCAAAAATTGACTATTTTGACCAAAATTGACTTTTTGATCAAATGTTGACCTATTGGGCCAATGGGTTTATCATTGGGTCAAGGATTGACCATTTTGACCAAAGTTTACTTTTTCGTCAGAGATTGACTTATTAGGTCAATAATCAGTCATTAATTTAAAAATTGACTATTTTGACCAAAGTTGAATTTTGGGTCAAAAGTTGAGCTATTAGGCCAATGAGTTGGTCATTTTGTCTAAAGTTGACTTATTGGGTCAAAAGTTGACCTATTAGGTCAATGGGTTGGTCATTGGGTCAAGGATTGAACATTTTGACCAAAGTTGACTTTTTGGTCAGAGATTGACTTACTAGGTCAAAAATTGACTATTTTGATCAAAATAGATTTTTTGGTCAAATGTTTATCTATTGTGTCAATAGGTTGGTCATTGGGTCAAGGATTGGCCATTTTGACCAAAGTTGAGTTTTTGTTCAGAAGTTGTTATATTTGGTCTATGGGTTGGTCATTGGGTTAAGGATTGTCCGTTTTGACCAAAGTTGGCTTTTTGGTCAGAGTTTGACTTATTTGGTCAATAATTGGTGATTAGGTTAAAAATTGATTATTTTGACCAAAATTAAATTATTTGTTAAAACCCATTGGGTCGACGGGGTGGTCATTGGGTCGAAAATTCACCATTTTGACAAAATTCGACTTTTTGATCAAAAGTTGTCCTATTTGGTCAATGAGTTGGTAATTGGGTCAAGAATTGATCATTTTGACCAAAGATGAATTTTTGTTCAAAAGTTGACATGTTGGGTCAATGGGTGGTCATTAGGTTACAAATTGTTTATTTTCACCAAAATTGACTTTTTGGTCAAAAGTTGACCTGTTGGGTCAAAGGGTTTGTCATTGGGTCAAGGATTGATCATTTTGACCAAAGTTGACATTTGGTCAGAGATTGGCTTATTTGGTCAATAATTTGTCATTAGGTCAAAAATTGATTATTTTGACCAAAATTAAATTTTTTGTCAAAACCCATTGGGTCAACGGGGTGGTCATAGGGTCAAAAATTGACCATTTTGACAAAACTCGACACTTTGGTCAAAAGTTGACCTATTTGGTCAATGAGTTGATAATTGGGTCAAGAATTGATCATTTTTTCCAAAGATCACTTTTTGGTCAAAAGTTGACGTACTGGGTAAATGGGTTAGTCATTGGGTCAAAAATTAACCATTTTGACCAAAGTTGACTTTTTGGTCAGAGATTGACAATTTTGACCTTTCGGGTCAATGGATGGTCATTTGGTCAAAAATTGACAATTTTGACCACAATTGAGTTTTTGGTGAAATGTTGACCTATTGGGTCAATGGGTTTCATTAGTCAAGGATTGACCCTTTTGACCAAAGTTGACGTTTTGGTCAGAGATTGACTTATTGGGTCAATAAATGATCATTGATTCAAAAATTTATTATTTTGACCAAAAATAAATTTTTTGTCAAAAGTTGACCCATTGAGTCAAAGGGTAGTCATTGGGTCAGAAATTGACCAATTTGACCAAAATTATGTTTTTGTCAATAGTTTATTTGGTAAATGAGTTGGTAATTGAGTCAAGAGTTTATCATTTTGACCGAAGATGAGTTTTTTGGTCAAAAGTTGACCTATTGGGGCAATGGGTTGGTCATTGGGTCAAAAATTGTCCATTTTGACCAATGTTGACTTTTTGTTCAAAAGTTGACCAATTGGGTCAATGGTTGGTCATTAGGTCAAAAATTGACTATTTTGACCAAAATTGACTTTTTTGTTAAAAGTTGACCTATTGGGTCAATGGATTTGTCATTATGTCAAGGATTGACCATTTTGACCAAAGTTGATATTTTGGTCAGAGATTGACTTATTGGGTCAATAATTGGTCATTAATTCAAAAATTTACTATTTTGACCAAAATTGGCTTTTTGGTCAAAATTTGACCTATTGGGCCAATGGGTTGGTCATTGGGTTAAGGATTGATCATTTTGATCAAAGTTGACTTTTTAGTCAAGAGTTGACCTATAGGGTCAATGGGTTGGTCATTGGGTCAAGGATTGACCATTTTTACCGTGGTTAACTTTTTGGTCAGAGATTGGCTTAGTGGGTCAATAATTGTTCATTAGGTCAAAAATTGACTATTTAAACCAAAATTGACTTTTTTGCCAAAAGTTGACCTATTAGATCAAAGTTAGCTTTTGGTGAAAAGTTGTCCTATTGGGTCAATGGGTTGGTCATTGAGTCAAGAATTGACTATTTTGACCAAAGTTGACTTTCTGGTCAGAGACTGACTTATTGGGGCAACAATTGGTCATTAGGTCAAAAATTGATTATTCTAACCAAAATTAAAATTTTTGTTAAAAGTTGGCCCATTGGGTCAACATGGTGGTCATTGGGTTAGAAATTGACATTTTAACCAAAGTTGACTTTTTAGTCAAAACTTTACCTATTTGGTCAATGAGTTGGTAATTGGGTTAAGAATTGACCATTTTGACCAAAGATGACTTTTTGTTGACGTATTGGGTCAATGTTGACGTATTGGCTCAATGGGTTTGTCATTGGGTCTAGGATTGATCATTTTGACCAAAGTTGACCTTTGGTCAGAGATTGGCTTACTAGGTTAATAATTGGTCATTAGGTCAAAAATTAATTATTTTGACCAAAATTAAATTTTTTGTCAAAAGTTGACTCATTGGGTCAACAGGGTGGTTATTGGATCAGAAATAACCATTTTGACCAAAGTTGACTTTTTGGTCAAAAGTTGACCTATTTGGTCTTTGAGTTGGTAATTGGGTCAGGAATTGATTATTTTGACCAAAAATGACTTTTTGGTTAGAAGTTGACCAACTGGGCTTAATGGGTTGGTCATTGGGTCAAAATTTGACCATTTTGACCAAAGTTGACTTTTTGGTCAAAAGTTAACCTATTGGGTCACTAGGTAGCCATGAGGTCAAAAATTCACTATTTTGACCAAAATTGCCTTTTTGGTCAAAAGTTGACCTATTGGGTCAATGAGTTTGTCATTGGGTTAAGGATTGACCATTTTGACCAAATTTGACTTTTTGGTCACATATTGAATTATTGGGTCAATAATTAGTCATTAACTCAAAAGTTGATTATTTTGACCAAATTAAATTTTTTGTCAAAAGTTAACCCATTGGGTCAACAGGGTGGTCACTGGATCATAAATTGACCATTTTGACCTATGTTAACTTTTTGGCAACAGCTGACCTATTTGGTTAATGATTTTGTAATTGGGTCAAGAATTTACCATTTTGTCCATATATGACTTTTTTGGTCAAAAGTTGATGTATTGGGTCAATGGGTTGGTCATAGGGTAAAAAATTGACCATTTTGACCAAATTGACTTTTTGCTCAAAAGTTGACCTATTGGGTCAATGGGTGGCATTAGGTCAAAAATTAACTTTTTTGACCAAATTTGACTTTTTAGTCAAAAGTTGGCCTATTTGGTCAATGGGTTTCTCAGTGGGTCAAGGATTGACCTTTTTTTACTAAAGTTGACTTTTTTGTCAGAGATTGACTTATTGGGTCAATAATTGGTCATTAATTCAAAAATTGACTATTTTGAACAAAATTAATTTTTTGGTCGAATGTTTACATATTAGGCCAATGAGTTTGTCATTGGGTCAAGGATTGATCATTTTGTCAAAAGTTGACATTTTGGTCAAAAGTTGACCTATTGGGTCAATGGGTTGGTCACTGGATTAAGGATTGATTATTTTGACCAAAATTGCTTTTTTGGTCAAAGATTGGCTTACTTGGTTAATAATTGGTCATTAGGTCAAAAATTGACTATTTTGACAAAATTTGACTTTTTTGGTCAAAATATGACCTATCCGGTCAATGGGTTGGTCATTTGGTCAAGGATTGACCTTTTTGACCAAAGTTATCTTTTTGGTCAAAAGTTGACCTATTTAGCTCATTGAGGCGGTCATTAGGTAAAAAATTGACAATTTTTAGCAAAATTGACTTTTTGGTCAAAAGTTGACCTATTGGGTCAATGGACTGGACATTGGGTCAAGGATTAACAATTTTGGGCAAAGTTGACCTTTAAGTGAAAAGTTGACCTTTCATTCAATGAGGTGGTCATTTCGTGAAAATTTGACAATTTTAACCAAAATTGACTTTGTGGTCAAAAGTCTTCCTTTTGGGTCAGTGAGTTTGTCATTGGGTAAAGGATTGACCATTTTGACCAAAGTTGACTTTTTGGTCAATAGTTCACCAATTGTATGAATGGGTTGGTCATTGGGTCAAGGATTGACCATTTTGACCAAAGTTGACTTTTTGGTCAAAAGTTGTTGTATTGGGTCAATAATTGGTCTTTAAGTCAAAAATTTACCATTTTGACCAAAATTGACTGTTTGGTCAAAAGTCAATATATTGGGTCAGTGGGTTGGTCATTGGGTCAAGAATTTACCATTTTAACCGAAGTTGACGTTTTGGTCAAAAGTTGACATATTGGGTCAATGGGTTGGTCATTAGGTTAAGGATTGACCATTTTGACCAAAGTTGACTTTTTGGTCAAAGATTGGCTTACTGGGTCTATAATTGAATATTGGGTCTAAAATTGACAATTTTGACCAAAATTGATTTTTTTTTCAAAAGTTGACATATTGTGTCAATGGGTTGGTCATTGGGTTAAGGATTGATCATATTGACCAAAATTGACCTTTTGGTCAAAAGTTGACCTTTTGGTTTAAGGGGTTGGTCATTGGCTCAAAAATTGATTATTTTGAACAAAGCTGGCTTTTTGGTCAATTATTGACCTATTGGGTCAATGGGTGGTCATTAGGTCAAAAATTGAATATTTTAACCAAAATTGACTTTTTGGTCAAAAGTTTACCTATTGGGTTAATGGTTTTGTCATTGGGTCAAGGATTGACCATTATGACCAAAGTTGACTTTTTGGTCAGAGATTGACTTATTAGATCAATAATTTGTTAGTAGATCAAAAATAGATTATTTTGACCAAAAGTAAATTTTTGGTCAAATGTTGACCCATTGGGTCAACGGGGTGGTCATTGAATCAGAAATTAACCATTTTGAACAAAATTGACTTTTTGTCATAGATTGACTTATTTGGTCAATGAGTTGGTAATTAGGTAAAAAATTGATCATTTTGACCGAAGATGACTTTTTGGTCAAAATTTGATCTATTGGGTCAAGGGCTGGTTATTGGGTCAAAAATTGACCTTTTTGACCAAAGTTGACTTTTTGAACAGAGATTAGCTTACTGGCTCAATAATTGGTCATTAAGTCAAAAATTGACAATTTTAACCAAAATTGACTTTTTGGTCGAAAGTTGACCTATTAGATCAATGGGTTGGTCATTGGGTTAAGGATTGACCATTTTGACGAAAGCTGACTTTTTAGTCAAAAGTTGACAAATTGGGTAATTGGTTGGTCATTGGATTAAGGATTGACCATTTTGACCAAAGTTGATTTTTTGGTCAAAAATTGAATTATTTGTTCAATGGCTTGGTCATTGGGTCAAGGAATGACCATTTTGACCAAAGTGGACTTTTTGGTTAGAGATTGACTTATTGGGTCAAAAAATGTTTTTAAGGTTAAAATTTGATTATTTTGAGCAAAATTAAATTTTTTGTCAAAAGTTGACCTTTGGGTCAACGGACTGGTGATTGGGTCAGAAATTGACCATTTTTACCAAAGTTGACTTTTTGGTCAAAAGTTGACCTCTTGGGTCAATGGGTTGGTCATTGGTTCAAGGATTGATCATTTTGACCAAAGTTTGATTTTTTGGTCAGAGATTGGCTTACTGGGTCAATAATTGGTCATTAGGTCAAAAATTAACTACTTTGACCAAAATTGATTTTTTTGTCAAAAGTTGACCTATTGGGTAAATGGGTTTGTCATTGGGTCAAGGATTAACCATTTTGAACAAAGTTGTCTTTTTGGTCAGAGATTGACCAAAAAAGTTAACCCATTGTGTCAACGGGGTTGTCATTGGGTTAGAAATTAACCATTTTGACCAAAGATGTTTTTTTTGTCAAAAGTTGACATATTTTGACCAAAATTGAATTTTTGGTCAAAAGTTAACCTATTGGGTCAACATGGTGGTCATTGGGTCAGAAATTGGTCATTAATTCAAAATTTGACATTTTTAACCAAAATTAACTTTTTGGTCAAAAGTTGACCTATAAGGCCAATGAGTTGGTCATTGGGTCATGGATTGACATTTTGACCAAAGTTGGCTTTTTGGTCAAAAGTTAACATATTGGGTCATTGGGTTAAGGATTTGACCATTTTGACCAAAGATGAGTTTTTGGTCAGAGATTGGCTTACCGGTTCAATAATTGGTCATTAGGTCAAAAATTGTCTATTTTGACCAAAATTGATTTTTTGGTCAAAAGTTGACCTATTGGGTTAATGGGTTGGTCTTTGGGTCGAGGATTGACCATTTTGACCAAAGTTGTCTTTTTTGGTGAAAAGGTGGCCTATATAGGTCAATCAGGCAGTCATTAGGTCAAAAATTTACAATGTTTTGCAAAATTAACTTTTTGGTCAAGAGTTGACCTATTTGGGTCAATGGGTTGGTCATTGAATCAAGGACTAACAATTTTGGCCAAAGTTGTACTTTTATTCAAAAGTTGACAAAATGGGTCAATGAGCTGGTCATTGGATCAAGAATTGACCATTTTCGCCAAAGTTGACTCTTAGGTCATTGTGTCAGAAATTGATTACTTTGACTAAATTTGACTTTTTGGTCAAAAGTTGACCTTTTGGGTCAGTGTGGTAGTCATAACGTGAAAAATTGACAATTTTGGCCAAAATTGACTTTTTTGACAAAAAATATCCTTTTGTGTTAATGAGTTGGTCATTGGGTCAAGGATTGACCATTTTGACCAAAGTTTTCTTTTCGGTCAAAAGTTGACCTATTTTGTAAATGAGTTGGTAAATGGGTCAGGAATTGACCATTTTGACCAAAGAAGACTTTTTGGTCAAAAGTTGATCTATTGGGTAAAAAAATTAACAATTTTCACCAAAGTTGACTTTTTGGCCAAAAATTAACCTAATAGGTCAATGGATGGTCATTTGGTCAAAAATTCACAATTATAACCAAAATTGACTTTTTCGTCAAAAGTTGACCTATTTGGTAAATGAGTTTGTCATTGGGTAAATGATTGACCATTTTGACCAAAGTTGACTTTTTGGTCAAAGATTGACTTATTGTTCAATAATTGATCAATAATTCAAAGATTGACTATCTTGGTCATTAGGTAAAAAATTTTTTATTTTGACATAAATTAAATTTTTGGTCAAAAGATAACCCATTGGGTAACCGGGTGATCATTGGGTCAGAAATTGACCATTTTAACCAAAGTTGATTTTTTGTCAAAAGTTGACCTATTTGGTCAATGAAGTAGTAATTGGGTCAAGAATTGTCCATTTTTACCAAAGATGACTTTTTGGTCAAAAGTGGATCTACTCGGTCAATGGGTTAGTCATTGGGTCAAAATTTGACCATTTTGACTAAATTTGACTTTTTGTTCAAAAGTTGACCAACTGGGTCAATGGGTGGTCCATTAGTCAAAAATTGACTATTTTGACCAAAATTGACGATTTTGACCAAAATTGACTATTTGAGTCGAAAGTTGATCTATCGGGTCGAAAGTTGACCATTTTGACCGAAGTTGAATTTTTTTCAGACATTGACTTATTGGGTTAATAATTGTTCATTAGGTCAAAAATGAGTATTTTAATCAAAATTGAATTTTTGGGTAAAAGTTAACCCATTGGGAGAACGGGGTGGTCTTTGGGTCAGAAATTAACCCTTTAGAACAAAGATGACTTTTTGGTCAAAAGTTGACGTATTGGGTCAATGGGTTGGTCATTGGGTCGAAAATTGACCATTTTGACTAAAGTTGATTTTTTGGTCAAAAGTTGACATATAGGGTCATTGGGTTGGTCATTGGGTCAAAGATTGACCACTTTCATCAAAGTTGACTTTTTGGTCAAAGATTGGCTTACTAGGTCAATAATTGGTCATTAGGTTAAAAATTGACAATTTTGACGAAAATTGAATTTTTTGTCAAAAGTTGGCATATTGTGTCAAAGGGTCAGTCATTGGGTCAAGGATTGATCATTTCGACAAAAAAATGACTTTTCAGTCGAAGTTGACTATTGGTTTAATGGGTTGGTCATTGGGTCAATAATTGACTATTTTGACCAAAGTTGCTTTTTGGTCAATAGTTGACCTATTGGGTCAATGGTGGTCATTAGGTCAAAAATTGAATATTATGACTAAAATTGACTTTTTGGTCAAAAGTTTACTTATTGGGTCAATGGTTTCGTGATTGGGTCAAGGATTGACCATTATGAACAAAGTTGACTTTTTGGTCAGAGATTGACTTATTGGGTTAATATTTTTTCATTAGATCAAAAATTGATTATTTTGACGAAAATAAAATTTTTGGTCAAAAGTTGACGGGTCAACGGGGTGTTTATTGAGTCAGAAATTAACCATTTTGACCAAAGTTGACTTTTTGTCAGAGATTGACTTTTTTGGTCAATGAGTTAGTAATTGGGTCAAAATTAAACATTTTGACCGAAGATGACTTTTTGGTCAAAATTTGATCTATTGGGTCAATGGGTTGGTCATTGGGTTAAAAATTGACCTTTTTGACCAAAGTTGACTTTTTGGTCACAGATTGGCTTTCTGGGTCAATAATTGGTCATTAGGTCAAAAATTGACTATTTTGACCAAAATTGACTTTTTGGTCAAAAGTTGACCTATTAGGTCATTGGGTTGGTCATTTGGTTAAGAATTGACCATTTTGACCAAAGTTGACTTTTTAGTCAAAAGTTGACAAATTGGGTAAATGGGTTGGTCATTGCATCAAGGATTGACCATTTGGACCAAAGTTGACTTTTTGGTCAAAAGTTGAATTATTGGGTCAATGGGTTAGTCATTGTTTCAAGGAATGACCATTTTGAGCGAAGTTGACTTTTTGGTCAGCGATTGACTTATTCTATGAAAAATTGTTTATTAGGTTAAAATTTAATTATTTTGACCAAAATTCAATTTTTGTTCAACGGATTGGTGATTGGGTCAGAAATTTACCATTTTTACCAAAGTTGACTTTTTGGTCAAAAGGTGACCTATATGGTCAATGGGTTGGTCATTGGGTCAAGGATTGACCATTTTGACCAAAGTTTACTTTTTGGTCAGAGATTGGCTTACAGGGTCAATAATTGGTCATTAGGTCAAAAATTAACTATTTTGACCAAAATTGATCTTTTTTGTCAGAAGTTGACCTATTGAGTCAATGGGTTTGTCATTGAGTCAAGGATTGACAATTTTGAGCAAAGTTGTCTTTTTGGACAGAGATTGACATTTTGGGTTAATAATTGGTGCTTAAGTAAAAAATTGTCTATTTTGACAAAAATTGAATTTTTAGACAAATGTTAACCCATTGGGTCAACGGGGCTGTCATTGGGTTAGAAATTGACCATTTTGACCAAAGATGACTTTTTGGTCAAAAGTTGACCTATTTTGACCAAAATTGAATTTCTGGTCAATAGTTAACCCATAGGGTTAACATGGTGGTCATTGGGTCAGAAATTGGTCATTAATTCAAAAATTGACATTTTTGACCAAAATTGACTTTTTGGTCAAAAGTTGACCTATTATGCCAATGGGTTGGTCATTGGGTCAAGGATTGATCATTTTGACCAAAGTTGACTTTTTGGTCAAAAGTTAACATATTGGGTCAATAGATTGGTCATTGGGTTAAGGTTTGACAATTTTGAACAAAGTTGAGTTTTTGGTCATAGATTGGCTTATTGGGTCAATAGTTGGTCATTAGGTCAAAAATTGACTATTTTGACCAAAATTAACTTTTTTGTCAAAAATTGACCTATTGGGTCAATGGGTTGGTCTTTGGGTCAAGGATTGACCATTTTGGCCAAAGTTGACTTTTTGGTCAAAAGGTGGCTTATATAGGTTAAGGAGGCAGTCATTAGATCAAAATTTAAAAATTTTTAGCAAAATTGACTTTTTAGTTAAGAGTTGACCTATTGGGTGAATGGGTTGGTCAAGGATTAACAATTATGGCTAAAGCTATCTTTTTATTTAACAGTTGACAAACTGGGTCAATGAGTTGGTCATTGGATCAAGAATTAACTATTTTCGCCAAAGTTGACACTTAGGTCATTGTGTCAGAAATTGTCCATTTTGACCAAATTTGACTTTTTGGTCAAAAGTTGACCATTTGGGTCAGTGAGGTGGTCATAAGGTGAAAAATTGTCAATTTTGGCCAAAATTGACTTTTTTGTCAAAAGTTATCCTTTTGTGTCAATGAGTTGGTCATTGAGTCAAGGATTGACCATTATGAACAAAGTTGACTTTTTGGTCAGAGATTGACTTATTGGGTCAATAATTTGTCATTAGATCAAAAATTGATTATTTTGACCAAAATTTTATTTTTGGTCAAAAGTTGACCCATTGGGTCAATGGGGTGGTCATTGAGACAGAAATTGACAATTTTGACCAAAGTTGACTTTTTGTCAGAGATTGCCTTATTTGGTCAATGTGTTGGTAATTGGGTCAAAAATTAACCATTTTGATCGAAGATGACTTTTTGGTCCAAATTTGATTTATTGGGTCAATGGGTTGGTCATTGGGTTAAAAATTGACCTTTTTGACCAAAGCTAACTTTTTGGTCAAAGATTGGCTTACTGGTTCAATAATTGGTCATTATGTCAAAAATTGTGTATTTTGACAAAAATTGACTTGTTGGTCAAAAGTTGACCTATTGGGTCAATGGGTTGGTCATTGGGTTAAGTATTGACCATTTTGACCGAAGCTGACTTTTTAGTCAAAAGTTAACAAATTGGGTAAATGGGTTGGTCATTGTATCAATGATTGACCATTTTGACCAAAGTTGACTTTTTGGTCAAAAGTTAACTTATTTGGTCAATGGGTTGGTCATTGGGTCAAGGATTGCCCATTTTGACCAAAGTTGATTTTTTGGTCAAAGATTGACTTATTTTGTCAAAAATTGTTTATTTGGTTAAAATTTGATTATTTAGACTAAAATTAAATTTTACCAAAGTTGACTTTGGGTCATCGGATTGGTGATTGGGTCAGAAATTGACCATTTTTACCAAAGTTGACTTTTTGGTCAAAAGTTGACCAATTATGTCAATGGGTTGGTCATTGGGTCAACGATTGACCATTTTGACCAAAGTTGACTTTTTGGTCAGAGATTGACTTACTGGGTCAATAATTGGTTATTAGGTCAAAAATTAACTATTTTGACCAAAATTGATTTTTTTTGTCAAAAGTTGACCTATTGGGTCAATGGGTGTCATTGGGTCAAGGATTGACCATTTTGAATAAAGTTGTCTTTTTAGTCAGAGATTGACATATTGGGTCAATAATTGGTCCTTCGGTAAAAAATTGTCTATTTTGACCAAAATTGAATTTTTGGTCAAAAGCTAACTCATTTGGTCAACAGGGTTGTCATTGGGTTAGAAATTGACCATTTTGACCAAAGATGATTTTTTGGTCAAACGTTGACCTATTTTGACCAAAATTGAATTTTTTGTCAAAAGTTAACCCGTTGGGTCAACATGGACCACATTGGGTTAGAAATTGGTCATTAATTCAAAATTTGACAATTTTGACCAAAATTGACTTTTTGGTCAAAAGTTTACCTCTTAGGCTAAAGGGTTGGTCATTGGGTCAAGGATTCATCATTTTGACCAAAGTTGACTTTTTGGTAAAAAAGTTAACATATTGGGTCAATAAGTTGGTCATTGGGTTAAGGTTTTACAATTTTGAACAAAGTTGAGTTTTTGGTTAGAGATTGGCTTACTGGGACAATAATTAGTCATTAGGTCAAAAATTGACTATTTTGACCAAAATTGACTTTTTGGTCAAAAGTTGACCTATTAGGTCAATGGGTTGGTCTTTTAGTCAAGGATTGACCATTTTGACCAAAGTTTTGTTTTTTTGTCAAAAGATGGCCTATATAGGTCACAGAGGCAGTCATTAGGTCAAAAATTGATAATTTTTAGCAAAATTGACTTTTTGGTCAAGAGTTGACCTATTGGGTCAATGGGTTGGTCATTGAATCAAGGATTAACAATTATGGCCAAAGTTGTCTTTTTGTTCAACAGTTGACAAACTGGGTCAATGAGTTGGTCATTGGATCAAGAATTGACCATTTTCGCCATACTTGACACTTAGGTCATTGTGTCAGAAATTGACCCTTTTGACCAAATTTGAGTTTTTGGTCAAAAGTTGACCTTTTGGGTCAGTAAGGTGGTCATAAGGTGAAAAATTGATAATTTTGGCCAAAATTGACTTTTTTTTTCAAGTTGTCCTTTTGTGTCAATGAGTTGGTCATTAGGTTAAGGATTGACTATTTTGGCCAAAATTGACTTTTTAGTCAAAAGTTGACCTATTTGGTGAATGAGTTGGTAATTGGGTCAGGAATTGACCATTTTGACCAAAGATGACTTTTTGGTCAAAAGTTGATCTATTAGGTCAAAAATTAACAATTTTGACCAAAGTTGACTTTTTGGTCAAAAGTTAACCTATTGGTTCAATGGGTGATCATTAGGTCAAAAAGTGATAATTTTGACCAAAATTGACTTTTTCATCAAAAGTTCACATGTTGGGTCAACGAGTTTGTCATTGGGTAAAGGATTGACCATTTTGACCAAAGTTGACTTTTTGGTTAGAGATTGACTTATTGAGTCAATAATTGGTCATTAATTCAAAGATTGACTATTTTGGTTATTATGTAAAAAATTGTCTATTTTGACAAAAATTAAATTTTTTGTCAAAAGTTAACCCATTGGGTAATCAGGTGATCATTGGGTCAGAAATTGACTGTTTTGACAAAAGTTGACTTTTTGGTCAAAAGTTAACCTATTGGGTCACTAGGTGGCCAGGAGGTCAAAAATTCACTATTTTGACCAAAATTGTCTTTTTGGTCAAAAGTTGACCTATTGGGTCAATGAGTTTGTCATTGGGTCAAGGATTGACCATTTTGACCAAATTTAACTTTTTGGTCAGATATTGACTTATTGGGTCAATAATTAGTCATTAACTCAAAAGTTGATTATTTTGACCAAATTAAATTTTTTTTCAAAAGTTAACCCATTGGGTCAACAAGGTGGTCACTGGATCATAAATTGACCATTTTGACCTATGTTAACTTTTTGGCAATAGCTGACCTATTTGGTTAATGATTTGGTAATTGGGTCAAGAATTTATCATTTTGACCGTAGATGACTTTTTTTGTCAAAAGTTGATGTATTGGGTCAATGGGTTGGTCGTAGGGTAAAAAATTGACCATTTTGACCAAAATTGACTTTTTGCACAAAAAGGTGACCTATTGGGTCAATGGGTGGCATTAGGTCAAAAATTAACTTTTTTGACCAAATTTGACTTTTTAGTCAAAAGTTGGCCTATTTGGTCAATGGGTTTCTCAGTGGGTCAAGGATTGACCTTTTTTACTAAAGTTGACTTTTTTGTTAGAGATTGACTTATTGTGTCAATAATTAGTCATTTATTCAAAAATTGACTATTTTGAACAAAATTGATTTTTTGGTCGAATGTTTACTTATTAGGCTAATGGGTTGGTCATTGGGTCAAGGATTGATCATTTTGTCAAAAGTTGACTTTTTGGTCAAAAGTTGACCTATTGGGTCAATGGGTCAGTCATCGGGTTAAGGATTGATTATTTTGACCAAAGTTGATTTTTTGGTCGAGATCGGCTTACTTGGTTAATAATTGGTTATTAGGTCAAAAATTGACTATTTTGACCAAAATTGACTTTTTTGGTCAAAATATGACCTATTCGGTCAATGGGTTGGTCATTGGGTCAAGGATTGACCTTTTTGACTAAAGTTGTCTTTTTGGTCAAAAGTTGACCTATTTAGCTCAATGAGGGGGTCATTAGGTAAAAAATTGACAATTTTTAGCAAAATTGACTTTTTGGTCAAAAGTTGACCTATTGGGTCAATGGATTGGACATTGGGTCAAGAATTAACAATTTTGGGCAAAGTTGACTTTTAAGTGAAAAGTTGACAAATTGGATCATTGGGTTGGCCATTGGATCAAAGATTGACCATTTTCAGTAAAGTTGACATTTATGTCATTGAGTCAGAAATTGATCATTTTTACCAAATTTGTCTTTTTGGAGAAAAGTTGACCTTTCGTTCAATGAGGTGGTCATTTCGTGAAAATTTGACAATTTTGACAAAAATTGACTTTGTGGTCAAAAGTCTTCCTTTGGGGTCAGTGAGTTGGTTATTGGGTAAAGGATTGACCATTTTGACCAAAGTTGACTTTTTGGTCAAAAGTTCACCTATTGTGTCAATGGGTTGGTCATTGGGTCAAGGATTGACCATTTTGACCAAAGTTGACTTTCTGGTCAAAAGTTGATCTAATGGGTCAATAATTGGTCTTTAAGTAAAAAATTTACTATTTTGACCAAAATTGACTGTTTGGTCAAAAGTCAATATATTGGGTCAGTGGGTTGGTCATTGGGTCAAGAATTTACCATTTTGACCGAAGTTGACTTTTTGGTCAAAAGTTGACATATTTGGTCAATGGGTTGGTCATTAGGTTAAGGATTGACCATTTTAACCAAAGTTGACTTTTTGATCAAAGATTGACTTATTGGGTCTATAATTGATCATTGGGTCTAAAATTGACAATTTTGACCAAAATTGAATTTTTTTTTTCAAAAGTTGACATATTGTGTCAATGGGTTGGTTATTAGGTCAAGGATTGATCATTTTGACCAAAATTGACCTTTTGGTCAAAAGTTGACCTATTGGTTTAATGGGTTGGTCATTGGCTCAAAAATTGATTATTTTGAACAAAGTTGGCTTTTTGGTCAATTATTGACCTATTGGGTCAATGGATGGTCATTAGGTCAAAAATTGAATATTTTAACCAAAATTGACTTTTTGGTCAAAAGTTTACCTATTGGGTTAATGGTTTTGTCATTGGGTCAAGGATTGACCATTATGACCAAAGTTGACTTTTTGGTCAGAGATTGACTTATTGGGTCAATAATTTGTTAGTAGATCAAAAATAGATTATTTTGACCAAAAGTAAATTTTTTGTCAAAAGTTGACCCATTGGGTCAACGGGGTGGTCATTGAGTCAGAAATTAACGATTTTGACCAAAATTGACTTTTTGTCAGAGATTGACTTATTTGGTCAATGAGTTGGTAATTGGGTCAAAAAGTAACCATTTTGACCGAAGATGACTTTTTGGTCAAAATTTGATCTATTGGTACGAAGTTTGGTTATTGGGTCAAAATCGACCTTTTCGACCAAAGTTGACTTTTTGATCGAAGATTAACTTCATTGGCTCAATAGTTGGTCATTAGGTCGAAAATTGATCTATTTCGACCAAAATTGACTTTTTGGTCAAAAGTTGACCTATTGGGTTAATGGGTTGGTCATTTGGTCAAGGATTGACCATTTTGACGAAAGCTGACTTTTTAGTCAAAAGTTAACAAATTGGGTAATTGGCTGGTCATTGGATCAAGGATTGACCATTTTGACCAAAGTTGACTTTTTGGTCAAAAGTTGAATTATTTGTTCAATGGCTTGGTCATTGGGTCAAGGAATGACCATTTTGACCAAAGTAGACTTTTTGGTTAGAAATTGACTTATCGGGTCAAAAAATGTTTTTAAGGTTAAAATTTGATTATTTTGAGCAAAATTAAATTTTTTGTCAAAAGTTGACCCTTTAGGTCAACGGACTGGTGATTGGATCAGAAATTAACCATTTTTACCAAAGTTGACTTCTTGGTCAAAAGTTAACCTATTGGGTCAATGGGTTGGTCATTGGTTCAAAGATTGGTCATTTTGACCAAAGTTGATTTTTTGGTCAGAGATTGGCTTACTGGGTCAATAATTGGTTATTAGGTGAATAATTAACTACTTTGACAAAAATTGATTTTTTTTGTCAAAAGTTGACCTATTGGGTAAATGGGTTTGTCATTGGGTCAAGGATTGACCATTTTGCACAAAGTTGTCTTTTTGGTCAGAGATTGACCAAAAAAGTTAACCCATTGTGTCATCGGGGTTGTCATTGGGTTAGAAATTAACCATTTTGACCAAAGATGTTTTTTTGGTCAAAAGTTGACCTACTTTGACCAAAATTGAATTTTTGGTCAAAAGTTAACCTATTGGGTCAACATGGTGGTCATTGGGTCAGAAATTGGTCATTAATTCAAAATTTGACAATTTTGACCAAAATTGACAATTTTGACCAAAATTAACATTTTGGTCAAAAATTGACCTATTAGGCCAATGAGTTGGTCAATGGGTCATGGATTGATCATTTTGACCAAAGTTGGCTTTTTGGTCAAAACTTAACATATTGGGTCAATAGGTTGGTCATTGGGTTAAGGATTGACCATTTTGACCAAAGATGAGTTTTTAGTCAGAGATTGGCTTACCGGTTCAATAATTGGTCATTAGGTCAAAAATTGACTATTTTAACCAAAATTGATTTTTTGGTCAAAAGTTGACCTATTGGGTTAATGGGTTGCTCTTTGGGTCGAGGATTAACCATTTTGACCAAAGTTGTCTTTTTTGGTCAAAAGGTGGCCTATATAGGTCAATCAAGCAGTCATTAGGTCGAAATTTTACAATATTTTGCAAAATTAACTTTTTGGTCAAGAGTTGACCTATTTGGGTCAGTGGGTTGTTCATTGAATCAAGGACTAACAATTTTGGCCAAAGTTGTATTTTTATTCAAAAGTTGACAAAATGTGTCAATGAGTTGGACATTGGATCAAGAATTGACCATTTTCGCCAAAGTTTACTCTTAGGTCATTGTGTGAGAAATTGACTATTTTGACCAAATTTGACTTTTTGGTCAAAAGTTGACCTTTTGGGTCAGTGTCGTGGTCATAAGGTGAAAAATTGACAATTTTGGCCAAAATTGACTTTTTTGACAAAAATTATCCTTTTGTGTTAATGAGTTGGTCATTGGGTCAAGGATTGACCATTTTGACCCAAGTTGACTTTTCGGTCAAAAGTTGACCTATTTGGAAAATGAGTTGGTAATTGGGTCAGGAATTGACCATTTTGACCAAAGAAGACTTTTTGGTCAAAAGTTGATCTATTGGGTAAAAAATTAATAATTTTCACCAAAGTTGACTTTTTGGGCAAAAATTAACCTATTAGGTCAATGGATGGTTATTAGGTCAAAAATTCACAATTTTAACCAAAATTGACTTTTTCGTCAAAAGTTGACCTATTTGGTAAATGAGTTTGTCATTGGGTAAAGAATTGACCATTTTGACCAAAGTTGACTTTTTGGTCAGAGATTAACTTATTGGTCAATAATTGATCATTAATTCAAAGATTGACTATCTTGGTCATTAGGTAAAAAAATGTTTATTTTGACAAAAATTAAATTTTTGGTCAAAAGATAACCCATTGGGTAACCGGGTGATCATTGGGTCAGAAATTGACCATTTTAAACAAAGTTGATTTTTTGTCAAAAGTTGACCTATTTGGCCAATGAATTAGTAATTGGGTCAAGAATTGTCCATTTTGACAAAAGATGACTTTTTGGTCAAAAGTGGATCTAATGGGTCAATGGGTTAGTCATTGGGTCAAAATTTGACCATTTTGACTAAATTTGACTTTTTGGTCAAAAGTTGACCTACTGGGTCAATGGGTGGTCCTTTAGTCAAAAATTGACTATTTTGACCAAAATTGATGATTTTGACCAAAATTGACTATTTGGTCAAAAGTTGATCTATTGGGTCAAGGATTGACCATTTTGACCGAAGTTGAATTTTTTTCAGACATTGACTTATTGGGTTAATAATTGTTCATTAGGTCAAAAATGAGTATTTTAATCAAAATTGAATTTTTGGGTAAAAGTTAACTCATTGGGAGAACGGGGTGGTCATTGGGTCAGAAATTAACCCTTTAGAACAAAGATGACTTTTTGGTCAAAAGTTGACGTATTGGGTCAATGGGTTGGTCATTGGGTCGAAAATTGACCATTTTGACTAAAGTTAATTTTTTGGTCAAAAATTTACTTATTAGGTCAATGGGAGGTCAAAAGTCAATATATTGGGTCAGTGGGTTGGTCATTGGGTCAAGAATTTACCATTTTGACCAAAGTTTACTTTTTGGTCAAAAGTTGACATATAGGGTCATTGGGTTGGTCATTGGGTCAAGGATTGACCATTTTCATCAAAGTTGACTTTTTGGTCAAAGATTGGCTTACTAGGTCAATAATTGGTCATTAGGTCAAAAATTGACAATTTTGACCAAAATTGAATTTTTTTGTCAAAAATTGGCATATTGTGTCAATGGGTTGGTCATTGGGCCAAGGATTGATCATTTTGACAAAAAATAACTTTTTGGTCAAAAGTTGACCTATTGGTTTAATGGGTTGGTCATTGGGTCAAAAATTGACTATTTTGACCAAAGTTGCTTTTTGGTCAATAGTTGACCTATTGGGTCAATGGGTGGTCATTAGGTCAAAAATTGAATATTATGACTAAAATTGACTTTTTGGTCAAAAGTTTACCTATTAGGTCAATGGTTTCATGATTGGGTCAGGGATTGACCATTATGAACAAAGTTGACTTTTTGGTCAGAGATTGAC
The DNA here is from genome assembly GCA_022702705.1 of Papilionanthe hookeriana x Papilionanthe teres. Classification (NCBI taxonomy): domain Eukaryota; kingdom Viridiplantae; phylum Streptophyta; class Magnoliopsida; order Asparagales; family Orchidaceae; genus Papilionanthe; species Papilionanthe hookeriana x Papilionanthe teres. Next base: position 70,444,359 of record CM040431.1, read on the forward strand.
TTATTGGGTCAATATTTTTTCATTAGATCAAAAATTGATTATTTTGACGAAAATAAAATTTTTGGTCAAAAGTTGACCCATTGGGTCAACGGGGTGGTCATTGAGTCAGAAATTAACCATTTTGACCAAAGTTGACTTTTTGTCAGAGATTGACTTTTTTGTAATTGGGTCAAAAATTAAACATTTTGACCGAAGATGACTTTTTGGTCAAAATTTGATCTATTGGGTCAATGGGTTGGTCATTGGGTCAAAAATTGACTTTTTGACCAAAGCTGGCTTTTTGGTCACAGATTAGCTTTCTGAGTCAATAATTGGTCATTAGGTCAAAAATTGACTATTTTGACCAAAATTGACTTTTTCGTCAAAAGTTGACCTATTAGGTCAATGGGTTCGTCATTGGGTTAAGAATTGACCATTTTGACCAAAGCTGACTTTTTAGTCAAAAGTTGACAAATTGGGTAAATGGGTTGGTCATTGCATCAAGGATTGACTATTTTGACCAAAGTTGACTTTTTGGTCAAAAGTTGAATTATTGGGTCAATGGGTTGGTCATTGTTTCAAGGAATGAACATTTTGAGCGAAGTTGACTTTTTGGTCAGCAGTTGACTTATTCTATGAAAAATTGTTTATTAGGTTAAAATTTGATTATTTTGACCAAAATTCATTTTTTGTTCAACGGACTAGTGATTGGGTCAGAAATTTACCATTTTTACCAAAGTTGACTTTTTGGTCAAAAGGTGACCTATAGGGTCAATGGGTTGGTCATTGGGTCAAGAATTGACCATTTTGACCAAAGTTTACTTTTTGGTCAGAGATTGGCTTACATGGTCAATAATTGGTCATTAGGTCAAAAATTAACTATTTTGACCAAAATTGATCTTTTTTGTCAGAAGTTGACCTATTGAGTCAATGGGTTTGTCATTGGGTCAAGGATTGACCATTTTGAACAAAGTTATCTTTTTTGACAGAGATTGACATATTGGGTTAATAATTGGTCCTTAAGTAAAAAATTGTCTATTTTGACCAAAATTGAATTTTTAGACAAATGTTAACCCATTGGGTCAACGGGGCTGTCATTGGGTTAGAAATTGGCCATTTTGACCAAAGATGACTTTTTGGTCAAAAGTTGACCTATTTTGACCAAAATTGAATTTGTGGTCAAAAGTTAACCCATTGGGTTAACATGGTGGTCATTGGGTCAGAAATTGGTCATTAATTCAAAAATTGACATTTTTGACCAAAATTGACTTTTTGGTCAAAAGTTGACCTATTAGGCCAATGGGTTGGTCAATGTGTTAAGGATTGATCATTTTGACCAAAGTTGACTTTTTGGTCAAACGTTAACGTATTGGGTCAATGGGTTGGTCATTGGGTTAAGGTTTGACAATTTAGAACAAAGTTGAGTTTTTGGTCATAGATTGGCTTACTGGGTCAATAGTTGGTCATTAGGTCAAAAATTGACTATTTTGACCAAAATTAACTATTTTGTCAAAAATTGACTTATTGGGTCAATGGGTTGGTCTTTGGGTCAAGGATTGACCATTTTGGCCAAAGTTGTCTTTTTGGTCAAAAGGTGGCCTATATAGGTCAATGAGGCAGTCATTAGATCATAATTTGAAAATTTTTAGCAAAATTGACTTTTTAGTTAAGAGTTGACCTATTGGGTGAATGGGTTGGTCATTGAATCAAGGATTAACAATTATGGCTAAAGATGTCTTTTTATTTAACAGTTGAGAAACCGGGTCAATGAGTTGGTCATTGGATCAAGAATTAACTATTTTCGCCAAAGTTGACACTTAGGTCATTGTGTCAGAAATTGTCCATTTTGACCAAATTTGACTTTTTGGTCAAAAGTTGACCATTTGGGTCAGTGAGGTGGTCATACGGGGAAAAATTGACAATTTTGGCCAAAATTGACTTTTCTTTCAAAAGTTATCCTTTTGTGTCAATGAGTTGGTCATTGGGTCAAGGATTGACCATTATGAACAAAGTTGACTTTTTGGTTAGAGATTGACTTATTGGGTCAATAATTTGTCATTAGATCAAAAATTGATTATTTTGACCAAAATTAAATTTTTTGGTCAAAAGTTGACCCATTGGGTCAACGGGGTGGTCATTGAGACAGAAATTCACCATTTTGACCAAAGTTGACTTTTTGTCAGAGATTGCCTTATTTGGTCAAAGTGTTGGTAATTGGGTAAAAAATTAACCATTTTGATCGAAGATGATTTTTTGGTCAAAATTTGATTTATTGGGTCAATGTGTTGGTCATTGGGTCAAAAATTGACCTTTTTGACCAAAGCTAACTTTTTGTTCAAAGATTGGCTTACTGGTTCAATAATTGGTCATTATGTCAAAAATTGTGTATTTTGACCAAAATTGACTTGTTGGTCAAAAGTTGACCTATTGGGTCAATGAGTTGGTCATTGGGTTAAGTATTGACCATTTTGACCAAAGCTAACTTTTTAGTCAAAAGTTGACAAATTGGGTAAATGGGTTGGTCATTGTATCAATGATTGACCATTTTGACCAAAGTTGACTTTTTGGTCAAAAGTTAACTTATTTGGTCAATGGGTTGGTCATTGGGTCAAGGAATGACCATTTTTACCAAAGTTGATTTTTTGGTCAAAGATTGACTTATTGTGTCAAAAATTGTTTATTAGGTTAAAATTTGATTATTTTGACTAAAATTAAATTTTTGGTCAAAAGTTGACCCTTTGGGTCATCGGATTGGTGATTGGGTCAGAAATTGACCATTTTTACCAAAGTTGACTTTTTGGTCAAAAGTTGACCAATTACGTCAATGGGTTGGTCATTGGGTCAAGGATTGACCATTTTGACCAAAGTTGACTTTTTGGTCAGAGATTGACTTATTGGGTCAATAATTGGTTATTAGGTCAAAAATTAATTATTTTTACCAAAATTGTTTTTTTTTGTCAAAAGTTGACCTATTTAGTCAATGGGTTTGTCATTGGGTCAAGGATTGACCATTTTGAACAAAGTTGTCTTTTTAGTCACAGATTGACATATTGGGTCAATAATTGGTCCTTAGGTAAAAAATTATCTATTTTGACCAAAATTGAATTTTTGGTCAAAAGCTAACCCATTCGGTCAACGGTGTTGTCATTGGGTTAGAAATTGACCACTTTGACCAAAGATGATTTTCTGGTCAAAAGTTGACCTATTTTGACCAAAATTGAATTTTTTGTCAAAAGTTAACCCGTTGGGTCAACATGGACCACATTGGGTCAGAAATTGGTTATTAATTCAAAATTTGACAATTTTGACCAAAATTGACTTTTTGGTCAAAAGTTTACCTATTAGGCTTAAGGGTTGGTTATTGGGTCAAGGATTCATCATTTTGACCAAAGTTGACTTTTTGATAAAAAGTTAACATATTGGGTCAATAGGTTGGTCATTGGGTTAAGGTTTGACAATTTTGGACAAAGTTGAGTTTTTGGTTAAAGATTGACTTACTGGGACAATAATTAGTCATTAGGTCAAAAATTGACTATTTTGACAAAAATTGACTTTTTGGTCAAAAGTTGACCTATTGGGTCAATGGGTTGGTCTTTGGGTCAAGAATTGACCATTTTAACCAAAGTTTTTTTTTGGTCAAAAGGTGGCCTATATAGGTCACAGAGGCAGTCATTAGGTCAAAAATTGATAATTTTTAGCAAAATTGACTTTTTGGTCAGGAGTTGACCTATTGGGTCAATGGGTTAGTCATTGAATCAAGGATTAACAATTATGGCCAAAGTTGTCTTTTTGTTCAACAGTTGACAAACTGGGTCAATGAGTCGGTCATTGGATCAAGAATTGACCATTTTCGCCAAAGTTGACACTTAGGTCATTGTGTCTGAAATTGACCCTTTTGACCAAATTTGACTTTTTGGTCAAAAGTTGACCTTTTGGGTCAGTAAGGTGGTCATAAGGTGAAAAATTGATAATTTTGGCCAAAATTGACTTTTTTTCAAGTTATCCTTTTGTGTCAATGAGTTGGTCATTGGGTTAAGGATTGACCATTTTGACCAAAGTTGACTTTTTAGTCAAAAGTTAACCTATTTGGTAAATGAGTTGGTAATTGGGTCAGGAATTAACCATTTTGACCAAAGATGACTTTTTGGTCAAAAGTTGATCTATTAGGTTAAAAATTAACAATTTTGACCAAAGTTGACTTTTTGGTCAAAAGTTAACCTATTGGTTCAATGGGTGATCATTAGGTCGAAAGTGATCAATTTTGACCAAAATTGACTTTTTCATCGAAAGTTCACCTGTTAGATTGATGAGTTTGTCATTGGGTAAAGGATTGACCAATTTTGACCAAAGATGACTTTTTGGTGAGAGATTGACTTATTGAGTTCGATAATTGGTCAATTAATTGAAGATTGACTATTTTGGTTATTATGTAAAAAATGATCTATTTTGACAAAATTAAATTTTTTGTCGAAAGTTAACTTTATGAGTGATCAGGTGATCATTAGATTGAGAAATTGACCATTTTGACCAAAGTAGACTTTTTGTCGAAAGTGCATCTATTTGGTCGATGAATTGAGTAATTGGGTCAAGAATTGTCCATTTTGACCAAAGATGACTTTTTGGTCAAAAGTTGATCTACTGGGTTAATGGGTTAGTCATTGACCAAATTTGACTTTTTGGTAAAAGTTGACCTATTTGGTCGATGGGTGGTCATTTAGTCAAAAATTAACTATTTTGACCAAAATTGACGATTTTGACCAAAATGGACCTATTGGGTCAGGGATTGACCATTTTGACTAAAGTTGAATTTTGGGTCATGCATTTACTTATTGGGTCAATAAATGGTCATTGGGTCAAAAAATGAGTATTTTAACCAAAATTGAATTTTTTGTCAAAAGTTAACCCGTTGGGTGAACGGGGTGGTCATTGGGTCAGACATTAACCATTTAGAACAAAGATGACTTTTTGGTCAAAAGTTGACCTATTAGGTCAATGGGTTGATCGTTGGGTCAAAAATTGACCATTTTGTCCAAAGTTGAGTTTTTGGTCAAAAGTTGACTTATTGTGTCAATGGGAGGTCAAAAGTCGATATATTGGGTCAGTGGGTTGGTCATTGGGTCGGTCATTGGGTCAAGAATTTACCATTTTGACCAAAGTTGACTTTTGGTTAAAAGTTGACATATTGGGTCAATGTGTTGGTCATTAGGTCAAGGATTGACCATTTTGATCGAAGTTGACATTTTTTTCAAAGATTGGCTTACTCGGTCAATAATTGATCATTAGGTCAAAAATTGACAATTTTGTCCAAAATTGATTTTTTTGTCAATAGTTGACATATTGTGTCAATGAGTTGGTCATTGGGTCAAGGATTAAATTTTGACCAAAATTGACTTTTTGGTTAAAAGTTGACCTATTGGTTAAAAGTTGACCTATTGGTTTAATGGGTTGGTCATTAGGTCAAAAATTGACTATTTTGAGCAAAAATGTTTTTTGGTTAATAGTTGACCTATTGGGTCAATGGGCGGTCATTAGGTTAAAAATTAAATATTTTGACCAAAATTGACTTTTTGTTCAAAAGTTTACTTATTGGGTCAATGGATTCGTCATTGGGTCAAGGATTGACCATTATGACCAAAGTTGACTTTTTGGTCAAAGATTGACTTATTGGGTCAATAATTTGTCATTAGATCAAAAATTGATTATTTTGAGCAAAATTAAATTTTTGGTCAAAAGTTGACCCGTTGGGTCAACGAGGTGGTCATTGAGTCAGAAATTGACCGTTTTGGCCAAGTTAGCTTTTTGTCAGAGAATGACTTATTTGGTCAATGAGTTGGTAATTGGGTCAAAAATTGACCATTTTATATCTGAAGATGACTTGTCAAAATTTGATATATTGGGTCAATGGGTTGGTCATTGGGTCAAAAAGTGACCTTTTTTACCAAAGCTGACTTTTTGGTCAGATATTGACTTATTGGGTCAATAATTGGTCATTAGGTCAAAAATTGACTATTTTGACCAAAATTGACTTTTTGGTCAAAAGTTGACCTATTGGGTCAATGGGTTGGTCATTAGGTAAAGTATTGACCATTTTGACCAAAGCTGACTTTTCAGTCAAAAGTTGACAAATTGGGTAAATGGGTTGGTCATTGTATCAAGGATTGACCATTTTGACCAAAGTTGACTTTTTGGTCAAAAGTTGACTTATTGGGCCAATGGGTTGGTCATTGGGTCAAGGAATGACCATTTTGACCAAAGTTGACTTTTTGGTCAGAGATTGACTTATTGTGTCAAAAATTGTTTATTAGGTTAAAATTTGATTATTTTGACCAAAATTAGATTTTTTGTTAAAAGTTGACCCTTTGGGTCATCGGACTGGTGATTGTGTCAGAAATTGGCCATTTTTACCAAAGTTGACTTTTTGGTCAAAAGTGGACCTATTGGGTCAATGGGTTGGTCATTGGGTCAAGGATTGACCTTTTAAACCAAACTTGACTTTTTTGTCAGAGATTGGCTTATTGGGTCGATAATTGGTCGACAGTCGAAAGATTAATTATTTTGACCAAAATTGATTTTTTTTGTCAAAAGTTGACCTATTGGGTCAATGGGTTTGTCATTGGGTCTAGGATTGACCATTTTAAACAAAGTTGTCTTTTTGGTCAAAGATTGACATATTGGGTCAATAATTGGTCCTTAGGTAAAAAAATTGTCTATTTTGACCAAAATTGAATTTTTGGTCAAAAGTTATCCCATTGGGTCAACGGGGTTGTCATTGGGTTACAAATTGAGCAGTTGACCAAAGATGACTTTTTGGTGAAAAGTTGACATATTTTGACCAAAATTGAATTTTTGGTCAAAAGTTAACCCATTGTGTCAACATGGTGGTCATTGAGTCAGAAATTGGTCATTACTTCCAAAATTGACAATTTTCACCAAAATTGACTTTTTGGTCAAAAGTTGACTTATTAGGCCAATGGGTTGGTCATTTGGTCAAGGATTCATCATTTTGACCAAAGTTGACTTTTTGTTCAAAAGTTAACATATTGGGTCAATAGGTTGGTCATTGGGTTAAGGATTGACCATTTTGACCAAAGTTGAGTTTTTGGTCAAAGATTGGCTTTCTGGATCAATAATTAGTCATTAGGTCAAAAATTGAATATTTTGACCAAAATTGACTTTTTGGTCAAAAGTTGACCTATTGGGTCAATGAGTTGGTCTTTGGGTCAAGGATTGACCATTTTGACCAAAGTTACCTTTTTAGTCAAAAGGTGGCCTATATAGGTCAATGAGGCAGTCATTAGGTCAAAAAATGATAATTTTTTAGTAAAATTGACTTTTTAGTAAAGAGTTGACCTATTGAGTCAATGGGTTGGTAATTGAATCAAGGATTAACAATTATAGCCAAAGTTGTCTTTTTATTCAACGATCAATACCGAGTCAATGAGCTTAGCCGTTGGATCAAGAATTGACCATTTTCGCCAAAGTTGACACTTAGGTCATTGTGTTAGAAATTGACCATTTTGACCAAATTAGACTTTTTGGTCAAAAGTTTACCTTTTGGTTCAGTGAGGTGGGACAATTTTGGCTAAAATTGACTTTTTTGTCAAAAGTTATCCTTTTGTGCCAATGAGTTGTCATTGGGTCAAGGATTGACCATTTTGACCAAAATTGACTTTTTTGTCAAAAGTTGACTTATTTAGTAAATGAGTTGGTAATTGGGTCAGGAATTGACCATTTTGACCAAAGATGACTTTTTGGTCAAAAGTTAATCTATTGGGTCAAAAATTAACAGTTTTGACCAAAGTTGAGTTTTTGGTCAAAAGTTAACCATTTGGGTCAATGGGTGGTCATTAGGTCAAAAATTGATAATTTTAACCAAAATTAACTTTTTCATCAAGAGTAGACCTATTGGGTCAATGAGTTTGTCATTGGGTAAAAGATTGATCATTATGACCAAAGTTTACTTTTTGGTCAGAGATTGACTTGTATAATCAATAAGTGGTCATTAATTCAAAGATCGACTATTTTGGTCATTTGGTCAAAAATTGATTATTTTGACAAAAATTAAATTTTTGGTCAAAAGTTTACCCATTGGGTAACCTGGTGATCATTGGGTCAGAAATTGACCATTTTTACCAAAGTTAACTTTTTTGTCAAAAGTTAACCTATTGGGTCAATGAATTGGTAATTGGGTTAAGAATTGTCCATTTTGACCAAAGATGACATTTTGGTCAAAAGTTGATCTACTAGGTCAATGGGTTAGTCATTGGGTCAAAATTTGACCATTTTGATCAAATTTGACTTTTTGGTCAAAAGTTGACCTATTTGGTCAATAGGTGGTAATTTAGTAAAAAATTTACTATTTTGACCAACATTGATGATTTTGACCAAAATTAACTATTTCGTCAAAAGCTGAACTATTTAGGTCGAAGGATCGACCCATTTCGTCTGAAAGTTGAATTTTTGGTCGGACATCGACTCTTATTGGTACAATACCATTGGTCATTAGTGTCGAATATGAGTATTTTAACCAAAATTGAATTTTTGGTTAAAAGTTCACCCGTTGGGTCAATGGGGTGGTCATTGGGTCAGAAATTAACCATTTAGAACAAAGATAACATTTTGCTCAAAAGTTGACCTATTTGGTCAATGGGATGGTAATTAGGTCAAAAGTTGACCATTTTGACCAAAGTTGAGTTTTTGGTCATAAGTTGACTTATTCGGTCAATGGGAGGTCATTAAGCCAAAATTGATTATTTTGACCAAAATTGACTATTTGGTGAAAAGTTGACCTATTGGTCAATGGGTTTGTCATTGGGTCAAGAATGGATTATTTTGACCAAAGTTGACTTTTTGGTCAGAGATTGACTTATTAGGTCTATAATTGGTCATTAATTAAAAAATTCAATATTTTGATAAAATTGACTTTTTGATCAAAAGTTGACCTATTAGGCCAATGGGATGGTCATTGGGTCAAGGATTAATCATTTTGTCCAAAGTTGGCATTTTGGTCAGAAGTTGACCTATTAGGTCAGTAAGTTGGTCATTCGGTAAAGGATTGACCATTTTGACTAAAGTTGACTTTTTGTTCAGAGATTGGCTTACTGGGGCAATAATTGGGCATTAAGTCAAAAATTGACTATTTTTACCAAAATTGACTTTTTGGTCAAAAGTTAACATATTGGGTTAAAGAGTTAATCATTGGGTCAAGGATTGACCATTTTGACCAAAGTTGACTTTTTGGACAAAAGTTAACCAATTGGGATAATGGGTTGGTCTTTGGTTCAAGAATTGACCATTTTGACCAAAATTGACTTTTTGATCAAAGATTGACTTATTGGGTCAATAAATGGTCATTAGTTCAAAAATTGAGTATTTTGACCAAAATTAAATTTTTTGTCAAAATTTGACCCATTGGGTCAATGGGGTGGTCATTGGGTCAGAAATTAACCATTTTGATCAAAGTTGACTTTTAGGTCAAAAGTTGACATATTTGGTCAATGAGTTGGTAATTAGGTCAAGAATTGACGATTTTAACCGAAGATGGCATTTTGGTCAAAATTTGATCTATTGGGTCACTGGGTTAGTCATTAGGTCAAAAATTCACAATTTTAACCAAAGTGAACTTTTTCGTCAAAAGTTGACCTATTAGGTAAATGGGAGGTCATTATGTCAAAAATTGACTATTTTGACCAAAATTAACTTTTTTGTCAAATGTTGACCTATTGGGTCAATGGGTTGGTCATTGAGTCAACGATTGACCATTTTGACCAAAGTTGACTTTTTGGTCAGAGTGACTTATTTGGTCAATAATTGGTCATTAAATCAAAAATTGACCGTTTTGGTCATTAGGTCAAAAATTGACTGTTTTGACCAAAATTAAATTTTTGTCAAAAGTTGACTCATTGGTTCAACGGGGTAGTCATTGGGTCAGAAATTGACCAATTTGACCAAAATTGAATTTTTGATCAAAAGTTGACCTATTTCGTTAATGAGTTGGTAATTGGGTCAAGGATTAACCATTTTAACCAAAGATGACTTTTTGGTCAAAAGTTGTTTTATTGGGTCAATGGGTTGGTCATTGGATCAAAAATTGTTCATTTTGACAAACGTTGACTTTTTGGTCAAAATTTGACCTATTGGGTCAATGGCTTTGTAATTGGGTCAAGGATTTATCATTTTGACCAAAGTTGAATTTTTTTTCAGAGATTGACTTATTGGGTCAATAATTGGTCAATAGGTCAAAATTGACTATTTTGATCAAAATTAAATTTTTGTTCAAAAATAAACCCATTGGGTCAACGGGGTGGTCATTGGGTCAGAAATTGACCATTTTGATTGAAGATGACTTTTGGGTCAAAAGTTGATCTATTGGGTCAATGGGTCGGTCATTGGGTCAAAATTAACCATTTTGACCAAAGTTGACTTTTTTGGTCAAACGATGACTAATTTGGTTAATGGGTGGTCATTACGTCAAAAATTGACTATTTTACCAATATTGACTATTAGGCCAAAAGTTGACTTATTTGGTCAATGGGTTCGTCATTGGGTCAAGGGTTGACCATTTTGACCAAAGTTGACTTTTTGGTCAAAGGTTGACTTATTGGGTCAATGGGTTGGTCATTGGGTCAAGGAATGACCATTTTGACCGAAGTTGACGTTTTGGTCAGAGATTGACTTATTGGGTTAGTAATTATTTATTTGGTCAAAATTTGATTATTTTGACCAAAATTAAATTTTTGGTCAAAAGTTGACCCATTGGGTCAACGGAGTGGTGATTGGGTCAGAAATTGACCATTTTTACCAAAGATTACTTTTTGGTCAAAAGTTGACCTATTGGGTCAATAGGTTGGACTTTGGGTCAAGGATTGACCAATTTGACCAAAGTTGAATTTTTGGTCAGAGATTGGCTTACTGGGTCAATAATTGGTCATTAGGTCAAAAAATTGACTATTTTGACCAAAGTTGATTTTTTGGTCAAAAGTTGACCTATTAGGTCAATGGGTTCGTCATTGTGTTAAGCATTGACCATTTTGAACAAAGTTGACTTTTTGGTCAGAGATTGACTTATAGGGTCAATAATTAGTCATTAGGTCAAAAATTGTCTATTTTGACCAAATTTGAATTTTTAGTCAAAAGTAAACCCATTGAGTTAACGGGGTGGTCTTTAGGTTAGAAATAAACCATTTTGACCAAAGTTGACTTTTTGGTTAAAAGTTGACCTATTTTAACCAAAATTGAGTTTTTTCTCAAAAGTTAAACCATTGGGTCAACATGGTGGTCATTGGGTCAGAAATTGCTCGTTAATTCAAAAATTAACATTTTTTTGACAAAATTTGACTTTTTGGTCAAAAGTTGACTTATTAGGCCAACGGGTTGTTCATTAGGTCAAGGATTGATCATTTTGACAAAAGTTAACTTTTTGGTCAAAAGTTGACATATTAGGTCAACGGGTTGGTCATTAGGTCAAGGATTGACCATTTTGACCAAAGTTAACTTTTTTGTTTGAGATTGGCTTTCTGGGTCAATAATTGTTCTTTAGGTAAAAAATTGGTTATTTTTACCAAAATTGACTTTTTTGTAAAAAGTTGACCTAGTGAGTCAATGAGTTGGTCATTAGGTCAAGGATTGACCATTTTGACCAAAGCCGACTTTTTTTTTCAAAAGTTGACAAATTGGGTCAATAGATTGGTCATTGGATCAAGGAATGACCATTTTCACCAAAGTTAACATTTAGGTCAGAGATTGACTTATTTGGTCAATAATTGGTCATTAATTCTAAAATTGACTATTTTGATCAAAATTGAATTTTTGGTTAAAAGTTGACCTATTAGGTAATTGGGTTGGTCATTGGGTTAAGGAATGATCATTTTGACTAAAGTTGACTTTTTGGTCAAAACTTTATCAATTGGGTCAATGGGTTGGTCATTGGTTAAGGATTGACCCTTTTGACCAAACTTTAGTTTTGGTTAGAGATTGGCTTACTCGGTCAATAATTGGTCATTAGGTCAAAAATTGACTATTTTGACCAAAATAGACTTTTTGGTCAAAAGTTGTTCTATTGGGTCAATGGGTTGGTCATTGGGTCAAGGATTGACCATTTTGACCAAAGTCGTCTTTTTGGTCAAAAGTTAACCTACTTAGGTCAATGAGACGGTCATTATGTCAAAAATTGATAATTTTTAGTAAATTGACTTTTTGGTCAAGAGTTGACCTATTGGGTCAATGGGTTGGTCATTTAATCAAGGATTAACAATTTTGGCAAAAGTTGACTTTTTTGTCAAAACTTGATAAATTAGGTCAATGGGTTGGTCATTAGATCAAGGATTGACTATTTTCACCAAAGTTGACACTTAGGTCATTGTCTCAAAAACTGACCATTTTAACCTAATTTGACTTTTTGTTCAATAGTTGATGTTTTGGGTCAATGAGGTGGTCAAAAGGTGAAAAATTAACAATTTTGACAAAAATTGACTTTTTAGTTAAAAGTTGTCCTTTATGATCAATGAGTTGGTCATTGTGTCAAAGATTGACAATTTTGAAAAAAGTTGACTTTTTGGTCAAAACTTGACCTATTTGGTCTATGAGTTGGTAATTAGGTCAAGAATTGACCATTTGATCAAGGATGACTTTTTGGTCAAAAGTTGACCTATTAGGTCAACAATTGACCATTTTGACCAAAGTTGACTTTTTGGTCAAAAGTTGACTTATTAGGTTAGTGGGAGGTCATTAGGTTAAAAATTGACTATTTTGACCAAAAATTGACCAATTGGGTCAATGGGATTGTCATTGGGTCAAGGATTGACCATTTTGACCAAAGTTGACTTTTTCGTCGGAAATTGACTTACTGGGTCAATAATTGGTCATTAATTCAAAATTCACTATTTTGACCAAAATTAACTTTCTGGTCAAAAGGTGACCTATTAGGCTAATGGGTTGGTGATTAGGTCAAGGATTGATCATTTCGTCCAAAGTTAACTTTTTAGTCAAAAGTTGACCTATATGTTAATGTGTTTGTCATAAGGTCAAGAATTGACCATTTTGACCAAAGTTGACTTTTTGGTTTGAGATTGGCATACTGGGTCATTAATTGATCCTAAGGTAAAAAATTGACCATTTTGACTAAAATTGACTTTTTGGTTAAAAGTTAACTTATTGGGTCAATGGGTTAGTCATTGGGTCAAGGATTGACCATTTGACAAAATTTGACTTTTTGGTCAAAAGTATACATATTGACCCAATGGGATGTCTTTGGGTCAAGGATTGACCAATATGAACAAAATGGACTTTTTGGTCAAAGATTGACATATTGGGTCAATAATTGGTCATTAGGTAAAAAATTGAGTATTTTTACCAAAAATAAATTCAATTTTTTGCCAAAAGTTGACCCATTGGGTCAACGGGGTGGTCATTGGGTCAAAAATTGATCATTTTGACCAAAGTTGACTTTTTGGTCAAAAGTTGACCTACTTAGTCTATGAGTTGGTAACTGGGTCAAGAATTGACCATTTTGACTAAAGATGACTTTTTGGTCAAAAGTTGATCTATTGGGTCAATGGGTTGGTCATTGGGTCAAAAATTAACCATTTTGACCAAAGTTATCTTTTTGGTCAAAAGTTGACCTATTAGGTCAATGGGTGGTCATTAGGTAAAAAATTGATTTTTTTGACCAAAATTAACTTTTTAGTCAAATGTTAACCTATTGGGTCAATGGGTTTGTCATTGGGTCAATAATTGGTCATTAATTGAAAAATTGACAGTTTTGGTCATTAGGTCAGAAATTGACTGTTTTGATCAAAATTAATTTTTTGGTCAAAAGTTGACCCATTGGGTCGACGGAAGTGTAATCGTTAGGTTAAAAATTTACCATTTTGACCAAAGATGACATTTTGGTCAAAAGTTGATCGATTGGGTCAATGGGTTGGTCATTGGGTCAAAAATTGACCATTTTCACAAAATTTGACTTTTTTGTCAAAAGTTGATTTATTGGGTCAATGGGAGGTCATTAAGCCAAAATTGACTATTTTGACCAAAAGTTAATATTTGGTCAAAAATTGACCATTTTGACCAAAGTCGACTTTTTGGTCAGGGATTGACTTATTGGGTCAATAATTCGACATTATTCAAAAATTCACTATTTTAACCAAGATTAACTTTCCGGTCAAAAGTTGACCTATTAGGCCAAAGGGTTGGTCATTGGCTCAACAATTGATCATTTTGTCCAAAGTTCACTTTTTTGTCATAGTTTGGCTTACTAGGTCAATAATTGATCATTAGGTCAATAATTGACCATTTTAACCAAACTTAACTTTTTGGTTAAAAGTTAACTTTATGGGTCAATGGGTAAGTTATTGGGTCAAGGATTGACCATTTTGACAAAAGTTGACTTTTTGGTCAATAGTTAATCTATTGGACAATGGGTTGGTCTTTGAGTCAATGATTGAGCATTTTGACCAAAATTGACTTTTTGGTTAAGGATTGACATATTGGGTCAATAATTCGTCATTAGGTCAAAAATTGAGTATTTTGACCAAAAATAAATTTTTTGTCAAAATTTGACCCATTGGGTTAACGGGGAGGTCATTGGGTCAAAAATTGACCATTTTGACCAAAGTTGACATTTTGGTCAAAAGTTGACCTATTTGATCAATGAGTTGGTAATTTGGTCAAGAAATGACTTTTTGGTCAAAAGTTGATCTATTGGGTCAATTGGTTGGTCATTGTGTAAGAAATAAACCAATTTGACCAAAGTTATCTTTTTGGTCAAAAGTTGAATGGGTGGTGATTAGGTCAAAAATTGATTATTTTGACCAAAATTGACTTTTTGGTCATTTGGTCAAGGATTGACCATTTTGATCAAAGTTGACTTTTTTGTCAAAAGTTGGCCTATTGAGTCAATGAGTTTGTAATTGGGTCAAGAATTGACCATTTTGACCAGAGATGACTTTCTAGTCAAAATTTGACCTATTAGATCAATGGGTTGATAATTGGGTCAAGAATTGACCATTTTGACCAAAGATGACTTTTTGGTCAAAAGTTGATCTATTGGGTTAATGGGTAAGTCATTGAGTCAAGGTTTAACCACTTTGACCAAAGTTGACTTTTTGGTCAGAGATTGACTTATTGGGTCAATAATTTGTCATTACTTCAAAATTACCATTTTGATGCATTCAGTCGAAATTGTTATTTTGATCAAAATTAAATTTTTTGTCAAAACTTGACCCATTAGGTCAACAGGGTGGTCATTGGGTTAGAAATTGATCATTTTCACCAAAGTTGACTTTTTCGTTAAAAGTTGACTTATTTTGTCAATGAGTTGGTAATTGGGTCAAGAATTCACCATTTTGACTGAAGATTGACTTTTTGGTAAAAATTTGACTATTTTGACCAAAATTGAGTTTTTGGTAAAAAGTTAACTCATTGGGACAACGGGGTGGTCATTCAGTCAGAAATTGACCATTTTGACCAAATTTGACTTTTTTGTAAAAATTTTGCTTATTTGGTCAAAGAGTTGGTATTTTGGTCAAGAATTGACCATTTTGACCAAAGATGAGTTTTTGGTCAAAAGTTGACCTATTGGGTAAATCGGTTGGGCATTGGGTCGAACATTGATCATTTTGATCAAAGTTGACTTTTTGGTCAAACGTTGACCTATTCGGTCAATGGGTGGTCATTAAGTCAAAAATTGACTAATTTAACCAAGATTGACTATTTAGTCAAAAGTTGACCTATTGGGTTAATGGGTTTGTCATTGGGTTAAGGATGACTAATTTGACCAAAGTTGACTTTTTGGTCAGAGATTGACTTATTGAGTCAATAATTGGTGATTAATTCAAAAATTAACTATTTTGACCAAAATTGACTTTTTTGTCAAAAGTTGACCTATTAGGCCATTGTGTTGGTCATTGGATTAAGGATTGATCATTTTGACCAAAGTTGACTTTTTGGTCAAATGTTGACATATTGGGTCAATGGGTTGGTCATTGGGTCAAGGATTGATCATTTTTACCAAATTTGACTTTTTGGCCAAGATTAGCTTAGTGGGTCAATAATTGTTCATTAGGTCAAAAATTAACTATCTTGTTCAAAATTAATTTTTTGGCCAAAATTTGACCTATTGGGTCAATGAGTTGGTCATTGGGTCAAGGATTGACCATTTCGACCAAAGTTGACTTTCGATCAAAAGTCGATCTATTAGGTCGATGGGTTGGTAATTGGGTCGAGGATTGACCATTTCGACCAAAGTTAACCTTTTTAGTCGAGATTGACTTATTGGGTAATAATTGGTCATTAGGTCGAAAATCGATTATTTTGACGAACTTAAATTTTTGGTCGAAAAGTTTGACTACGTTAGATCAGCAGGGTGATCATTGGGTCAGAAATTGATCATTTTGACCAAAGTTAACTTTTTGGTTGAAAGTTTACCTATTTGGTCAATGAGTTGGTAATTGGGTCAAGAATTGACCATTTTAACCAAAAAAGACTTTTTGGTCAAAATTTGATCTATCGTGTCAATGGGTTGGTCATTGGGTCGAAAATTGACCATTTTGATCAAAGTTGACTTTGACCTATTGGGATAATGGGTGGTAAAGATTAAAAATTGACTATTTTGACCAAAATTGATTTTTTGTCAAAAGTTGACCTATTGGGTCAATGATTGACCATTTGACCAAAGTTGACTTTTGGTCAGAGTTTTGTTTACTGGGTCAATAATTGGTCATTATGTCAAAAATTGATCAATTTGATCAAAATTAAATTTTTTGTCAAAAGCTGACCCATTCGGTCAATGGTCAGTCATTACAGTCAAAAAATCGACCATTTTGACCAAAGTCGACTTTTTGATCAAAATGTAGCACCTATTTTGTCAATGAGTTAGTAATTGGATTCAAGAGTGAACATTTTTACCAAAGATGAATTTCTCGAGTCGAAAGTTGATTCTATTGAGTCGATCGGTTGAGTCATTGGGTCGAAAAATTGATTCATTTTGACTAAAGTTGACTTTTTGGTCAAAAGTTGAACTATTGGGTCGATGGGTGGTCATGAGGTCAATTGTTACTTTGACCAAATTGACTTTTGGTCAAAAGTTGACCTATTGGGTCAATGGGTTTGTCATTGGGTCAAGGATTGACCATTTTGACCAAAGTTGACTTTTTGGTCAGAGCTTGACTTATTGGGTCAATAATTTGTCATTACTTCAAAATTACCATTTTAGTCATTAGGTCAAAATTGGACTATTTTGACCAAAATTAAATTTTTTGTCAAAACTTGACCCATTAGGTCAACAGGGTGGTCATTGGGTTAGAAATTGACCATTTTCACCAAAGTTGACTTTTTCGTTAAAAGTTGACCTATTTTGTCAATGAGTTGGTAATTGAGTCAAGAATTCACCATTTTGACTGAAGATTGACTTTTTTGGTCAAAAGTTGACCTATTAGGCGATTGGGTTGCTCATTGGGTCAATGATTGATCATTTTGACCAAAGTTAATTTTTTGGTCAAAAGTTGACCTACGAGGTCAATGGGTTGGTCATTGGGACAAGGATTGACCATTTTGACCAAAGTTGACTTTTTGGTCAGAGATTAGTTTACTGGTTCAATAATTGGTCATTTTGTTAAAAATTGACTATTTTGACCAAAATTAAGTTTTTGTTCAAATGTTGGCCTATTAGGTCAACGGGTGGTCATTAAGACCAAAATTTAATATTTTGACCAAAATGACTTTTCGGTCAAAAGTTGACCTAATAGGTCAATGGGTTTGTCATTGGGTCAAGGATTCAATATTTTGACCAAATTTAACTTTTTGGTGATAGATTGACTTATCGGGTTAATAATTGGTCATTAGGTCAAAAATTGACTATTTTGACTGACATTGAATTTTTTGTCAAAAGTTAACCCATCGAGATTAACGAGGGTAGTCATTAGGTCGAATTGAGCCATTTTGACCAAGGATGACTTGTCGGTCAAAAGTTGACCTATTTTGACATAATTGAAATTTTTGTCAAAAGTTAACTCATTGGGTCAACGGGGTGGTCATTGGGTCAGAAATTGACAATTTTGACAAAAGTACAACTTTTTCGTCAAAAGTTGTCCTATTTGGTCAATGAGTTGGTAATTGGGCCAAGAATTGACCATTTTGACCAAAGATGACTTTTTGGTCAAAAGTTGATCTATTGGGTCAAGGGGTTGGTTATTAAGACAAAAATTAACCGTTTTGACCAAAGTTAACTTTTTGGTCAAAAGTTGACCTATTGGGTCAATGGGTGGTTATTCAGTAAAAAATTGACTATTTTGACAAAAATGATTATTTGGTCAAAAGTTGACCTATTGGGTCAATGTGTTTGTCATTGGGTCAAGGATTGATCATCATGACTAAAGTTATCTTTTTTGTCAAAGATTAACTTACTGGGTTAATAATTGGACATTAGGTCAAAGATTGACTATTTTGACCAATATTGAATTTTTGGTGAAAAGTTAACCCATTTGGTTAACGGGGTGGTCATTAGGTCAGAAATTGACCATTTTGACCAAAGTTGACTTTTAGGTCAAAAGTTGATATATTTGGTCAAAGAGTTGGTTCTTTGGTAGAGAACTGACCATTTTGATCAAAGATGGATTTTTTGTCAAAAGTTGACATATTGGGTCAATGTGTTGGGCAATTGGTCCAAAAATTGACCATTTTGACCAAAGTTGACTTTTTGGACAAAAGTTGACCTATTGGGTCAATGGGCGGTCATTAAGTTAAAAATTGACTATTTGGTCAAAAGTTGACCTATTGGGTCAATGGGTTTGTCATTGAGTCAAGGATTGACCATTTTGACCAAAGTTGACTTTTTGGTCAGAGATTGACTTCTTGGGTCAATAATTGGTCATTAACTCAAAATTTGTTTATTTTGAACAAATTTGACTTTTTGGTCAAAAGTTGACCTATTAGGTCAATGGGTTGGTCATTGGGTCAAGGATTGACCATTTTTTACCAAAGTTGGCTTTTTGGTCAGAGATTGGCTTACTGGGTCACAAATTGTTCGTTAGGTTAAAATTTGACTATTTTGACCAAAATTGAATTTTTTGCCAAAAGTTCACCCATTGGGTAAATGCGTTGGTGATTGGGTCAAGGATTGAGCATTTTGACCAGAGTTAACTTTTGGTCAAAAGTTGACCTATTGGGTCAAAGATTGATCATTTTGACAAAAGTTGACTTTTTAGGCAAATATTGACTTACTTTGTCAATAATTGGTCATTAGGTCAAAAATTCATTATTTTGAGCAAAATTAAATTTTTGGTTAGAAGTTGACCCATTGGGTCAAGGGGGTGGTCATTGGGTCAGAAATTGACCATTTTGACCAATGTTGACTCTTTGGTAAAAATTTTACCTATTTTGTCAATAAGATTGGGTCAAGAATTGACCATTTTGACGGAAGATGACATTTTGTCAAAATTTGATCTATAGGGTCAATGGGTTACTATTGTGTCGAAAATCGATTATTTTTACCAAAGCCGAGTTTGATGGTCAAAAGTCGAATTCGTTAGGCTAATGGGTGGTCATTCGGTTAAAAATTCGGATTATTTTGACTAAAGGATAACCTTTCGTCAAAAGTTGTCCTGTTTGGTTAATGAGTTGGTAATCGAGTCGAGGATTGATCATTTCGACCAAATTTCGGACTTTTCGGTCAAAAGTCGAACTGTCGGGTCAATGAGTTTGTCATTGGGTCGAGGATTGACCATTTTGACCAAAGTTGACTTTTGGTCAGAGATTGGCTTATTGGGTCAGTAATTGGTCATTATGTCAAAAATTAACTATTTTGACCAAAATTGACTTTTAGGACAAAAGTTGCCAAATTGGTCGATGGGTTGGTCAGTGGGTCAAGATTGACCATTTTAACCAAAGTTGTCCTTTTGGTCAAAATTTAATCTATTTAGGTCAATGAGGAGGTCATTAGGTCAAAAATTAACAATTTTGAGCAAAATTGACTTTTTGGTCAAAAGTTAATCTATTGGGTCAATGTGTTGGTCATTGAGTCAAGGATTAACCATTTTGGCAAAAGTTGACTTTTTAGTCAAAAGTTGACAAATTGTGTCAATGGGTTGGTCATTGGATCAAGGATTGACCATTTTCACCAAAGTTGACATTTAGTTCATTATGTAAGAAATTGACCATTTTGCCTAAATTTGACTTTTTGGTCAAAATTTAACCGTTTGGGTCAATGAGGTGGTCATTAGATCAAAAATTTATAATTTTGAGCAAAATTGACTTTTTAGTCAAAAGTTGTCCTTTTGCGTCCATGAGTTGGTTATTGGGTCAAGGAATGATCATCTTGACCAAAGTTGACTCTTAGGTCAAAAGTTGACCAATTGGGTCAATGGGTTGGTCTTTGGGTCAAGGATTGACAAAGTTGACTAAAGTTGACTTTTTGGTCAAAAGTTGACTTATTGGTCAAAAGTTAACTTATTGGGTCAATAATTGGCCATTAAGTCAAAAATTTACTATTTTGACCAAATTTGACTTTTTGGTCAAAAGTTGATCTGTTGGGTCAGTGGGTTGATCATTGGGTCAAGGATTTACAATTTTGACCAAAGCTGACTGTTTGGTCAAAAGTTGACCTATTGGGTCAATGTTATTTTCATTGGGTCAAGGATTGACCATTATGACCATGGTTGACTTTTTGGTCAGAGATTGACTTATTGGGTCAATAATTGGTCATTAGGTTAAAAATTGACTATTTTTACCCAAATTGACTTTTTGTTCAAAAGTTAACTTATAGGTCAGTGTGCTGCCATTGGGTCAAGAATTGACCAATTTAACAAAAGTTGTCTTTTTGGTCAAAAGTTGACTTATTTGGTTAATGGGTTTGTCATTGGGTCAAAAATTGACCATTTTGACCAATGTTTACTTTTTGGTCAAAAGTTGCCCTATTTGGTCAAAAGTTGACTTATTGGGTAAATGGGTTGGTCATTGGGTCAAGGTTTGACAATTTTGACTAAAGTTGACTTTTTGGTCAAAAGTTGACCTGTTGGATCTATGGGTTGGTCATTGGGTCAGAATTTGACCATTTTGACCAAAGTTGACTTTTTAGTCAAAAGATAATCTATTGGGTCATTGGGTTTTTCATTGTATCCAAGATTAACCATTTTGACCAAAGTTGACTTTTTGGTCAGAGATTGGCTTACTGGGTTAATTATTAGTCTTTAGGTCAAAAATTGACTATGTTGATCAACATACTTTTTGGTCAAAGGTTGACCTATTGGGTCAATGGGTTTATCATTGGGTCAAGAATTGACCTTTTTGACCAAAGATAACTTTTTTGTTAGAGAATGGCTTATTGGGTCAATAATTGGTCACTAGGTCAAAAATTAACTATTTTGACCATAATTAAAATTTTGGCAAAAAGTTAGCACATTGTATTAACAGGTGGTCATTGGGTCAAAATTGACCATTTTGATCAAAGATGACTTTTTGTCAAAAGATGTCCTATTTTGACCAAAGTTGACTTTTTGGTCAAAAATTGACTTTTTTAGTTAATGAGTTGGTAATTGAGACAAGAATTGAAAATTTTGACCAAAGATGATTTTTTGGTCAAAAGTTGACCTTTTGGGTCAATGGGTTGGTAAATGGGTCAAAAATTGATAATGTTGACCAATGTTGACCTATTGGGTCAATGGGTGATCATTAGGTTAAAAATTGACTATTTTGACCAAAATTAACTTTTTGGTCAAAATTTTACCTATTGGGTCAAGGATTGACCATTCTGACCAAAGTTGACTTTTGGTCAAATATTGACTTATTTGGTCAATAATTGGGAATTAGGTAAAAAAATTGATTATTTTGTCCAACATTAAATTTTTGCTCAAAAGATGACCCATTGGGTCAATGGGGTGGTCATTGGGTCAGAAATTTACCATTTTGACCAAAGTTGACTTTTTGGTCAAAAGTTAACTTATTTGGTCAAAAGTTGACATATTTAGTTAATGAGTTGGTAATTGGGTCAATAATTGATAATTTTGACCGAAGATGGCTTTTTGGTCAAAATTTTATATATTGGGTCAATGAGTTGGTCATTGGGTCAAAAATTAACAATTTTTACCAAAGTTGACTTTTTGGTCAAAATTTGACTTATTGGGATGGTTAATGGGTGGTCATTAGGTCAAAAATTGTCTATTTTGACTAAAATTGACTTTTTGGTCAAAAGTTGACATATTTGATCAATGGGTTTGTCATTGGGTCAACGATTGACAATTTTGACCAAAGTTGAATTTTTGGTCAGATATTGACGTATTTGGTCAATAATTGGTCATTAGGTCAAAAATTAACTGTTTTAACCAAAATTGAATTTTTGGTCAAAAGTTAACCTAATGGGTCAATGGGGTGGTCATTGGATCAAAAATTGACCATTTTAACGAAAGATGACTTTTTGGTCAAAAGTTTACCTATTGGGTCAAATGAATTAGTGATTGGGTAAAAAATTGACCATTTTGACCAAAGTTGACTTTTTGGTAAAAAGTTGACTTATTGTGTCAAAGGGTGGTAATTAAGTAAAAAAATGACCATTCTGACCAAAATTGAATATTTGGTCATAAGTTAACCTATTGGGTTAATGGGTTTGTCATTGGGTCAAGGATTGACCATTTTGACTAAAGTTGACTTCTTGGTGATAGATTCACTTATCGGGTCAAAAATTTGTCAATAATTCAAAAGTTAACCTATTTTGATCAAAATTAAATTTTTTATCAAAAGTTAACCTATTGGGTCAACTGGGTGGTCATTGGGTCAGAAATTGACCATTTTGACCAAAGTTGACGTTTTGTTCAAAAGTTTCCTATTTTATCAATGAGATTGGGTCAAGAATTGACCATTTTGACCGCAGATGACTTTTTGGCAAAATTTGATCTATAGGGTCAATGGGTTAGTCATTGTGTCGAAAATTGATTATTTTAACCAAAGTTGAGTTTTTGGTCAAAAGTTGACCTATTGGGATAATGGGTGGTCATTAAGTTAAAAATTGACTATTTTGACCAAAGAACAACTCTTTCGTTAAATGTTGTCCTATTTGGTCAATGAGTTGGTAATTTGGTCAAGGATTGATCATTTTGACCAAATTTAACTTTTTTGTCAAATGTTGACCAATTGGGTCAATGGGTTTATCATTGGGTCAAGGATTGATCATTTTGACCAAAGTTGACTTTTGGTCAGAGATTGGCTTACTGGGTCAATAATTGGTCATTATGTCAAAAATTAACTATTTTGACCAAAGTTAACTTTTAGGACAAAAGTTGACCAATTTGGTCGATGGGTTGGTCAGCAGGTCAATGATTGACCATTTTTTCCAAAGTTGTCCTTTTGGTCAAAAGTTAACCTATTTAGCTTAATGAGGCGGTCATTTGGTCAACTATTGACAATTTTAAGCAAAATTAACTTTTTGGTCAAAAGTTAACCTATTGGGTCAATGTGTTGGTCATTTTGTCAAGGATTAACCATTTTGGCCAAATTGACTTTTTAGTCAAAAGTTGACAAATTGGGTCAATGTGTTGGTCATTGGATCAAGGATTGACCATTTTCACCAAAAATGGCATTCAAGTCATTGTGTCAGAAATTGACCATTTTGCCTAAATTTGACTTTTTGGTCAAAAGTTAACCATTTGGGTAAATGAGGTGGAGCAAAATTGACTTTTTTGTCAAACGTTATCCTTTTGGGTCCATGAGTTTGTCATTGGGTCAAGGATTGATCATTTTGAACAAAGTTGACTCTTTGGTCAAAAGTTGACCAATTGGGTCAATGGGTTGGTCTTTGGGTCAATGATTGACCATTTTGACCAAAGTTGACTTTTTGGTCGTCGACTTTATTGGATCAATAATTGGCCATTAAGTCGAAAATTTACTATTTTGACCAAATTCGTCTTTTCGGGTCAAAAGTCGATCATTGGTCATCAGCGATCATTGGGTCAACGATTTATAATTTTGACCAAAGTTGACTTTTTGGTCAAAAGTTGTCTTATTGGGTCAATGGTATTGTCATTGGGTCCCAATGACCAACCGATTGACCAAATAGGTCAATGTTTGACGAAAAAGTCAACTTTGGTCAAAATAGTCAATCCTTGACCTAATGGGTCAACTTTTGAAAAAAAATTTAATTTTGGTCAAAATAATCTATTTTGACTCCATCACTACAATTATCGAATTGATAAGTCAATCTCCGACAAAAAGTTAACTCTTGGTCGAAAAGTCAATCCGTGACCTAATGACCAACCCTGTGAGCCAAGTAGGTCAACTTTCGACGAAAGTCAACTTTGGTCAAGATGGTAACTTCGCCCAACGACTTAACTCATCGGGCCAAAAGGTCAGCCTTTGACCAAAAGTTAATTTTGGTAAAAAATAGTCAATTTTTCGACCTAAAGACCAATTGTTGACTCCAAGAGTAAGCTATCCGACCAAAAAGTCAACTTCTGGTTAAAATGGCAAATCATCGACCCTAATGACTACCATTTGCAAATAAAGTCAACTTTGACCAAAACTTAATTTTGGTCAAATTGATCAATTCCTGACCCAATGACCAACCCATAAGTCAAATAGGTCAACTTTGGACCAAAATGTCAATTTTGGTCAAAATAGTCAATTTTTGAATTAATGACTAATTATTGACCCAAAAAGTCAATCTCTGACCAAAAGGTCATCTTTGGTGAAAATGGTCAATCGTTAACCCAATGAAAAACCCATTGACCAAATAGGTCAATTACGAAAAAGTCAATTTTAGTCAAAATAATCAATTTTTTACCTAATGACCATCCATTGACCCAATAGGTCAACTTTAGACCAAAAAGTCAACTTTTGTCAAAATGCTCAATTTTCGACCCATTGACCAACCCATTGAACCCAATAGATCAACTTTTGACTAAAAAGTCAATTTCGGTCAAAATGGTCAATCCTTGACCCAATGACCAACCCATTGATTCGATAGTTAACTTTCGACTCAATGATAATTATGGACTTAATAACCACCCATTGACCCAATAAGCCAACTTTTGACCAAAAAGACAACTTTGGTCAAAATGGTCAATTTTTGACCCGATTACCAACCCATTGACCCAGTAGGTCAACTTTTCACCAAAAAAGTCATCTTTGGTCAAAATGGATAATTCTTGACCCAATTACCAACTTATTGACCAAAGTCAACTTTTGACCAAAAAGACAACTTTAGTCAAAATGGTCAATTTTTGAACCAATAACCACCCTGTTGAACCGATGGGTTAATTCTTGACCAAAAACTCAATTTTGGTCAAAATAGTCAATTTTTGACCTAATAACTAATTATTGAACCAATAATTTAATCTCTGACCAAAAAGTTAACTTTGGTCAAATTGGTAAATTCTTGAACCAATGACAAACTCATTAGCCAAATAAGTAAGCTTTTGACCAAAATTGACTTTTTTGGTTAAAATAGTTATTTCTTGACCTAATGACCACCCATTTACCCAATAGGTCAATTTTTAAACAAAAAGTCAACTTCGACAAATCGGGTCAATTTTCGACCTATGACTTAATCAGATCGAATCCACCAAAAAGTCGCCTTCGATCAAAATGGTCGATTTCGACCCAATTAGACTCATCGACCAAATAGGTCTACTTTTGACCAAAAAGTCAACTTTGGTCTAAATGGTCAATTTGTGACCCATTGACCACCCCATTGACCCCATGAGTCAATTTTTGACCAAAAATTTAATTTTGGTCAAAATAATCAATTTTTGACCTAATGACAAATTATTGACCCAATATGTCAATCCCTGAGCAAAAAAGTTAACTTTGGTCAAAATGGTCAATCCTTGACCCAATGACCAACCCATCAATCTAACAGTCAACTTTCGACCAAAAATTTCAAAATGATCACTACTGACGAATGACCGCCGCCATCGGCCTAATAGTCAATCCACCAAAAGTCATTTTCGGTTAAAATAGTTAATTTTTAATTAATGATAAATTATCAATCTAATAAGTCAATCTCCGTATGAAAGTCGACTTCGGTCTTAATAATAATCCACCGAATGACCAAACCATTTAACTAATCAGTCAACTTCGACCACATAGTTAATTTGGTCAAAATTATCAATTCTGACCTAATGACTATCATTAACCGAATAGGTCAACTTTCGACCGAAAAGTCAACTTCGGTCGAAATGGTCACGTCCGACTCAATGACCAACCCATTGACCCAATAAGTCAACTTTTGACCAAAAAGTCACCTTTGGTCAAAATGGTCAATTCTTGACCCAATTACTAACTCATTGACCAAATAGGTCAAATTTTATCCAAAAAACTAACTTTGGTCAAAATGGTTAATTTATAACCCAATAACTACCCCGTTCACCAAATGGGTTAACTTTTGACAAAAAATTTAATTTTGGTCAAAATTGGTCACTTTTTGACCAAGAAATGTTCTTTGGTCAAAATGGTCAATTTCTGACCCAATGACCACCCTGTTAACCCAATGGGTTAACTTTCGACCAAAAATTAAATTTTGGTCAAAATAGTCAATTTTACCTAATGACCGATTATTGATCTAATAAGTCAATCTCGACGACCAAAAAGTCAACTTTGTTCAAAATGATCAATCCGATGCAATGACAAATCCATTGACCTAATAGTTTAACTATTGACCAAAAAGTAAATTTAGGTCAAAATAGTTAATTTTTGATTGAATGACCACCCATTAACCCAATAGGTTAACTTTTGACCCAAAAGTCAATTTTGGTCAAATAAGTCAATTTTTTACCTAATGACCATTTATTGACCAAGTAAGCTAATCTCTAACCAAAAAGTCAACTTTGGTCAAAAACGTCTAACCTTAACCTAATGATCAACCCATTGACCCAAAAGGTCAACTTTTGATTAAAAATTCATCTTTGGCCAAAATGGTCAATGCTCGACCTAATTACCAACTCATCGAATCAAATCGGTCAACTTTGTCAAATGGTCGGCTTCGACCCAATAACCACCCCGTTCATCCGATGGAGTTAACTCAACAAAAATTCAATTTCGAGCGCAAAAATAGTCAATTTTTAACCTAATGACTTATTATTAACCCAATAAGTCAATCTCTGACCAAAAAGTCAACTTTGGTCAAAATGGTTAAGACTTGACCTAATTACAAACCCATTGACCCAATAGGTCAACTTTTGTCCAAAAAGTCTATTTTGATTAAAATTGTCAATTTTTTACCGAATGACCACCCTTTGACCGAATTGGTCAACATTTGATCAAAAAATCAACTTTGGTCAAAATGGTCATTTTTTTACCCAATGACCAATCTATTGACCCAATATATCAACTTTTGACAAAAAAGCCATCTTCGGTTAAGATGGTCAATTCTTGACCCAATTACCGTACTCATTGACAAAATAGGTTAACTTTTGACAAAAAAGTCAACTTTGGTAAAAAATGGTTAATTTCTGACCCAATGACCACCCCGTTGACCCAATTTGACCAAAAATTCAATTTTGGACAAAATAATCAAATTTTGACCTAATGACTAATTACTGACCCTATAAGTTAATCTCTGACCAAAAAGTCAACTTTTGTCGAAAAAATGAACTTTGGACAAAAAATGGTCAATTCTTGACCCAATGGGTCAACTTATGACAAAAAATTTATTTTTGGTCAAAAAAATCAATTTCTGACCTAATGACCAATTGTTGACCCAATAAGTTAATCTCTAACCAAAAAGTCAACTTTGGTCAAAATGGTCAATCCTTGACCTAATGACAAACCCATTGACACAATAGTTCATTTTTTTACCAAAGAGCCAATTTTGGTCAAAATAGTCAATTTTTGACTTAATGACCACCCATTGACCCAATAGGATAACTTTTCACCAAAAATCAATTTTTGACCTACTAACCACCCATTAACTCAATTAGTCAACTTTTGACCCAAATGTCAACTTTGGTCAAATGGTCAGTTTTGACCCAATGACCAACCCCTTGACCCAATAGATCAACTTTTGGCTAAAAAGTCATCTATGGTCAAAATGGTCAATTTTTGACCCAATGACCACCCCGTTGACCCAATAGGTCAACTTTTGACAAAAAAATATGTTTTGGTTAAAATTATCAATGTTTGACCTAATGACCAATTATTGACCTAATAAGTTAATCTCTAACAAAAAGTTAACTTTGGTTAAAATGGTCAATCCTTGACCCAATAACCAACTCGTTGACCCAATAGGTCAACTTTTGACCAAAAAGTCAACTTTAGCCAAAATAGTCAATCCTTGACCCAATCACCAACCTTTTGACCTATTAGGTCAACCTTTGACCAAAAAGTCAATTTTGGTCAAAATGGTCAGTTTTTGACCTAATGACCAATTATTGACCCAGTAAGCGAATCTCTGACAAAAAAGTCAACTTTGGTCAAAAGGGTGAATCATTGACCCAATAAGCAACCCATTGACCCAATAGGTCAACTTTTGACAAAAAAATTTTAATTTTGGTCAAAATAATCAATTTTTGACCTAATGATCAATTGTTGACCCAGTAAGCCAATCTCTGACAAAAAAATCAACTTTTGTCAAAATGGTCAATCCTTGACCCAATGTCTAACCCATTGACCCAGTATGTCAACTGATTGACCAAAAAGTCAATTTTGTTCAAAATAGTCAATTATTGTCCTAATGACCAATTATTGACCTAGTAAACCAATCTCTGACCGAAAACTCAACTTTAGTCAAAATGGTCAATCCTTAACCGAATGACCAACCCATTTACCTAATAGGTCAACTTTTGACCAAAATGTCAACTTTGGTCAAAATGATCAATCCTTGACCCGAATGTCCAACCCATCGTCTATTAGGTTAACTTCGACCAAAAAAGTCAATTTTGGTCAAAATAAATCATTCTTTCGAATAAATGAGCAATTATCGACCCAATAAGTCAATCTCTGCAGCAAAAGTCAACTTTGCTCAAAATAGTCAATCCTTGACCCAATGGCAAACCCATTGACCTAATAGGTCAACTTTTGACAAAAAGTCAATTTTGGTCAAAATAGTCAATTTTTGACCTAATGACCACCCATTGACCCAATATGTCAACTTTTGACAAAGAAGTCAATTTTGTTCAAAATGGTCAATTTTTGACCCAATGACCCAATTGGTCAACTTTTGAAAAAAAAATCATCTTCGGTCAAAATGGTCAATACTTGACCCAATTACGAACTCATTGACCAAAAAGGTCAACTTTTTACCAAAAAATGAACTTTGGTCGAAATGGTCAGTTTCTGACCTAATGACCACCTTATTGACCCAAAGGGTAAACTTTTAACAAAAAATTTATTTTTTGTCAAAAAAATCAATTTTTGACCTAATGACCAATTATTGACCTAAAAATCAATCTCTAACCAAAACGTCAACTTTAGTCAAAATGGATAATCATTGCCCCAATGACAAACCCATTGACACAATAGTTGAATTTTTTACTGAAGAGTCAATTTTGGTCAAAATAGTCAATTTTTAACTTAATGACCACCCATTGATCCAATAGGACAACTTTTGACCAAAAAGTCAATTTTGGTCAAAATAATCAATTTCGACCCAATGACAAACCCATCGACCTAATAAGTCAACTTTCGACGAAAAGTCTTTTTGGTCAAAATAATTAATACTTTGACCTAATGACCACCCATTGACCCAATAGGTCAACTTTTGACCAAAAAGTTAACTTTGGTCAAAATGGTCAATTTTTGACCCAATGTCCAAACCATTGACCAATTCAATCAAATTTTGACCCAAAAGTCATCTTCGGTCAAAGTGGTCAATTCTTGACCCAATTACCAACTCATTGACCAAATAGGTTAACTTTTGACCAAAAAGTCAACTTTGGTCAAAATGATCAATTTCTGACCCAATGACCACCCCGTGACCCAATGGGTCAATTTTTTACCAAAAATATAATTTTGGTTAAAATAATTAATTTTTGAACCAATGATCATTCCGTTGACCTAAAAGTCAACTTTGACAAAAAATTTAATTTTGGTCAAAATAATCATTTTTTGACCTAATGGCCAATTATTGACCCAATAAGTCAATCTCTTACCAAAATGTTAACTTTGGTCAAAATTATCAATCCTTGACCCAACAACGAGCCCATTGACCAAATAGGTCAACTTTTGACCAAAAGTTCTATTTTGATCAAAATGGTCAATCCTTAACCCAATAGGTCAACTTTTGACCAAAAAGTCAACTTTGGTCTAAATGGTCAATTCTTGACCCAATCACCTACCCATTGACCCAAGACCAAATAATTAGTTATGGTTAAAATAGTGAATATTTCACGTAATGACCACCCGTTAACCCAATAAGTCAACTTTTGTCCAAAAAGTCAAATTTTGTCAAAATGGTCTGTTTCTGACCCAACCCATTGACACAATAGGTCAACTTTTGACCAAAAAGTCAACTTTTGTCAAAATGGTCAATTTCTTACACAACGACCACCCTATTGAATCAAAGGGTCAACTTTTAACCAAAAATTTAATTTTAGTCAAAATAATCAAATTTTTACCTAATGACCAATTAATGACCCAATAAGTGACTACAAAGTCAACTTTGGTCAAAATAGTTAATCCTTGACCCAATGACCAACCGATTGACTAAATAGGTCAATATTTGATGAAAAAGTCAACTTTGTTCAAAATAGTCAATCCTTGACCCAATGGGTCAACTTTTGACAAAAAAATTAATTTTGGTCAAAATAATCAATTTTTGACCTAATGACCAATTATTGACCCATTAAGTCAATCTCTGACGAAAAGTCAACTTTGGTAAAAAAGGCCAATCCTTGACCAATTGACCAACCTGCTGACCCAATAGGTCAACTTTTGACGAAAAAGTTAACTTTGGTCTAAATGGTCAATCATTGACCCAATGACCAACCCATTGAGCCAAAAGGTCAATTTTTGACCAAAAAGTTAATTTTGGTAAAAAATAGTCAATTTTTAACCTAATGACCAATTGTTGACCAAGTAAGTCAATCTCAAACCAAAAAGTTAACTTTGGTCAAAATGATCAATTACTGACCTAAAGACCAACCCATTGGTCTAATTGGTCAACTTTCGACCAAAATGTCAATTTTGGTCAAAATAGTCAATTTTTGAATTAATGACCAATTATTAACCAAAAAAGTCAATCTCTGACCAAAAAGTCTCCTTTGGTCACAATGGTCAATCGTTAACCCAATGACAAACCTATTGACCAAATATGTCTATTTTTTAAGAAAAAGTAAATTTTTGTCGAAATAATCAATTTTTTACCAAATGACCATCCATTAACCCAATAGGTCAACTTTTGACCAAAAAGTCAACTTTTGTCAAGATGGTCAATTTTCGACCCACTGACCAACCCATTGACCCAATAGGTCAACTTTTGACTAAAAAGTCAATTTCGGTCAAAATGGTCAATCCTTGACCCAATGACCAACCAATTGACCCAATAGGATAACTTTTGACCAAATAATCAATTATTGACTTAATAACCACCCATTAACCCACTAAGTCAACTTTTGACCAAAATGTCAACTTTGGTCAAAATGGTAAATTTTTGACCCAATTACCAACCCATTGACCTAGTAGGTCAGCTTTTGAACAAAAAAGTCATCTTTGGTCAAAATGGACAATTCTTGACCCAATTACCAACTCATTGACCAAATAGTTCAACTTTTGACCAAAAAGATAACTTTAGTCAAAATGGTCATTTTCTGACCCAATAACCACCCTGTTGACCCGATGGGTTAACTTTTGACCAAAAACTCAATTTTGGTCAAAATAATCAATTTTTGACCTAAAGACCAATTATTGACCCAATAGGTTAATCTCTGACCAAAAAGTAAAGTTTGGTCAAAATGGTAAATCCTTGACCCAATGACAAACTCATTGGCCAAATAAGTAAACTTTTGACCAAAATTGACTTTTTGGTCAAAATAGTCATTTTTTGATCTAATGACTACCCATTAACCTAATATGTCAACTTTTAAACAAAAAGTCAACTTTGGACAAATTGGTCAATTTTTGACCCAATGACTTAATATATCAACTTTTGACCAAAAAATCATCTTCGGTCAAAATGGTCAATTCTTGACCCAATTACTAAACTCATCAGACCAAATAGGTTAACTTTCGAGAAAAAGTCAACTTTAGTCAAAATGGTCAATTTCGACGCAATGACCAACCTCGCTCACCTAATGGGTTAACTTTCTAACCAAAAATTCAATTTTGGATAAAATAATCAATTTTTGACCTAATGACTAATTATTGACCCTATAAGTCAATCTCTGACCAAAAAGTCAACTTTGGTCAAAATGGTCAATACTTGACCCAATGAAAAACGCATTGACCCAACAATTCAACTTTTGAAGAAAAAGTCAATATTGGACAAAATAGTCAATTTTTAATCTAATGATCAATCTATCAACCTCAATCAGTCAACTTCGACCAAAAAGTCAACTTTCGATCAAAATGTTCAATTTTCGACTCCAATGAACCAACCCATCCACCCGATAGATCAACTTTTTGACCAAAAAGTAATCTTCGGTCAAAATGGTCAGTTCTTAACCCAATTACCAACTCATTGACCAAATTGGTCAACTTTTGACCAAAAAGTCAACTTTGGTCAAAATGCTCAATTTCTGACCCAATTACCACCCCGTTGACCCAATTGGTCAACATTTGACAAAAAATTTTAATTTTGGTCCAAATAATCAATTTTTGACCTAATGATCAATTATTGACCCAGTAAGCCAATCTCTGACCAAAAAGTTAACTTTTGTCAAAATGGTAAATCCTTGACCCAATGACCAACCCATTGACCCAATAGGTCAACATTTGACCAAAAAGTCAATTTTGTTCGAAAGAGTCAATTTTTGTCTTAATGACCAACTATTGAACAAGTAAGCCAATCTCTGAACAAAAACACAACTTTGGTAAAAAAGATTAATCCTTAACCCAATGACCAACCCATTTACCCAATAGGTCAACTTTTGACCAAAATGTCAACTTTGGTCAAAATGATCAATCCTTGACCCAATGACCAACCCATTGGCCTAATAGGTTAACTTTTGACCAAAAAGTCAATTTTGGTCGAAAATAACCAATTCTTCAATAAATGACCTATTATTGACCCAATAAGTCAATCTCTGACCAAAAAGTCAACTTTGCTCATAATGTTCAATCCTTGACCCAATGGTAAACCCATTGACCCAATAGGTCAACTTTTGACAAAAAAGTTAATTTTGGTCAAAATGGTCAATTTTTGACCTAATGACCACCTATTGACCAATACGTCAACTTTGGACAGAAAAGTCATCTTTGTTCGAAATGGTCAATTTTTGACCCAATGACAAACCCATTGACCCAATAGGTCAACTTTTGACAAAAAAAATCATCTTCGGTCAAAATGGTCAATTCTTTACCAATTACCAACTCGTTGACCAAAAAGGTCAACTTCGATCAAAAAATGAACTTTATCGAAATGGCCGCTTCGATCCAATGACTACCCTATTGACCCATATGGGTCAACTTTTGACAAAAATTTAATTTTGGTCAAAAACATCAACTTTGACCTAATGACCAATTATCGAATCCAACAATTCAATTCTAACAAAAGTCAACTTTCGTCAAAATGGTCAATCCTCGACACAATGACAAACCCATTGACCTAATAGTTCAATCTTTGATCAAAGAGTCAATTTCGACAAAAATTAATTTCAACTTAATGACCACGCCATTGGCCCAATAGATAACCTTCGACGACTGTCAAAATAATCAATTTTCACCTATCAACAATCATCAACTCAATCGGCTCAACTTTCACCTAAAAGTCAACTTTAGTCAAAATGGACGACTTCTAGATCTAATGACCAACCCACTCGACCCAATAGGTAAACTTTTGACTAAAAAGTCAATTCTGGTCGAAATAGTCAATTTTTAACCCAATGATACAACTCACTTCGATCTAATGAGTCAATCATCCGACCAAAAAGTCAACTTTGATGAAAATGATCAATCTCGACCCAATGACTAAACCCATCGAACCAATAAGTCAACTTCGACTAAAAGTCAATATTAGTCAAAATAGTTAATTTTCACCTAATGACCAATCCCATCAATCCAACTACCAACTTTCAACTAAAAAATTAACTTAGTCAAAATGGTCAATTTTCGACCTAATGACCAACCCATTCGACCCAATAAGTCAACTTTTCGACCAAAAAGTCATCTTCGGTCAAAATGGTTAATTATTGACCCAATTACCATCTCATTGACCAAATAGGTCAACTTTTGACCAAAAAGTCAACTTTGGTCAAAAGGGTTAATTTCTAACCCAATGACCACCCCGTTAACCCAATGGGCCAACTTTTGACCAAAAATTTAATTTTGGTTAAAATAATTAATTTTTGAACTAATGATCATTCCGTTGACCTAAAAAGTCAACTTTTGACAAAAAAATTTAATTTTGGTCAAAATAATCAATTTTTGACCTAATGACTAATTTCTGACCCAATAAGTCAATCTCTTACCAAAAGTCAACTTTGGTCAAAATTATCAATCCTTGACCCAACGACGAACCCATTGACCAAATAGGTCAACTTTTGACAAAAAATTCAACTTTGATCAAAATGGTCAATCCTTGCCCCAATGACCAACCCATTGACCCAATAGGTCAACTTTTGACCAAAAAGTCAACTTTGGTCTAAATGGTCAATCCTTGACCCAATGACCTACCCATTGACCCAAGACCAAATAATCAATTATGGTTAAAATAGTGAATTTTTTACGTAATGACCACTATTTAACCCAATAAGTTAACATTTGTCCAAAAGTCAAATTTGTCAAAATGGTCTCAATCTTCGACTCCAACCCATTAACACAATAGGTCAACCTTCGACCAAAAGGCTAACTTTTGTCAAAATGGGTCAATTTCTTACACAACGACCACCGCATTGAATCGAAAGGGTTAACTTTTAACAAAAAAATTCAATTTTAGTCAAAATAATCAAATTTTTACCTAATGATCAACTTAAAAGTCAACTTCGGTCAAAATAGTATAATTCGAACCGATCAACCAATCGATCAATCCAAATATGTCAATATTTGATAAAAATGTCAACTTTGGTCAAAATAGTCAATCCTTGACCCAATGGGTCAACTTTTGACAAAAGAGTTAATTTTTGTCAAAATAATCATTTTTTGACCAAATGACCAATTTTTGACCCAATAAGTCAATCTCTGACAAAAAGTCAACTTTGGTCAAAAAGGCCGATCCTACCCAATGATCACCCTATCGAAACCCAACAGTTACCCGACGAAAAAGTCCAACTTTGGTCAAAATGGTCAATCCACCCGATGACTCAAACCTTTCGAGCCAAAAGGTCAACTTCGACCAAAAGTTAATTTTGGTAAAAAATTGACCAATTTAATCAATTCTGACGCACGACTAATCGCCGACCTAGTAAGCCAATCTCTAAACAAAAAGTCAACTTTGGTCAAAATTGTCAATCATCACTACAATGACTAAAGACCAATCCAATATGTCAACTTTCACCAAAAAGAATCTGGTCAAAATGATCAATTACTAACCTAATGACCAACACATAGGACTAATAGGTCAACTTTTGACCAAAATGTCAATTTTGGTCAAAATTGTCAATTTTTGAATTAATAACTAATTATTGACCCTAAAGTCAATCTCTGACCAAAAAGTCACCTTTTGTGAAAAAGGTCAATCGTTAACCCAATGACAAACCCATTGACCAAATACGTCTATTTTTTACGAAAAAGTTAATTTTGGTCAAAATAATCAATTTTTTACCTAATGACCATCCATTGACCCAATAGGTCAACTTTTGACTAAAAAGTCAACTTTTGTCAAAATGGTTAATTTTCGACCCAATGACCAACTCATTGACCCAATAGGTCAACTTTTGACTAAAAAGTCAACTTTGCCTACCAAACATGGTCAATCTTTCGAACCCAATGACCAACCCATTGACCAAATAGGTTAACTTTCACCAAATAGTCAATTATCGACTTAATAACCACCCATCGACTCAATAAGTCAACTTCGACCAAAAAGTCAACTTTCGGTCAAAATACCGACTTGATCCAATGACCAACCCCTGAACCTAATCAGTCACTTTTCGAGCTAAAAAGTCATCTTTGGTCAAAATGGTCATATTTTAACCCAATCGACTTCACCTCGTCAATCTAGTAAAGTCAACTTATCAACAAAAATAACTTTGTTAAAATGGTCAATCTCGACCTAATGACAAACCCATCGACCCAATAAGTCAACTTCTGACCGAAAAGTCAATTATTAATCAAAATACTCACCTTTGACCTAATAACCACCCTATGACTCTAACAGACAGTCAACTTTTGACCAAAAAGTTAACTTGAAGTCAAAGTGGTCAATTTTCACCAAAGGACCAAACCATCGACGCAATAAATTCAACTTTCCACCATAAAGTCATCTTCTCACAATGGTTAATTCGACCCAATTACCATCTCATCGATCAACAGTCAACTTTCACCAAAAGTCAACTTTGGTCAAAAGGGTAAATTTCTAACCCAATGACCACCCCGTAGACCCAATGGGTCAAATTTTTACCAAAAAATTAATTTTGGTTAGAATAATTAATTTTTCAACAAATGATCGTTCCGTTGACCTATAAAGTCAACTTTTGACAAAAAATTTAATTTTGGTCAAAATAATCAATTTTTGGCCTAATGACCAATTATTGACCCAATAGGTCAATCTCTTACCAAAAAGTCAACTTTGGTCAAATTTATCAATCTTCGATCCAACAAGGAACCTAACGAGCACACAAAGTCAACTTCAACCAAAAATTCAACTTGATCAAAATGGTCAATCCTTGACCCAATGACCAACCCATTGACCCAATAGGTCAACTTTTGACCAAAAAGTCAACTTTGGTCTAATGGTCAATCCTTGACCCAATGACCTACCCATTGACCTAAGACCATATAATCAGTTATGGTAAAAATAGTGAATTTTTAACGTAATGACCACCCGTTAACCCAATAAGTTAACTTTTGTCCAAAAGTCAATCTCCTAAGTTAAATGGTCTGTGTCTCAATCCAACCTATCGATCTACAACAGATCAACTTTTGACCAAAAAATTCATCTTTTGTCAAAATGGTCAATTTCTTACACAATGACCACCCGATTGACTCAAAGGGTCAACTTTTAACCAAAATTTCAATTTTAGTCAAAATAATCAAATTTTTACCTACTGACCAATTATTGACCCAGTAAGTCAATAAAAAGTCAACTTTGGTCAAAATGGTTAATCCTTGACCCAATGACCAACCGATTGACCCAATAGTCAATATCTGATGAAAAAAGCCAACTTCGTCAAATTAGTAAATCCGACCCGCGAATCAACTTTCGACAAAAATAATTTTGGTCAAGATAATCACCTTTCGACCTTGATGATCAATTATATCTAATAAGTCAATCTCTCGACAAAAAGTCAACTTTGGTCAAAAAGGTCAATCCTTGACCCAATGACCAACCTGCTGACCCAATAGGTCAACTTTTGATGAAAAAGTCAACTTTGGTCAAAATTGGCAATCATTGACCCAATGACCAACCCATTGAGCCAAAAGGTCAACTTTTGACCAAAAAGATAATTTTGGTAAAAAAATAGTCAATTTTTAACCTAATGACCAAATGTTGACCAAGTCAACTCTCTAACCAAAATGTTATCTTTGGTCAAAATGATCAATTCCTGACCTAATGTCCAACCCATTGGTCTAATAGGTCAACTTTTGACCAAAATGTCAATTTTGGTCAAAATAGTCAATTTTTGAATTAATGACCAATTATTGACCCAACAAGTCAATCTCTGACCAAAAAGTCACATTTTGTGAAAATGGTCAATCGTTAACCCAATGACAAACCCATTTACCAAATAGGTCTATTTTTTATGAAAAAGTCAATTTTAGTCAAAATAATCAATTTTTTACCTAATGACCATCCATTGACCCAATTGGTCAACTTTTAACCAAAAAGTCAACTTTTGTCAAAATGGTCAATTTTTGACCCAATGACCAACCCATTGACCCAATAGGTCAACTTTTGACTAAAAAGTCAACTTTAGTTAAAATGGTCAATTTTTGATCCAATGACCAACCCATTGACCCAATAGGTTAACTTTTGACCAAATAGTCAATTAGTGACTTAATAACCACCCATTGACCCAATAAGTCAACTTTTGACTAAAAAGTCAACATTGGTCAAAATGGTCAATTTTTGACACAATTACCAACCCATTGACCCAGTAGGTCAACTTTTGAGCAAAAAAGTCATCTTTGGTCAAAATGGACAATTCTTGACCCAATTACCAACTCATTGACAAAATAGGTCAACTTTTGACCAAAAAGACAACTTTAGTCAAAATGGTCAATTTCTGACCTAATAACCACCTTGTTGACCCGATGGGTTAACTTTTGACCAAAAACTCAATTTTGGCCAAAATAATCAATTTTTGATTTAATGACCATATGTTGACCCAATAAGTTAATCTCTGACCAAAAAGTCAACTTTGGTCAAAATGGTAAATCTCGACCCAATGACAAACTCATCGATCTAAATAAGTCAACTTTCGACCAAAATCGACTTTCGGTCAAAATAGCTCATTTTTCGATCTAATGACTACCCATTAACCTAATATGTCAACTTTTAAACAAAAAGTCAACTTTCGACAAATCGTCAATTTTTCGACCTAATGACTTAATATATCAACTTTCGAATTCAAAAAGTCATCTTTCGGTCAAAATGGCCAATCTCGATCCAATACACTATCATTAACCAAATAAGTCAACTTTCGAGAAAAAAGTCAACTTTATCAAAATGGCCAATTTCGCACCCAATGACCACCCCGCTCACCCACATGTCAACTTTCGACCAAAATTCAATTTCGATAAAATAATCAATTTTCGAATCTAATGACTAATTATCGACCCTATAAGTCAATCTCTCGACCAAAAAGTCAACTTCGGTCAAAATGGTCAATACTCGAACCCAATGAAAAACGCATTGACCCAACAATTCAACTTTTGAAGAAAAAGTCAATATTGGACAAAATAGTCAATTTTTAACCTAATGACTGCCCATTGACCCAATTGGTCAACTTCTGACCAAAAAGTCAACTTTGATCAAAATGTTCAATTTTTGACCCAATGACCAACCCATCCACCTATCAGATCAACTTTCGACCAAAAAGTAACCTTCGGTCAAAATGGCCAGCTCTAACCCAATTACCAACTCATCGACCAAATCGGTCAACTTTGACCAAAAAGTTAACTTTAGTCAAAATGGTCAAATCTCGAATCCAATTACTACTCACGTCGACCTAATCGGTCAACATTTGAAAAAAATTTTTAATTTTGGTTAAAATAATCAATTTTTGACCTAATGACCAATTATTGACCCAGTAAGCCAATATCTGAACAAAAAGTCAACTTTTGTTAAAATGGTTAATCCTTGACCCAATGACCAACCCATCAATCTAATCAGTCAAACTTTTCGACTCAAAAAGTCAATCTTTTATCCTAATGACTACAATTATCGAATCCAATGAGTCAATCTCCTCAACCAAAAACTCAACTTTCGGTCAAAATGGTACTAACTTCAACCCACAAGGACTAACCCATTTACCCAATAGGTCAACTTTTGACCAAAATGTCTACTTTCGTCAAAATGATCAATCCTTGACCCAATGACCAACCCATTGGCCTAATAGGTTAACGTTTGACCAGAAAGTCAATTTTGGTCAAAATAGTTATTCTTTGAATAAATGACCAATTATTGACCCAATAAGTCAATCTCTGACCAAAAAGTCAACTTTGCTCATAATGGTTGATCCTTAACCCAATGGCAAACCCATTGGCCCAATAGGTAACCTTTTGACAAATAGTCAATTATTGACTTAATAACCACCCATTGACCCAATAAGTCAACTTTTGACCCAATGGGTTAACTTTTGACAAAAAATTTTTTTTTGGTCAAAAAAATCAATTTCTGACCTAATGACCAATTATTGACCTAATAAGTCAATCTCTAACCAAAAAGTCAACTTTGGTCAAAATGGTCAATCCTAGACCCAATGACAAACCCAATGACACAAGAGTTCAATTTTTTGCCAAAGAGTCAATTTTGATCAAAATAGTCAATTTTTGACTTAATGACCACCCATTGATCCAATAGGACAACTTTTGACTCAGCAAGTCAATCTTTGGTCAAAATAGTCAATTTTCGACCTAACGACCAACCATTAACTCAATTGGTCAACTTCTGACCAAAAAGTCAACTTTGGTCAAAATGGTCAACTTCTTACCAAATGACTAACCCTCGACCCAATATGTCAACTTTTCGCTAAAAAGTCAATCTTTGATCAAAATGGTCTAATTTTCGACCTAATGACAACCCATTGACCCAATCAAGTCAACTTTCGATCAAAAAGTTAATTTTGGTCAAAATGGTCATATCTCGAGCCAATCGACAAACCATCGACCTAATAAGTCAACTTTTCGACGAAAAAGTCAATTTTGGTCAAAATAATCAATTTTCGACCTAATGACCAACCCATCGATCCAATAAGTCAACTTCTTCGACCAAAAAGTCAACTTAGGTCAAAATGGTCAATCTTTTGACCCAATGACCAAACCATCAATCCAATAAACCAACTTTGACCAAAAAGTCATCTTCGGTCAAAATGGTCAATTTTGACCTAATTACCATCTCATTGACCAAATAAGTCAACTCTCGACCAAAAAGTCATACTTTGGTCAAAATGGTTAATTTCTAACCCAATGACTACCCCGTTGACCCAATGGGTCAACTTTTGACCAAAAATTCAATTTTGGCTAAAATAATCAATTTTCGACCCAATGACCATTTCGATCGATCTAAAAAGTCAACTTTCGACTAAAAAGTCAATTTCGGTCAAAATAATCAAATTTGACCTAATGACTAATCTATTGACCAAATAAGTCAATCTCTTGACCAAAAAGTCAACTTTGGTCAAAATGGTCAATCTTCGACCTAAAGACGAACCCATTGACCCAATCAGTCAACTTTCGACTAGAAAGTCAACTTTGGTCAAAATTGTCAATCCTTGACCTATTGACCAATTATTGACCCAATAAGTCAACTTTCGACCAAAAAGTCAACTTTCGTCTAAATGGTCAATCATCAATCCAATGACGAACTCCATTGACTCTCAAGACAAATAATCAAT
Source organism: Papilionanthe hookeriana x Papilionanthe teres (assembly GCA_022702705.1). Classification (NCBI taxonomy): domain Eukaryota; kingdom Viridiplantae; phylum Streptophyta; class Magnoliopsida; order Asparagales; family Orchidaceae; genus Papilionanthe; species Papilionanthe hookeriana x Papilionanthe teres. The sequence continues at coordinate 70,485,623 of CM040431.1, forward strand.
TATGGTTAAAATAATGAATTTTTGACGTAATGACCACCTGTTAACCCAATAAGTCAACTTTTGTCCAAAAGGTCAAATGTTTCTGACCCAACCCATTAACACAATAGGTCAACTTTTGACCAAAAAGTCAACTTTTGTCAAAATGGTCAATTTCTTACACAACGACCACCCCATTGAATCAAAGGGTCAACTTTTAACAAAAAATTCAATTTTAGTCAAAATAATCAAATTTTTACCTAATGACCAATGATTGACCCAATAAGTCACTAAAAAGTCAACTTTGGTCAAAATGCTTAATCTTTGACCCAATGACCAGCCGATTGACCAAATAGGTTAATATTTGATGAAAAAGTCAACTTTGGTCAAAATAGTCAATTCGACTTAATGACCAATCGACCTAATAGGTCAACTTTTGACCAAAAAGTCAATTTTAGTCACAATAATCAAATTTTGACCTAATGACCAATTATTGACCCAATAAGTCAATCTCTAACAAAAAGTCAACTTTGGTCAAAAAGGTCAATCCTTGACCCAATGACCAATCTGCTGATCCAATGGTCAACTTTTGACGAAAAAGCGAACTTTGGTCAAAATGGTCAATCCTTGACCCAATGACCAACCCATTGAGCCAAAAGGTCAACTTTTGACCAAAAAGTTAATTTTGGTAAAAACATAGTCAATTTTTCATCTAATGACCAATTGTTGACCTAGTAAGCCAATCTCTAACCAAAAAGTCAACTTTGATCAAAATGGTCAATCATTGACCCAATGACCAGGCCATTGACCCAATAGGTTAAATTTTGACCAAAAAGTTAACTTTAGTCAAAATGATCAATTACTGACCTAATGACCAACCCATTGGTCTAATATGTTAACTTTTGACCAAAATGTCAATTTTGGTCAAAATAGTCAATTTTTGAATTAATAACTAATTATTGACCCAAAAAGTCAATCTCTGACCAAAGAGTCACCTTTGGTGAAAATGGTCAATCGTTAATCCAATGATCAACCCATCGACCAACAGGTCAATTTTGAACTAAAAAGTCAATTTTGGTCAAAATAATCAATTTTGATCTAATGACCAACCAATCGACCCAATAAGTCAATCTTTGACCAAAAAGTCAACTTTTGTCAAAATGGTCAATCTTTGACCCAATGATCAAACCCATTGACCCAATAGGTCAACTTTCGACCAAAAGTCAATTTCGTCAAAATAGTCAATCCTTGACCTAATGACCAACTCATTGACCCAATAAGTTAACTTTTGACCAAAGAGTCAATTATTCAACCTTAATCAATGACCAACCACATCGACCCAATAAGTCAACTTTTGACCAAAAAGTCAACTTTGGTCAAAATGGTCAATTCTTGACCCAATGACCAACTCATTGACCAAATAGTCAACTTTTGACCAAAAAGTCAACTTTAGTCACAATGGTCAATTTCTGCATCTAATAACTACATCCATTGATCTAATGGTTAACTTTCGACCAAAATTCAATTTTAGTCAAAATAGTCAATTTTTGACCTAATGACCAATTATCGACCTCGATAAGTCAATCTCTTCGACCAAAAAGTCAACTTCGGTCAAAATGGTCAATCCTCGACCCAATGACTAACCCATTGACCAAATAAGTACAACTTTTGACCTAAAAATTCAATTTTGGTCAAAATAGTCAATTTTTCGACCTAATGACCACCCATTAACCTAATATGTCGACTTTAAACAAAAAGTCAACTTTCGACAAAGTGATCAATTTTCAACCCAATGACTTATACTAGATCAACTTTCGATTCAAAAAGTCATCTTCGCGATCAAAATGGTCAATTCTCGACCCAATTACCAACTCATCGACTAAAATAAAGACAACTTTCACAATAAAAAATCAACTTTGGTCAAAATGGTCAATTTATAACCCAATGACCACCCCAATCACCAAATGGGATAACTTTTGACAAAAAAATAATTTTGGTCAAAAATATCAGTCTACTTCTACGACCAAAAGTCTTCTCTTGTTCAAAAATGGATCAATTTCCTCGACCTAATGACCACCCCATGCTCTCCCATGAAGTTAACTTTCGACCAAAAATTAAATCTTGGTCAAAATAGTCAATTTTTCACCTAATGACCAACTTATCAACCCAATAAGTCAATCTTCGACCAAAGAGTCAACTTTGGTCAAAATGGTCAATCCTCGAATCTAATCGACAAACCCATCAATCTAATAGCTTCAACATTTGACCAAAAAGTAAATTTTGGTTAAAATAGTTAATTTTTGATTTAATGACCACCCGTTAACCCAATAGGTCAACTTTTGACCGAAATGTCAATTTGGGTCAAATAAGTCAATTTTTGACCTAATGACCAATTATTGACCAAGTAAGCCAATCTCTGACCAAAAAGTCAACGTTGGTCAAAATGGTCAAACCTTGACCCAATGACCAACCCATTGACCCAAAAGGTCAACTTTTGATCAAAAATTCTTCTTACGTCAAAATGGCCAATTCTAGACCCAATTACCAACTCATTGACGAAATTGGTCAACTTTTAACCAAAAACTCAACTTTGGTCAAAATGGTCAATTTCTGACCCAATGACCACCCCGTTCACCTGATGGGTTAACTTTTGACCAAATATTCAATTTTGGTAAAAATAGTCAATTTTTAACCTAATGACCTATTATTGACCCAATAAGTCAATCTATGACCAAAAAGTCAACTTTGGTCAAAATGGTCAAGACTTCTCCCAAAGACAAACCCATTGACCCAAAAGGTTAACTTTTGGCCAACTAGTTTATTTTGGTCAAATTTGTCAATTTTTTACTGAATGATCACCCTTTGACCGAATAGGTCAACATTTGACCAAAAAGTCAACTTTGGTCAAAATAGTCAATTTTTGACCCAATGACCAACCCATTGACCCAATATATCAACTTTATACTAAAAAGTCATCTCGGTCAAAATGGTCAATTCTTGACCCAATTACCAGCTCATTGACCAAATAGGTTAACTTTTGAGAAAAAAAGAGAACTTTGGTCAAAATGGTTAAATTTTGACACAATGACCACCCCGTCGACCCAATGGGTCAACTTTAGACCAAAAATTCAATTTTGGATAAAAAAATCAATTTTTGACAAAATGACTAATTATTGACCCTATAAGTCAATCTCTGACAAAAAAGTCAACGTTGGTCAAAATGGTCTATACTTGACCCAATGAAAAACACATTGACCCAAAAGTTCAACTTTTGAAGAAAAAGTCAATTTTGGTCAAACTAGTCAATTTTTAACCTAATGACTGCCCTTTGACCCAATAGGTCAACTTTTGACCAAAAAGTCAACTTTGATCAAAATGTTCAATTTTTGACCCAATGACCAACCCATTCACCCAATAGATCAACTTTAGACCAAAAAGTAATCTTCGGTCAAAATGGTCAGTTTCTTAACCCAATTATCAACTCATTGAACAAATTGGTCAACTTTTGACCAAAAAGTTAACTTTGGTCAAAATGTTCAATTTTTGACCCAATTACCACCCCGTTGACCCAATTGGTCAACATTTGACAAAAAAATTTAATTTTTGTCAAAATAATCAATTTTTGATCTAATGACCAATTATTGACCCAGTAAGCCAATCTCTGACCAAAAAGTCAACTTTTGTCAAAATGGTCAATCCTCGACTCAATGACTAACCCATCGACCTAATAGTCAACTTTCACCAAAAAGTCAATTTTAGTCATGCACAATTGTCAATTTTCGACCTAATGACCACATTATCGACCCAAAGAAACCAATCTACCGAACAAAAACTCAACTTTGGTTAAAATTTGTCAATCCTTAACCCAATGACCAACCCATTTACCCAATAGGTCAACTTTTGACCAAAATGTCAACTTTGGTCAAAATGATCAATCCTTGGCCCAATGACGAACCCATTAGCCAATTAGGTTAACTTTTAACAAAAAAGTCAATTTTGGTCAAAATATTCATTCTTTGAATAAATGACCAATTATTGACCCAAAAAGTCAATTATCCGACCAAAAGTCAACATTAGACATAATGGTCAACTTTCAATCCAATGACAAACCCATTGACCTAATAGGTCAACATTTGACAAAAAAGTCAATTTTGATCAAATTAGTCAATTTTTCACCTAATGACCACCCATTGAACCAATATGTCAACTTTTGAAAGAAAAGTCAACTTTGTTCAAAATGGTTAATTTTTTACCCAATGACTAACCCATTGACTCAATAGGTCAACTTTTAACAAAAAAATCATCTTCGGTCAAAATGGTCAATTTTTGACTAAATTACCAACTCATCACCCAAAAAAGGTCAACTTTCGACCTAAACGAACTTTGGTCAAAATGGTCCATTTCCTCGACCAAATAGACTACACCCCGCTGACCTAAAGGGTCAACTTTCGACAAAAAATTTATCAGCATTAAAAATCTACCCTTTCGACCTAATGACCAATTATCGACCCAATAAGTTCGAATCTCTAACCAAAAAGTCAACTTCGGTCAAAATGGTCAATCCTCGACTCCAATGACAAACCCATCGACAACAATAGTACAAATTTTTTACCAAGGAGTCAATTTCGTCAACATAGTCAATTTTCGACTTAATGACCACCCATCGACCCCATAGACAACGCTTCGACCGTAAAGTCAATTTTAGTCCATTTTGACTCCACCGACCACTCCATTAACTCAATCGGTCAACTTTGACCAAAAATTCATCTTGCATAAAAATGGTCAATTTTCGAATCTAATGCACCACCCCGTCGACCCTACAGGTCAACTTTCGACAAAAAAATTAATTTTGGTCGAAATGGTCAACTTCGACCCAATGACAAACCCATCAATCCAATAAGTTAGCTTCTTCGATCGAAAAAGTCTTCTGGTCAAAATAGATCAATTTTCGACCTAATGACCACCCACCGAATCCAACGTAGGTCAACTTCGACCGTGGCAACTTCGTCAAATTGTCAATTTTCAATCTAATGACCAAACCATCGACCCAACAAATCAACTTCCGACCAAAAAGTCATCCTCGATCAAAATGGTCAATTCTCGACCCAATTACCATCCTGATCGACCAAATAGTCAACTTTTCGACCAAAAAGTCAACTTTGGTCAATAGATTTCATCTCTAACCCACGAGCCATCCCCGTTCGACCCAATGGGTCAACTCCTCCATTAAAAATTAATTTTGGTTAAAATAATTAATTTTTCAACCAATGATCATTCCGTTGACATAAAAAGTAAACTTTTGATAAAAAATTTAATTTTGGTCAAAACAATCAATTTTTGACCTAATGACCAACTATTGACCCAATAAGTCAATCTCTACCAAAAAAGTCAACTTTGGTCCAAATCGTCAATCCTCGACCCAACGACGAACCCATCGACCACCAGTCAACTTCGACAAAGATTCAACTTCGATCAAAATTGTCAATCCTTGACCTGATCAACCTATTGACCCAATAGGTCAACTTTGACCAAAAGTCAACTTCATTCAACGGTCAACCTTGACCCAATGACCTACCTATCAATCTAAGACTAAATAATCAATCGTTAAAATAAGGAATTTTCGACGAATGACCACCTCGTTAACCCAATAAGTCAACTTTGTCCAAAAGTCAAATCTTACTCAAAATGACTGTTGACCTACCTATCAATAATAACAGTCAATCCGACTAAAAAGTCAACTTTTGTCAAAATGGTCAATTTCTTACACAACGACCACCCCATTGAATCAAAGGGTCAACTTTTAACCAAAAATTCAGTTTTAGTCAAAATAATCAAATTTTTACCTAATGACCAATTATTGACCCAATAAGTCACTAAAAAGTCAATTTTGGTCAAAATGGTTAATGCTTGACCCAATGACCAACCGATTGACCAAATAAAGCCAACATTCACCTAAAATGTCAACTTCGGTCAAAATGGTCAATCTCCAACTAACTAAATGGATCAACCTTGACCAAAAATTTAATTCTCGCATCAAAATAATCAATTTTCGACCTAATGACCAATTATTTCACCTAATAAGTCAATCTTCTCGATAAAAAGTCAACTTTGGTAAAAAAGGTCAATCCTTTACCTAATGACTCAACCTCATTAATCTGATAGTCAATTTTTTGACTAAAAAGTCAACTTGGACAAAATTATCAATCATCAATCCAATGACCAACCCATCGACCAAAAGGGTCAACTTTCGACCAAAGTTAATTTTGGTAAAAAAATACACAACTTTTCACCTAATAACCAATCACCTGATCAAGTAAGTCGATTTCTAACCAAAAATTTAACTTTGTCAAATGATCAACTTAACCTAATCAATTCAACCCATTTTCCATGTAACATTGGTCAACTAATTTGTCACCAATTTTGGTCAAAATGAGTCAATTTTTGAATTAATGACTAATTATTGACCAAAAAAGTCAATCTCTGACCAAAAAGTCACCTTTTGGTTAAAATGGTCAATCGTTAACCCAATGAAAAACCCATTGACCAAATATGTCTATTTTTTATGAAAATTTCAATTTTGGTCGAAATAATCAATTTTTTACCAAATGACCATCCATTGACCCAATAGGTCAACTTTTGACCAAAAAGTCAACTTTTGTCAAAATGGTCAATTGTCTAATGACCAACCCAATGACCCAATAGGTTACCACTAAAGAGCCAACTCGGGCTCAAAATGGTCAATCCTTTGACCCAATGACCAACCGCACCAATAAAGTTAACTTCGACTAAATAGCCAATTATCGATTTAATAACCACCCATCGCACAATAAGTCAACGCTCACCAAAAAGTCAACTTCGGTCAAAATGGTCAATTTTCAACCCAATGACCACACCCATCGACCCAATAGATGTCAACTTTCGAACAAAAAAGTCAATCTTCGGTCAAAATAGCACAAATTCTGACCTAATTGACTAACTCATCGACCTAACAGTCAACTCTAGACCAAAAAGATCAACTTTGAGTCAAAATGGTCAATTTCGACCCAATGACCAACCCATTCGACCTAATAGGCTCAACTTTGACTAAAAACTCAATTTTGGTCAAAATAATCAATTTCGGATCTAATAGACCAATTATCGCAATAACGTCAACTTCTCGACCAAAAAGTCAACTTTGGTCAAAATGGTAAATCCTTGACCCAATGATAAACTCATTGGCCAAATAAGTAAACTTTTGTCCAAAATTGACTTTTTGGTCAAAATAGTCATTTTTTGACCTAATGACCACCCATTAACCCAATAGGTCAACTTCTAAACAAAAAGTCAAATTTAGACAAATTCGTTAATTTTTGACCCAATTACTTAATAGATCAACTTCGACCAAAAGTCATCTTCCATCAAAATGGTCAATCTCGACCCAACGAGAAACCCATTAACCAATCAGTCAACTTTCACCAAAAAGTCAACTTTGGTCTAAATGGTCAATTTGTGACCCATTCACCACCCCATCGAACTCCAACGAGTCAACTTTCACCAAAATTAATTTTGGTCAAAATAATCAATTTTCGACCTAATGACCAATTATCAATCCAATAAGTCAATCTGAAAGCAAAAAGTCAACTTCGTGAAAATGGTCAATCCTCGACCTAATGACCAACCCATCAACCTAACAGTCAACTTCGACCAAAATTCAACTTTGGTCAAAATGGTCAATCCTTGACATAATGACTAACCCATTGACCCAATAGGTCAACTTTTGACCAAAAACTAAATTTTGGTCAAAATAGTAAATTTTTGACCTAATGACCAATTATTGACCCAGTAAGCGAATCTCTAACCAAAAAATCAACTTTTGTCAAAATAATCAATCATTGACCCAATGACCAACACATTGCCTAATAGGTCAACTTTTAACTAAAAAGTTAACTTCGGTCAAAATGATTAATCTTTGACCCAATGACTAAAAAGTCGACTTTGGTCAAAATGGTCAATCCTTGACCCAATGACAAACCCATTAACCCAACAGTTCATTTCTTGACCAAAAAGTAAATTTTGGTCAAAATAGTTAATTTTTGATTTAATGACCACCCGTTAACCCAATAGGTCGACCTTTGACCAAAAAGTCAAATTTGGTCAAATAAGTCAATTTTTGACCTAATGACCAATTATTTACCTAGTAAGCCAATCTCTAACCAAAAAGTCAACTTTGATCAAATTGGTCAAACCTTGACCCAATGACCAACCCAATGAACCAAAAGGTCAACTTTTGATCAAAAATTCATCTTTGTTCAAAATGGTCAATTCTAGACCCAATTACCAACTCATTGACCAAATTGGTCAACTTTTAACCAAAAAGTCAACTTTGGTCAAAATGGTTAATTTCTGACCCAATAACCACCCCGTTCACCTGATGGGTTAACTTTTGACCAAAAATTCAATTTTGGTCAAAATAGTCAATTTTTAACATAATGACCTATTATTGACCCAATAAGTTAATCTCTGACCAAAAAGTCAACATTGGTCAAAATGGTCAAGACTTGACCCAATGACAAACCCATTGACCAAATAGGTCAACTTTTTGCCAAAAAGTCAATTTTTGTCAAATTTGTCAATTATTTACCGAATGACCACCCTTTAACCTAATAGGTCAACGTTTGACCAAAAAGTTAACTTTGGTCAAAATGATCAAGTTTTCACCCAATAACCAGCCCATTGACCCAATATATCAACTTTTGAGTAAAAAGTCATCTTCGGTCAAAATGGTCAATTCTTCACCTAATTACCAGCTCATTGACCAAATAGGTTAACTTTTGAGAAAAAAGTCAACTTTGGTCAAAATGGTCAATTTCTAATCCAATGACCACCCCGTTGACTCAATAGGTCAACTTTTAACTAAAAATTCAATTTTGGATAAAATAATCAATTTTTGACCTAATGACTAATTATTGACCCTATAAGTCAACCTCTGACCAAAAAGTTAACTTTGGTCAAAATGGTCAATACTTGACACTAATGACATAACGCATTGATCTAACAGCTCAACTTTTCGACAAAAAGTCAATTTTGGTCAAAATAGTACAAATTTTAACCTAAAGACTGCCCATCGATCCAATAAGTCAACTTTTCGATTCAAAAGTCAACTTTGATCAAAATGTTCAATTCTCACCCAATGACCAAGCCATTCACCCAATAGATCAACTTTTGACCAATAAGTAATCTTCGATCAAAATGGTCAGTTCTTAACCCAATTACCAACTCATTGATCAAATTGGTCAACTTTTGACCAAAAAGTCAACTTTTGACCAAAAAGTCAACTTTGGTCAAAATGGTCAATTTCTGACCCAATTACCACTCTGTTGACCCAATTGGATAACATTTGACAAAATATTTTAATTTTGGTCAAAATAAATTTTAATTATTTACCTAGTAAGTCAATCTCTGACCAAAAAGTCAACTTTTGTAAAAATTGTCAATCCTTGACCCAATGACCAACCCATTGACCCATTAGGTCAACTTTTGACCAAAAAATGAATTTTGTTCAAAATAGTCAGTTTTTGACCTAATGACCAATTATTGACCCAGTAAGCCAATCTCTGACCAAAAACTCAACTTTGGTCAAAAAGGTCAATCCGTAATCCAATGACCAACTCATTTACCCAATATGTCAACTTTTGACCAAAATGTCAACTTTGGTCAAATGATCAATCCTTGACCCAATGACCAACTCATTGGCCTAATAGGTTAACTTTTGACCGAAAAGTCAATTTTGTTCAAAATAGTCATTCTTTGAATAAATGACCGATTATAGACCCGATAAGTCAATCTCTGAGAAAAAAGTCAACTTTGCCCATAATGGTCAATCCTTGACCCAATGGCAAACTCATTGGCCCAATCGGTCAACTTTTGACAAAAAACTGAATTTTGGTTAAGATTGTCAATTTTTGACCTAATGACCACCCATTGACCGAATATGTCAACTTTGAACAAAAAAGTCAACTTTGTTTAAAATGGTCAATTTTTAACCCAATGGCCAACCCATTGACCCAATAGGTCAACTTTTGACCAAAAAAATCATCTTGGGTCAAAATGGTCAATTCTTGACCCAATAACCAACTCATTAACTAAAATGGTCAACTTTTGACCAAAAAATGAACTTTGGTCGAAATGGTCAGTTTCTGACCCAACCCTATTGACCCAATGGGTCAACATTTGATAAAAAATTTATTTTTGGTCAAAAAAATTAATTTTTCACCTAATGACTAATTATAGACCCAATAAGTCAATCTCTAATCAAAAGGTCAACTTTGGTCAAAATGGTCAATTCTTGACCCAATGACAAACCCATTGACACAATAGTTCAATTTTTGACCAAAGAGTCAATTTTGGTCGAAATAGTCAATTTTTAACTTAATGACCACCCATTGACCCAATAGGACAACTTTTCACCAAAAAGTCAATTTTGGTCAAAGCACACTTCGACCCCATCGACCACCCATTAACTATCGATTAACTTTGACCAAAATTCAACTTTGGTCAAAATGGTGCACAACCTAATGACCAACCCCTTGACCTAACAGTCAAATTTTACCCAAAAGTCAACTTTGGTTAAAATGATCAATTTTTGACCCAATGACCACCTCGTTGACCCAATAGGACAACTTTCAGCAAAAAATTTAATTTTAGTTAAATTTATCAATGTTTAACCTAATGACAAATTAGTGACCTAATAAGTTAATCTTGACAAATAGTGAACTTTGGTCAAAATGGTTAATACTTGACCCAATAACCAACACTTTGAACCAATATGTCATCTTTTGACCAAAAAGTCAACTTTGGTCAAAATAGTCAATCCTTGACCCGATGACCAACCCATTGTCCCAATAAGTTAACTTTTAACCAAAAAGTCAATTTTGGCTAAAATGGTCAATTTTTGACCTAATGACCAATAACTTTTGACCAAAATGTCAATTTTGGTTAAAATAATCAATTTTGGATCTCATGACCAATTATTGACTAGTAAGACAATCTCAGACCAAAAAGTTAACTTTGGTCAAAATGGTCAATCCTTGAACCAATGACCAACCTAGTGACCCAATACGTCAACTTGTGACCAAAAAGTCAATTTTGGTCAGAATAGTCAAATTTTGACCTAATGATCAAATATTGACCCAGTAGGTCAACTTTTGACCAAAAAGTTAATTTTGATCAGAATAGTCAATTTTTGACCTAATGAGTAATTATTGACCCAGTAAGCCAGTCTCTGACCAAAGAGTTAACTTTGGTAAAAATGGTTAATCTTTGACCTAATGACAAACCCATTGACCTAATAGGTCAAATTTTGACCAAAAGTTATCTTTGGTCAACATGGTTAATTTCTAAACCAATGACCAACCCATTGACCTAATAGGTTAACTTTTGCCCAAAATGTCAACTTTGGGCAAAATGGTCAAACCTTGACCCAATGACCAACCCATTGAACCAATAGGTCAACTTTTGACTGAAAATTCAATTTTGGTCAAAATAGTCAATTTTGACCTAACGACCGCCTATTGACCAAATAGGTCAACTTTTGACCAAAAATTCAACTTTTATCAAAATGGACATTTTTTGACACCAATGACCGACCCATTGACCCAATATGTCAACTTTTGAATAAAAAGCCAACTTTAGACTAAATAATCAATTTTTAACCTAATGACCAACACATTGACCTTATAACTCAACTTTTGAACAAAAAGTCAATTTGAGTCAAAGTAGTCAATTTTTGACCTCATGACCAATTATTGACCCAATAAGTTAATCTCTAACCAAAAAGTCAACTTTGGTCATAATGGTCAATCATGGACCCAATGACAAACCCATTGGCCCAATAGGTCAACTTTTGACCAAAAGGTCAACTTTGGTCAAAATGGTAAATCCTTGACCCAATGACCAACCACACTGACTCAACAGATCAACTTTTGACAAAAAGTCAATTTTGGTCAAAATAGTAAATTTTTTGACTTCATGAAGAATTATTGACCCAATAGGTCAACTTTTGAACAAAAATTCAACTTTGGTCAAAATGGTCAATCCTTGACCCAATGACCAAACCATTGACCCAATAGGTGAACTTTTGACCAAAAAGTCAACTTTGGTCAAAATGGTCAATCCTTGACCTAATGACTAACTCATCGACCCAAAAGGACTACTTTTGACCAAAAAGTCAATTTGGGTCAAAATTGTCAATTTTTCACCAAATGACAACCTCATTAACCCAAAAGGGCAACTTTTGAGCAAAAAGTCAAATTTGGTCAGAATGATCATTCTGACCTAATGACCTAAATGTCAACTTTGGTGAAAATGGTCAATCCTTGATACAATGACCAATCCATTGACCCAATTTGTCAACTTTTGACTAAAAAGTCAACTTTGGCCAAAATAATTAATTGTTGACCCAATGACGAACCCATTGACCCAATAGGTCCACTTTTGACCAAAAAGTCAATTTTGCTTGAAAATTGTCAATTTTGACCTAATCACCGCCTCATTGACCTAAATAGGTTAACTTTTTACCAACAAAATAACTTTGTTCAAAATGATCAATCCTTGACCCAATGACCAACCCATTGACCCAATAGGTCAACTTTTAAGCCAATCTCTGACCAAAAAGTCAACTTAGTTCAAAATAGTTAATCTTTGACCCAATGACAACCCCATTGACTAAATAGGTTAACTTTTGACCAAAAGGATAACTTTAGTCAAAATGGTCACTTTTTAACCCAATGACCAACCCATTGACCCAATAGGTCAACTTTTAATCAAAAAGACAACTTTAGTCAAAATGGTCAAGTTCTGACCCAACGACCAATCAATTGACCTAATAAGTCAACTTTTGACCAAAAAGTTAATTTTGATCAAAATAGCTAAATTTTGACCTAATAACAACCCATTGACCCAATAGGTCAACTTTTGACAAACAAGTCAACTTTGGTCAAAATGGTCAATTCCTGAACCACTGACCAACGCCTTGACCCAATAAATTAACTTTTGAACAAAAAGTCAATTTTGGTAAAAATAATCAAATTTTGACTTATTGACCACCCATTGACCAAATATGTCTACTTTTTACCGAAAAGTTAACTTTGGTCAAAATGGTCAATCCTTGACACAATGAGCAACTCAATGACCCAAAAGGACAACTTTTGAAGAAAAAAGTAATTTTGGTAAAAATTGTTAATTTTTTACCTAATGACCACCTCATTGACCCAAAAGGTCAACTTTTGACCAAAAAGTCAAATTTGGTCAAAATGGTCAATTTCTGACACAATGACCTAAATGTTAACTTCGGTGAAAATGGTCAATCCTTGATCCAAAGACCAACCCATTGATCCAATTTGTCAACTTTTGATTAAAAAGTAAACTTTGGCCAAAATGTTTAATCCTTGACCCAATAACCAACCCATTGTCCCAATAGGTCAACTTTTGACCAAAGAGTCAATTTTGCTCAAAATTGTCTATTTTTGACGGAATGAGCACCTCATTCACCTAAATAGGTCAATTTTTGACCAAAAAGACAACTTTGGTCAAAATGGTTAATCCTTGACCCAATGACTAACCCATAGTCTAAATAGGTCAACTTCTGACCAAAAAGTCAATTTTGGTCAAAATAGTTAATTTTTGACCTAATGACCAATTATTGACCCAGTAAGCCAATCTCTGACCAAAAAGTTAACTTTGGTCAAAAGAGTCAATCCTTGACCCAATGACCAATCCATTGACCCAATAGGTCAACTTTTGACTAAAAAGTCAACTTTGGTCAAAATGATCAATCCATGACCCAATGACCAACCCATTGACTCAATAGGTCAACATTTGACAAAAAAGTGAACTTTAGTCAAAATAGTCAATCCTTGACACAATGACCATCCCTTTGACCCAACAAGTTAACATTTGACCAAAAAGTTAATTTTGATCAATATAGTCAATTTTTTACCTAATGACCAAGCAATTGACCCAATATGTCAACTTTTGACCAAAACGTTAGCTTTGGCCAAAATGGTCAATTTCTGACCCAATGACCACCCCATTAACTCAATGGGTCAACTTTTGACCAAAAAATCCTATTTTGGTCAAAATAGTCAATTTTTTACTTAATGACCACCTATTGACCCAATAGGTCAACTTTTGACCAAAAAGTCAATTTTGGTCAAAATACCAAATTTCGACCACTTCGACCACCATTATTGACCCAATATGCCAATCTCTGACCAAAAAATCAACCTTGGTCAAAATGGTCAATCCTTGACCCAATCGGTCAACTTTTGACCAAAAATTTAATTATGGTCAAATTGGTCAATCTTTGACCCAATGACCCAATTGATCAACTTTTTACCAAAAAGTCAATTTTGGTCGAAATAGTCAATTTTAACATAATGACTAACTCATTGGCACAATATGTCAACTTTTGACCAAAAAGTCAATTTTGATCAAAATAAATAATTTCCTATCTAATGACCACCCATTTAATCTAATAAATCAACTTTACTAAAATTCAACTTCAGTCGAGTTGGTCAATTTTGACCTAATGACCAACCCATTGACTCGATCAAGTCAACTTTTATCAAAAAGTTAATTTGGTCAAAATAATCAATTTTGACCTAATGACCAATTATCGGCTTAAGAAGTCAATCTCTAACCAAAAGTCAACTTCGTCAAAATGGTCAATCCTCGACACAATGACAACATGATTGACCCAATAGGTCAACTTTCGACAAAAAGTCAACTTTGGTCAAAATAATCAATCCTCGATCTAATAACAACCCATCGGTCTAATGTCAACTTTGACCAAAATCAATTTTGGTCAAAATAGTTAATTTTTGAATTAATGACCAATTATTGACCCAATAAGTCAATCTTTGACCAAAAAGTTAACTTTAGTCAAAATGTTCAATCCTTGACCCAATGACAAGCCCATTGACCCAGTAGGTTAAATTTTAACCCAAAAACGCAATTTTGGTCAAAATATTCAATTTTTGACCTAATGACCAACCATTGACCCAATAGGTCAACTTTTGACCAAAAACTCAACTTTGCTATAAATTTTCAATTCTTGACCCAATTACTAATGCATTGACCAAATAGTTCAACTTTTAACTAAAAAGTTTACTTTGGTCAAAATGATCAAGTTCTGACCCAATGAGCCGCCCCCGTCAATGCTACTAGTCGACTTTCACCAAAAAATTTAATTTTGGCAGGCAATCAACTTTTAACCTAACGACCCGATTATTGTCCCGATAAGTCGATATCCTGACCTAAAAGTCAACTTTTGGTCCGAATGGTCGATCGCTTGATCCAGTGACCAATCCATTCACCCGATAGATCACCTTTCGACCGACGATTAACTTCGGTAAATATTAGTCAATCCGCAGCACTAATGACCGACCCATTAACCCGATAGTCCAACTTTCGACCAAATATGCAATTTTGGTCTTAAGAGTCGATTTTCGGACCTAAAGGCCGATTATCGACCTAGTAAGTCGATCTACGACCAGTGCTAACTTCAGTCGAAATGGTCAATCATTGACCCAATGACGCGATCCATCGACCCGATAGTGGCATCTTTTGGCCAAAGAAAAATTCGACTTAAACAATAATGATCAATCCTTGATCCAATGACTAGCCCGCCGTCCTAATAGTTCGACTTTCGACTAAAAGTCAATGTTGTTCAAATATGAGTCGAATTTTTAAAGTTAACGTACTAATTGTCAGTCTAATAAGTTTATCTCTCGACCAAAAAGTCGACTTTCGTCGAAATGGTCGATCCTGTGACCCCGACGATAAACCCGATGACCCTACGACAGGTTAAGTTTTGACCCGAATAGTGAATTTTGGCGAAAATAGATCAATTTTTAACCTATCGACCACCGCAGTCGACCCAACGGTCGACTCTTCGACCAAAAAGTGAGCTTCGGTCGAAATTGTCCATTGTTTTACCCGATGACCACCCATTTAATCCAATATGTTAACTCTCGACCAAAAGTCGTTTTTAGCTAAAATGATCGATTCTTCAATTACGATTACCAACTCAGTCGGCCAAATAGGTCGACTTTTGATCAAAAAGTTCATGCTTGGTCCAAAATTTTTAACCTCTGACCCTAATGACCACCTCGTTGACCTAATGGGGCTAGCTTTTGACCAAGAACTCACTTTTGGTCAAAATGGCCATCGATTTCTGACCTAATGATGACCATTATCGACCCAATAAGTTAATTTCGACCAAAAAGTCGGCTTTGGGTAAAATGCGCCCGATCCTCGACCCATTGACAAACTCATTGACTTAATAAGTCGACTTTGACCAAAAAGTCGATTTGCCCGAGAATAGTCAGTTTTCGACCTATTGACCGATTCTTAGCCTTGTCAAATAGCCCCGATCTCCGGCCAAAAAGCCGGCTTTGGTCGAAATGGTCGATCCCCTCGACCCAATGACCGACCCATCGACCCGATAGCAGTCATCTTTTGACCAAAAAGTTAACTCTGGTCAAAATGATCCCGATCCATTTGACCCAATGACTGACCCATCGGCACTAATAGGTCGACTTTTGATCCAAAAGTCGATTTTGCGGTCGAAATAGTCAATTTTAATTGTCGACAGATGTATCGATCTAAGAAGTCGATCTTCTGACCAAAAGCTTCGGCTTTCGTCGAAAATGGTCGATCATCGACCCAATCACGAAACCCATCGGATCGACATGAGGTTAACTTTTGAACAAAAAGTCGATTTTTCGACATCTAATGAGCACCCATGACCGCGATCGTCAGCTTTGGTCAAATTGGTTGCTTACGACGCCAACGACCAACCCGTCGAGTCCAAGAGGCCGACTTTTCGACTAAAAGAGCATCTCTGTCTGGCCGGGTCGATTCTTAACCCGATTACGAAGCCGATTGACCAAATAGGTCGATTTCTGACCAAAAAGTCGGCTTTGGTCGAAATGGTCAATTCGGTACCCAGCGACAATAACCGCATCGTGCCCAATAAGTCAACTTTCGATCAAAAAGAAACTTCTGGTGAAAATAGTTAATTTTCGACATAATGACCGAGCATCGACCTAATCGGTCGACTTTTAAACATGTAGTGAACTTCGTCAGTGTGGTCGGTTTTCAGCCGATGACTCAACCCGTCAATCTGATAGTATCGGCTTTTAACCAAAAAAGTCATATTCAGACCGAAATGGTCAATTCCCACGCCAATTACCGACTCATCGAACCAAATTGTTCAACTCCGGCCAAAATGTCTACTTTGGTCGAAATGGTTAATTTCCTCATTCGACGTGAGCGCCCCGTAACCCGATGGGTCGGCTGTTCAAAAAATTAGTTTGAGTCAAA
The DNA here is from genome assembly GCA_022702705.1 of Papilionanthe hookeriana x Papilionanthe teres. NCBI lineage: Eukaryota > Viridiplantae > Streptophyta > Magnoliopsida > Asparagales > Orchidaceae > Papilionanthe > Papilionanthe hookeriana x Papilionanthe teres. The sequence continues at coordinate 70,502,963 of CM040431.1, forward strand.
ATAATGCATTTTTTACCTAATGACCAGAGTATCGGCCCGATAAGTCGATCTCCGACCAAAATGTTAACTTCGGTCAAAAATGCTGAATCCCTTCGATCGATAACAGACCCATTAACCGAATAGTTCAGCTTTTCGACTTAAAAGTCGATTTTGGTGAAAATAGTCGATTATTGACTTAATGACCTCCCATTTGACCCCGATAGGTCGGCTTTCGACCAAAAAGTTAATTTTGGTAAAAAATAAAGCTGATTTTTTACCTAATGACAATTTATTGACCCAGTCGGCAAATCTCCGACCAAAAAACTCGGCTTTGGGTCGAAAATGGTCAAATCCTGTCGACCAATAATAACATCGTTGCCACACAACAGTCGACTTTCGACCAAAAAAAAATCAACTTTGGTCAAAATGAACAATCCTGGACCCAATGACGAAACCATTGACCCAATAGATCAAACTTTGACCTAAAAGTCAACTTTGGTGAAAATGGATAATTTTTGACCCAAAGACCAACCCACCTAATAGTTTAAATTTTGACTATAAAGTCATCTTCGGTCAAAATGGTCAATTCGACCCAATTACCAACACATTGACAAAACATGTCAACTTTTGACCAAAAAGTCAACTTTGTTTAAAATGGTCATTTTCTGACCCAATGACCACCCTGATTGACCCGATGGGTCGACTTTTTAACCAAAAATTGAATTTTTCTCAAAATTATCGATTTTTGACCTAATGACCATTATTGACCCAATGAGTCAATTTACGACTAAAGCACAACTTTGGTCAAAATGGTCAATCCTTGACCGAATGACCAACCCACTAACACAATAAATCGACCTTTGACTAAAAAGTCAATTTTGGTCAAAATAGTAAATTTTTAACTTAATGACCAATTAATTGCCCAATAGGTCAACTTTTGACCAAAAAGTCAACTTTGGTCGACATGGTCAATCCTTGACCCAAAAGGACAACTTTTGACCAAAAAGTAAATTTTGGTCAAAATTGTCAATTTTTGATCTAATGACCACCTAATTGACCCATTTGGTGAACTTTTGAGCAAAAAGTAAAAAATTTGAGTCGAAATGATCGATTTACGACACAATGACATAAGGTACAACACAATGTCAAAATGGTCAATCCTTGACACAATAATTAACTCATTGACCCAATCAGTCAACTTTTAACCAAAAAGTCAAGTTTGGTCAAAATGGTCAATCCTTGACCCGATGACTAACTCATTGACCTAAAAGGACAAGATTTGACTAAAAAGTCAATTTTGGTCAAAATTATCAATTTTTGGCCTAATGATCATCGACCTAAATAGGTCGACTTTTCACCAGATAAGGCACGTGTATCGAAATGGTCAATCCTTAACCAAATGACCAACACATTTACCCAATAGGTCAACTTTTGACCAAAAAGTCAATTTTGATTAAAATAGATAACTTTTGACCTAAAGACCAATTATTGACCCAATAAGCCAACCTCTGACCGAAAAGTCAACTTTGGACAAATATATGATCAATGGCCTCGACATAATGACTATTACCCATTGACCGACAGTCAATCACCAAAAGTCGACTTTTGGTCGAAATAATCGATCCTTCGACCCGATGACCGACCCATTGGCACTAAACGTCGACTTTTGACCAAAAATTTTATTTTGAGAAATAGTCAATTTTTTAATTAATGACCAATTAATGACCCAATATGTCAATCTGTGACAAAAAAGTTAGCTTTGGTCAAAATGGTCAATCCTTGACACAATATATCGATTTCTGACAAAAAAAGTTTATTTTGCTCAAAATAGTAAATTTTTGACTGAATGCTTAATTATTTGCTCAATTGGTCAATTTTTGACCAAAAAGTCAACTTTGGTCAAAATGGTTAATTCTTGATCTAATACGTAATTCATAGGATGACTAAAAAATCAATTTCAGTCAAAATTGTCGATTTTTGATCAAATGACCACCTTATCGACACCAAAGGTGAACTTTTGACCAAAAGTCAAATTTAGTCAAAATGGTTAACTCCATATAATGACCTAAAGTCAACTTTGGTCAAAATGGTCAATCCTTGACCCAATGACAAACTTATTGATCCGATAGGTCAACTTTTGATGAAAAAGTCAACTTTGGTCAAAATGGACAATCCTCGACCCAATGACCAACTCATTGACCGAAAATGATAACTTTTGACTAAAAAGTTAATTTTGGTAAAAATTATCGATTTTGACATAATGACTCGCCTCATCGACCTAAATAGAGTTAACTTTTCGACCAAAAAGACAACTTCATGCAAAATGGTTAATCCTCGACCTGAATGACCAACCTATTGACCCAATAGGTTAACTTGACCAAAAAGTCAATTTTAGTCAAAATAGTCAATTTTTATCCAGTGACCAATTATCGACCCGGTAAGCCAATCTCTGACACAAAAGTCAACTTTGGTCAAAATGATCAATCCTTGACATAATGACCAAATCATTGATCCAGTAGGTCAACTTTTGACCAAAAATTTAACTTTGGTCAAAATGATCAATCATTGACCCCATGACCAACCCATTGGCCTAATAGGTCAACTTTTGACCACAAATTTAATTTTGGTCGAAATAGTCAATTTTTTAATTAATGACCAATTATTGACCCAATAAGTCAATCTCTGACCAAAAAAAGTTAAAATTTTGCGTCCAAATGTTCAAATCATTGACACAGTGAGCAAACCCATTGACCCAAGTGGGTCGACTTTTGACTAAAAGTCATTTTTGGTCGAAATAGTCGATTTTTGACCTAATGACCACCTATCGAGGCAATATGTCGACTTCTGACTAAAATGTCGACTTTTGGTCGAAATGATTTAATTTTTGACCCACCCACCGACCCGTGTACCCGACGAAGTTAAGTTTTGAGTAAAAAAAGACATTTTTGGTGAAAATGGTTAATTGTTGACCCAATTACCAACTCGTTGAACAAATAGATCAACTTTTGACCAAAAAGTAAACTTTGGTCAAAATTGTCAATTTCTGACCCAATGACCTCCCCATTCACCTAAAGGGCTAACTTTTGAAAAAAAAATCAATTTTGATCAAAATAGACAATTTTTGACCTATTAACCAATTATTGACCCAATAAGTCAATCTCTAACGAAAAAGTCAACTTTGGTCAAAATGGTCAATCCCTGACCCAATGACAAACCCATTGACCCAATAAGTCAACTTTTGATCAAAAAGTCAATTTTGGTTAAATAGTCAATTTTTGACCTAATGACCACCCATTAACCCAATAAGTAACTTTTGATCAAAAAGTCAACTTTGGTCAAAATGGTCACTTTTTGACCTAATGACTATCCATTAACCCAATAGGTCAACTTTGGTTAAATTGGTCAATTTTTGACCGAATGACCAACCCAATGACCCAATAGATCAAAGTTTGACCAAAAAAAGTCATCTTCGGACAAAATGGTCAATTCTTGACCAAATTACCAACTCATTGACCAATTATGTCAACTTTTGGCGAAAAAGTCAACTTTGTCAAAATGGTCAATTTTTGACCCAATGACCACCCCCGTTGGCCCAATGGATCAACTTTTGACCAAAAATTTAATTTTGGTCAAAATAATCAAATTTTGAACTCATAACCAATTATTGATCCAATAAGTAAATCTCTTACTAAAAAGTCAACTTTGGTCAAAATGGTTAATCCTTGACCCAATGACCAACCCAATATCCCCAAAAGTCAACTTTGGTCAAAATACTTAATCATTGACCTAATGACCAACCTATTGACCCAGTAGGTCTACTTTTGAACAAAAAAATCAATTTGGGTCAAAATAGTTAATTTTTGACATAATGACCAATTTTTGACCCAGTGAGCCAATCTCTGACAAAAAAGTCAACTTTGGTCAAAATGGCCAATCCTTGATCCGATGACTCGACCCATCGACCGAATAAGTCAAAGCTGCGCTCGACTAAAAATTTAACTTCTAATTCGAAATGATCGATCCTTGAGCAAATGACCGAGCCATTAAGCACAATACTGACTTCAACTTTTGATCAAAAAGTCAATTTTTGAATTAATGACCAATTATTCGATCCAGTAAGTCGATCCTCGACTCAAAAAAGTGATCAACTTCGGTCAAAATGGTCAATCCTTCGATCCAACGACATGAAACCCATCGACCCGATAAATTGAGTTTTCGATAAAGTAGTCATATCGGTCAAAAGCAATCGATTTTGACGTAATGACCACCCATAGACCTAATAGGTCAACTTTCGACCAAAAAGTCAACTTTCAATCAAAAGGGTCGATTTTTGACCTTCTGACCCGCCCCATTGGCCGAATAAGTCAACTTTTGACCGAAAAGCCATCTTTGATCAAAATGGTCATAATTTGACCAAATAACCAGCTCATCGGCTTAAATAGGTAAACTTTCGACCTAAAGGCTTCAATCCTTGGATCAAAGCTGGTCAATTTCGGCCTGACGACCACCGATTAGTCGATCGGCTAATTTTTGACAAAAGGATCGATTATGGTCAAAATATTCCGATTTTCGACCAAATGACCGATTCATTGACCCAGTGAGATCAATCTCCGACCAAAAAGTCAACTTTGGTCAAAATGGTCAATCGCTCGGTCCCAATGACGAATCCAGATGACTTTCGATTAGATCAAGTTTCGATCCAAAGTCAATCTGATCTTTAATAGTCGATTTTTGATCTGAATCGACCGCTCCGTTGTATCACGTAATAGTCGACTTTGACTAAAAAGTCGATTTTTTTGCCAAATGACCCGGCCGATTGACCCACTAAATCAACTTTTTGACCCAACTCAACTTTGGTCGAGAAATGGTCGATCCTTGACCCACGATGACCGACCCATTGACCCGACAGATCAACTTTCGCCATAGGCTTCGACTTCGGTCAAAATGATCAATCCTCGATCCATCTGACGAGCCATGGACCCAAATGGGCAAATTTTGACTAACAAGTCAATTTTGGTCAAAATAGACAATTTTTGACCTAATAACCACCCATTGACCCAATAGATCAACTTTGGTGAAATTTATCAATTTTTGACCCAATGACCGGCCCGTGACCCCGCGGGTCGGCTTTTCGACCTAAAAAGTCGTCTTCGGTCGAAAATGGTCGAATCTTAACCCAATTTTTGACCGTCTATTTGACCAATAGGTTCGACTCGCAGCCAAAAAGTCAACTTCGGTCGAAAAAGTCGATTTGAGCCCGATTGATCCGGCTAGTTGATCTGATGGGTAAACATTTGACTAAAATTCAATTTTGCTCAAAATATTTAATTTTGGACCTAATGACCAATTATAGACCCAATAAGTCGAATTCTGATCAAAAAATCAGCTTTGGTCAAAATGGTAAATCATTGACACAATGACAAAATCATTGACCCAATAGGTCAACTTTTGACTAAAAAGTCAATTTTGGTCAAAATAGTAAATTTTTGACATAATGACCACCCATTGACCCAATAAATCAACTTGCAGCCAAAAAGTCAACTTCGTCAAAATGGTCAATTTTTAACCCAATGACCAACCCATTAACCCAATAGATCAACTTTTGACCAAAACGTTATAAGTCAAAATGGTCAATTATTGACCCAATTTCCAGCTCATTGACCAAATTTGTCAACTTTTGACTAAAAAGACAACTTTGCTCAAAATGGTCAATTTTTGACCCAATTATCACCCCATGACCCAATGGGTCAACTTTTAAAAAAAAATTAATTTTTGTCAAAATAATCAATTTTTGACCTAATGAACAAACTATTCGACCGATACAAGTCGATCACTTACCAAAAAAAGTCGGCTTTGGTCGAAATGGTCGATCCCACGGCCAATGACGAGCTCCATAGACCCGATAGGTCGACCCTTGAACAAAAGTCTACCTTGGGTGAAAATCGTCAATTTTATGACCGTGATGACCACGGCAATGAACCTTTAACAGATCAACACCGACCGAGAAGTCGGCTCTCGGTCGAAATGGTCGATTTTTGACCCGATGGCCGGCTCATAATTGAACCAATGGATTAAGTTTCGACCAAAAGTCGCTCTTCGATCCAGAAATGGTTAACTCATTGACCCCGAAAGTTAACTTTGGTCGGAAATATGGTCTAATCCTTCGACCCGATGGCCGACTCGTCGACCTAAACAGGACGACTTTTTTGACAAAAAAAGTCAATTTTGGTCGAAATAGTCGATTTTTGACCTAATGACCAATTATTGACCCCGTACAGCGTCTACCGCACAAAAGTCGACTTTGGTCAAAAGATCAATCCTTGACATATGACCAACCCTTCGGCCGTGCAGTCGACTTTTGATCAAAAATTGACTTTGGTCAAAATGATCGATCCTTTGACTCAATGACCGACCCATTGGCCTAATAGGTCAATTTTGACCAAAATACGATCTTGGTGAGAATGGGCAGTGTTTGATTACCGACCAATTATTGACCCAATAATTCAATCTGCGAACGCAAAGTTAACTTTGGTTGAAAATATTTAATCCTTGACCCGAATGATGAACCCATTGACTGACAGGTGACATTTGACAAAATGTCAGTTTTGGTCGAAATATCAATTTTGACTAATGACCACCCATTGAGGCAATAGGTCAAATTTTGACCAAAAATGTCTACTTAGGTCAAAATGGTTAATTTTTGACCTAATGACCAACCCATTTACCCAACAGGTCAACTTTTGCCTAAAAAGTCATCTTTGGCCAAAATGGTATATTGTTGACCTAATTACCAACCTGTTGAACAAATAAGTCAACTTTTGGCCAAAAAGTGAAATTTGGTCAAAATGGTCAATTTTTGACCCAATGACCTCCCAGTTCACCTAAAGGGCTAAGTTTTGACCAAAAATTTAATTTTGGTCAAAATAGACATTTTTGACGTAATAACCAATTATTGACCCCATAAGTTAATCGATCTGACGAAAAAGTCGACTTTAGTCGAAAACGGTCGATCCACTGACCCGATAGCCAAAGCCATTGACGCATCAGGTTAACTTTTTGGCTAAAAGTAGTCAATCTTAGCTAAATACTAATTGCTTACGATCTAATGGCCACCCTTCAACCTTATAGATCAACTTTTCGACGAAAAAGTGTCGACTTCTCGTCAAAATGGTCAAGCTTTTGACACTAATGACCACCCATTAAGCCAACAGATCGACTTTTGGCCCAATAAGTCAACTTTAGTCGAAAATGGTCGATTTTTTACCCGATGACCGACCCATTAGCCCAATGGGGATCAAATTTTCGACCAAAAGTCATATTCCTGGTCAAAATAATCGATTCCTTGATCCCGGCACCAATTCATCGACCAAATATGTCGACTTTCATGCTAAAAGGCACGCTTTGTTCAAAATTGAGTGATTTGGCGACGCCAAAGAACACCCCATCAATCTACTGATGGGTCGACTTTCGACCAAAATTTAATTTTGGTCAAAATAATCGTTTTTTGACCTAATGACCGATTATCGACCCAACAAGTTCGATCTCTTACTCGAAGATCAACTCTTTGGTCGAAATGGTCGATCCTTGACCCATCGGCCGATCCATCGATCCGAAAAGTCAACTTGGGCCAATATGTCTCGATCTAGGTATCGACCAGTGACCAACCCGTCGACTCTATGATAGTGTGTACTTTTGAATAAAAATTAATTTTGGTTGTACAATAGTCGATTTTCGGCCTAATGACCAATTATCGACCCGATAAGCGATTAACTCGACCAAAGTCGACTTTTTGGATTCCGATGGTCGATCATCGACCCGATGACCAGCCCAGCTGACCCGACATGTCGACTTTTCGACCAAAAATTAACTTTGGTCAAAGCATTCGATCGCCGAGCTGCATCTAATGACCCACGAGCACAATTAGCAGTCGACTTCCGACAAAAAAGTCGATTGGGTCGAATGAGTCGATTTTGAATTAATAGCCGATTATCGACGCCAATATCGATCTTTGACCAAAAAGTCGACTTCGGTGAAAATGGTCGATCCTTCGACCCACGATGACAACGCCGGTTGACCGATACCAGTCGACTTTTGACCAAATAATCAATATTGGTGAAAATAATCATTTTTCGACTTAATGACTAGTCTGCCAGCCCGATAAGTTAACTTTTGACCAAAGTCGACTTTGGTAAAAAGCATCAATTTTTTCCCGATGACCGACCCGTCGCCCGATAAGTCATGTTTTCACCAAAAAGTCATCTTCAGTCAAAATGCTCAATTCTTGACCAAATTACTAACTTTGGTCAAAATGGTCAATTTCTAACCCAATGACCACCCAGTTGAGTCAAAAAGGTTAATTTTTGATAAAAATTCAATTATGGTCAAAATATTTAATTTTTGATCAAAATGACCGATTATCGACCCGATGGAAGTCGATCTCTAACCAAAAGTCGACTTTGGTCGAAATGCTCGATCCTTGACCCGATGAGCCAATCCAGCAATTCCGATAAGTCCGACTTTTCGATCCAAAAGTCGATTTTGATCTAAATGGACAATTTTCGACCGAATGACCACACATTGTCCGATCAGGTCGACTTTTCGAACTCAAAAGATCGGCTTATATCAAAATGGTCAATTTTCAAACCCGATGACGAACCCATTGACCCAATCAAATCGACTTTCGACTCAAAAACTCGAAGCTTTGGTGAAAATGGCCAATCCTTGCCCACGTGACCGACCCATCGACCCATCTATCAGGTCGACTTTTCGACCGAAAAGTCGACTTCTGGGTCGAAATGATCGATCCTCGACCAATTAACGAACCCATCGAACCCGAAAGGTCGACTTTCGACCAAAAGTCAATTTTGGTCAAAATAGATTATTTTCTGAGCCTAATGACCAACGCCATCGACCCAACAGGTGAACTTTGGTCAAATTGGCCGGCTTTCAACCCGATGACCAGCCACACTAATCCAATGGAGTCGACTTTTAACTAAAAAGTCATCTTGGGTCGAAATGGTCGATTCTCCAACTCTAATTCCATCATAACCGAAGCCAATCAAATAGGTCGACTTTTAACAAAAGGTCAACTGGGTCGCCAATGGTCGACTTCGAACTCCGCGACCACCCGTCAATCTGATAGGTCAAACTTTCGACTAAAAATCTCGACTGATCGATGTATTGTAATTTTGATCAAAATATTCAATTTTGATCAAAATATTCAATTTTTCGACCTAATGGCCCGATTATCGACCCGATAAGTCGATTTCGACCAAAAGAGTCGACTATGGTCAAAATGGTCGATCATCGACCCAATGACAAAAATCCACTGACCCACATGGTCGACTTTTGACCGTAAGTCGATTTTGGTCAAAATAGTCGATTCTGACCGAATGACCAATCTACCGAATTCGATAGAGTCAGGGTTCGACAAAAATCAACTTTGGATAAAATGGTCAATTTTTTACCCATTAACCTAATAGGTCAACTTTTGAATAAAAAAGTCATACTTGGAAAAAATGGTCTATTGTTGAACCAAGTACCAACTCATTGACCAAATAGGTCAACTATTGACCAAAAAGTCAACTTTGGTCAAAATGGTCAATTTCGGACCCAATGGCAACCTCGTTGACCCAATGGGTTAACTATGACAAAAAATTTAATTTTGGTAAAAATAGGTCAACTTTTGGCCAAAAAGTCATCTTTAGTCAAAATGGTCAATTTCTGACCCAATGACCACCTATTGACCCAAAGGGTTAAATTTTGACCAAAAAGTCAATTTTGATCAAAATAATCAATTTTGGATCTAATGACCAATTTTTGACCAGTATGTCAATCTCAGACCAAAAAGTTAACTTTGGTCAAAATGGTCAATCCTTGACCCAATGACCAACCCAGTGACCCAATACGTCAACTTGTGACCAAAAAGTCAATTTTGGTCAGAATAGTCATATTTTGACCTAATGACCAAATATTGACCCAGTAGGTCAACTTTTGACGAAAAAGTCAATTTTGGTCAGAATAGTCAATTTTTGACCTAATGACCAATTATTGACCCAGTAAGCCAATCTCTGACCAAAAATTTAACTTTGGTAAAATGGTTAATCTTTGACCCAATGACAAACCCATTGACCAATAGATCAAATTTTGACCAAAAAAGTCATCTTTGTTCAAAATGGTCAATTTCTAAACCATTGACCAACCCATTGACCCAATAGGTTACCTTTTGCCTAAAAAGTCAACTTTGGCCAAAATGGTCAAATCATGACCCAATGACCAACCATTGACCCAATTGGTCAACTTTTGACAAAAAAGTTAATTTTGGACAAAAATAGTCAAATTTTTGACCTAATGACCACCCAATGACCAAATAGGTCAACTTTTGACTAAAAAGTTAACTTTGGTAAAAATGGTCATTTTTTGACCCAATGACCAACCCATTGATCCAATATGTCAACTTTTGAATAAAAAGTTGACTTTGGACAAAATAATCAATTTTTGACCTAATGACCTACGCATTTCATCTCTATATAGTCGGCCTTGGGGACGCAAATTCAATTTGGGTGACAATGATCGACTTTTGACCTAATGACCGATTGTCGATCGAACGAATTGATCTCCGACCAAAAGCCGGCCTTGGTCGTAATGGTCGATCACGGACCCAAATGGCAAACCCGTGGGCCCGACAAGCCGACTCTTTGACCAAAAAGTCAACTTTCGATCAAAATGGCAAATCCTTGACCCAATGTAGACCGCCCCCATTAACTCGACAGTATCGACTTTTGACAAAAATTCAATTTTGGTCAAAATAAGCAATCGTGTTTACTATAATGAGTAATTACTGTACCCACAGTCGACGTCGACAAAAAATTCGACTTTGGGTTCGAAATGGCCTGAGTCCCGACCTCGATGTCAAAACCATTGACCAATAGGTCAACTTTTGACCAAAAAGTCAACTTTGGTCAAAATGGTTAATCCTTGACCCAATGACTAACACATCGGCCCAAAAGGACTACTTTTGACCAAAAAGTAAATTTTTTTCAAAATTGTTAATTTTTCACCTAATGACCACCTCATTGACCTAAAAGGGCTACTTTTGACCAAAAAGTCAAATTTGGTCAAAATGATCAATTTCTGACCTAATGACCTAATCCTATTAACTTGGTGAAATTGGTCAATCCCCTCGATCCGACGACCAACCACCGATCTACTTACCAACTTTTGACTAAAAAGTCAACTTTGGCCAAAATGATTAATCGTTGACCCAATGACGAACCCATTGACCAAGTCGATCCATGTTTGACAAAAAAGTCAATTTTGATAAAAAATTATCAATTTTTGACCTAATCACCGCCTCATTGACCTAAATAGATTAACTTTTGACCAAAAAAAAACTTTGGTCAAAATGGTCAATCCTTGACCTAATGACCAACACATTGACCCGATAGGTCAACTTTTGGCCAAAAAGTCAATTTTGATCAAAATAGTTAAATTTTGACATAATAACAACTCATTGACCCAACAGTCAACTTTTGACAAAAAAGTCAACTTTGGTCAAAATGGTCAATTCTTGACCCACTAACCAACACATTGACCCAATAAATCAACTTTTAAACAAAAAGTTAATTTTGGTCAAAATAGTCAAATTTTGACATACTGACCACCCATTGACAGAATATATCAACTTTTGACAAAAACTTAATTTTGCTCAAAATTGTCAATTTTTGACCGAATGACCACCTTATTCACTTAAATAGGTCAACTTTTGATCGAAATGATAACTTTGGTCAAAATGGTTAATCCTTAACACAATGACCGACCCAATGACCAACCCATAGTCTAAATAGGTCAACTTTTGACAAAAAAGTCAATTTAGGTCAAAATAGTTAATTTTTGACCTAGTAAGCCAATCTTTGACGAAAAAGTTAACTTTAGTCAAAAGGGTCAATCCTTGACTAAATGATCAACCCATTGACCCAATAGGTCAACTTTTGACCAAAAAGTCAACTTTGATCAAAATGATCAATCATTGACCTAATGACCAACACATTGGTCTAAGAGGTGCCACTTTCAACAAAAAGTAATTTTCGTCGAAACAAATTTCGATTTTAAATTAATGACCTATTATCGACTCAAAAATCAATCTCTAACCAAAGCGTCAACTTTGGTCAAAATGGTCAATCCTCGACCCAATGACCAAACCCATCAATCTAACAGTCACACTTCGACTCAGAAGCAAACTTTGGTCAAAATGGTAAATCCTTAACCCAATGACCAAGCCAGTGACCCAATAGATCAACATTTGACCAAAAAGTAAAATTTGCCAAAATAGTCGATTTTGGACTTAATGACCAATTATTGACATGTAAGCCAATCTCACCAAAAAGTCAACTTTGGTCAAATGGTCATTCCTTGACCCAATGACCATCCAATTGACCCAATAGTCAACTTCTGACCAAAAAGTCTACTTTGATCAAGATGATCAACTTAACCCCGTGCACCAAACCATCGCATGATATCAGTCAACTTTTTACCAAAAAGTCAATTTGGGTCACCAGTACCAATTTTTTAATTAATGATCAACCATGACCATTAAACAGCCAATCTTCGAAGTTTAAACAACTTCGTAATCAAAACTGGTCAACTAATCAATCCAATGACAAACCCATCGCACTCACCAAGCTAATTTCTTACCAAAAATTCCAATTTTGGGTCAAAATAAGCACAATTCTTGATCTAATGAACACTCATCGACTCTAACAGGTCAACTTTTGTCCAAAAAGTCAACTATGGTTAAAATGGTCAATTTTTTACCCAATGACCAACCCATTGACCCAATAGATCAACTTTTGACCAAAAAGTCATCTTTTTTCAAAATGGTCATTTTTTGATCAAATTACAAACTCATTAACCAAATAGGTCAACTTTTTAACCAAAAAGTCCACCTTTGTTAAAATGGTCAATTTCAGACTCAATGAACACCTCGTTCACCCATTGGGTTAACTTTTAACCAAAAATTTAATTTTGGTCAAAATAGTCAATTTTTGACCTAATGACGAATTATTGACCCAATTAGTCAATTTCAAACCAAAATGTCAACTTTGGTCAAAATGGTTAATCCTTGACCCAATGACCAACACATTGACCTAATAGGTCAACTTTTGACAAAAAAAGCCACCTTTGGTCAAAATGATCAATCATTGACTCAATGACAAACCCATTGGCATAATAGGTCAACTTTTGACTAAAAATTCAATTTTAGTCAAAACAGTCCACTTTTGAATTAATGACCAATTATTGACCCAATAGGTCAATTTCTGAACAAAAACTTTACTTTGGTCAAAATGCTCAATCCTTCACCCAATAACAAACCCATTAACCCAATACGTCAACATATGACCAAAAAGATAATTTTAGTCAAAATAGTCAATTTTTCACCTAATGACCACCCATTGACTCAACAGGTCAACTTTTGACCAAAATGTTAACTTTGGTCAAAATGGTTAATTTTTTACCAAATGACCAACCCATTAACCCAATAGGTCAACTTTTTATTGGTTAAAATGGTCAATTTTGGACCCAATTACCAACTCATTGAACAAAACGGTCAACTTTTGACCAAAAAGTCAACTTTCATCAAAATGGTTAATTTCTGAATCTAATGACCACCTCATCGATCTAATAGTCTAACGCCACCAAAAATTTGATTTTAGCAATACGTAACTGAACGAAGTACGTT